>JACEVL010000017.1:571376-913876 GCA_020284085.1 Aporrectodea caliginosa
TCGACCTTACCTTAGCTATTGACCATGAACGAAATGTAGCATTCATTGGAAAAACCCTAAGTATATTTTTGACATTTTTGAGTTAACTGTGTCCTGATGTACATGCCATAGAGCATGTATTACCAAGTGTGTTTTTAAGTAAATCCACGTCAGGCTATACCTAACCAGAAGACCCCATTGGTGTGACTGGGGGTTAGCTTTTTCCTATGATCACGCAGAGAAGTTGGGTTCTCTCACCTCCCTCGCCTTGGATATATATCAGAGGGATAAAATTGAGCTGGGGAAATTTAATAGAAATGTTTTTTCAAATGGCTTTTGTTTATAGAAATAGACTTCAGTATTTGTCTTTTGCTTCTTTCGTCTTCCTTGCTTTAGGGCACGACGAGACCAAAGTAATCCTAACATCCATTTTCAAATTAACTTGGTTTCTAGTCTCCTTTCTCTTATCAGGCGAATTTCACCCTTAAAATAGGTGTGGAATTATTTTAACAAGTTTTGTTCGCTCGTAGGCATAATATCGTATCGTATCGCATCGTATCTACAGATTTAAATAGCGCCTCTCTCAGAATAACCATTCAGAGGCGCTCTCTGCACGTAAACCCCGGGGAAAAGAAACGTCTTTAAAGAACGAGAGACCAAAGAGGAAAAACTAGTCATTAGTTAATTAGCCCTTAATGAGGGGGGAAGGTTATTCCAAGTATATAGAGCAAATGCCCGACGTTGAGCCAAGGCAGTCCTTTTCCTAGGAACAAAAAGATCTAGCCAATCAGCACGTTAGTTAGTATTTTATGACCGCTCCTCTGCTTTCTCTTATTCTATTCTAATCTATTCTATTTATGGACTTATAAAGCGCCTCTCGCAGTACAACCTAATCAGAAGCGCTTCCAGTGCGAAGGGCCCTCGAAAAAAGAAAAGTCTTAAGAGAACGAGCAGAAACAGTGGTACCCCCAGATAACATTACAGTACGAGTTAAAGTAGGGAGGTTATTTATTTATCCAATGTTTAACGACATCTTTTAGCAACAAAGGCCGTTGACGTCTTTAAAGTTTTTGATGCATTTCAGTTCATTTTCGTGTAGTGTTTTCATCAGTTTTCTTTAGGGAGGTCATTCCACAGCAAAGGTCAGCGAACAGCACACTTAAAAGAGGTGTGTAATTATCTTGAAAAGTTCTCACCGTATCTTTCAGTGAGTTTACCGACATCTTGTGTCTGTCAAAGTCGTTGACGTCGACCTAAATTTCCTTGATTGCGATTGTTATGCCCACTCACTAGCTAGCGTTTTTTTTTTTTAATCCAACGTTTAACGTCGTCCTATGACATCAAAGGCCGTTGACGACAATACAGGAAAGATACAATTCAATGATTACAAGAAACTTATAGCATCCGTATGACACCATCAAATGTGTCAAACAGAGCTTTACAATTTCACTATATTCAATATTTTTGTAACATAAGGTAGTTCATCTTATTCTGTCTATGATTTCTATATTCTGACAAAAGATTCCATGCAAATTAAACAATGTTATGTAACTATGCAGCAATTGATCCATATACAAAATTTACTAAGTACTCTTTTAAACTGTTCATGTATCTAACATACTATACATGTAATAAAAGTTCATTCAATAACATAGCATACATGTATTATAATTGTTTAAAGTATAGTTTCAATACATTAAAATTATAATCACAGATCTCTTATTATAACACATTACTGAATATTATGCAACATAGTAGCTATTGTAATACAGTAACCAAACCAAATCATATCTTATATTGAGGAACCAAAGTTGAATAACAATAATATGGTAATAACAGAAATTCATTTACCAATAGGTAATATTTAAAATTTTCTCACATCAGTTCTTGTTATTTTGACATAACATATTCAATAATCAACAGTTGATAAGAAGTAGTTTATGAATATTTCAATAATCTGCATTGCAACACAGTACTGCAGTATTATGCAACATAATATCTACTGTGATATAATAACCAAACCACACCACATGTAATATGTATTATTGAAAAACCAAAGTTGAATAATAATAATATGGTAACCAGCATTGCAACCAACATTGCAACACAGTACATACATGTAATTGCATAATAACAATGTAACTCCTGTGATAACAAATCTGGAGGCTAATCTTATATAGAATCTTTGACGCGCGTTTTAAAGGTGTCTAAATGCATCACTTTATTTCTAACAATATCGAGCGACATCTTGCGGTTGCCACCATTTGATTGAATGTGGAGACCACTTGGGAGTTGGCGTTTGGTATTCGATTCCAACAGCACTTTAACGAGACGTGGACAATTGTTACAATATCGCATCAACTTCAATGTTAACAAAGTTCGGCTATTGTTAAGAGACGAATCATAAACGTGATACTCCATCGGTTAGGAGAGGAGAGAGATTGGTCGAGAGGTTAGGGGTTCAAAATTCAAATCCCCACCAGGGCCACAGGGCAGAAATCCGTTTCGAGATTTCCGCTCCATTATGCACCCCTAGCTAGCTCAGCTAATTCGAGCACATACACTGTCGGTGGAAAGATGAGACGGCAAAGGAGAGGGATGGTCACCGGCCCTCATATGCCGAGGCTAAGAAAATAAAGTCGCTAACTCTTATGGACAGTTTAAGGGACTGTTCGTACACTCCTTATTCAATACACTGATAAATTTCTAAAGTGCTTCTTGAAAGCTTAGCGCAAGGCACCAGTGCTTTGGCCAGCACTACGTCAAGTCAGAGGGGTTGTCGAGACATTATATGAAGCGACCAGAGTGAAAAGAATAAATAGAAGCTGTTCCGGTGGATTTCGGTTTGAATGGATTAGGATGAGATAATGGATTTTAGTTTGGGAAATTGATTCACATTTTCTATTATGCAAATGATCATGGCTATTGGCGAGGTTTATAGGGAGGCATTTAAAAGGTACAGTTAGCTGAGGTTGACGTCCACGGACCCGTAGGCAGAAAGATATCTTTTAAATATTGTATGATAACAGTGCCGTATTAGACACCTTTTAAACGTGTTACACTAAATCTATATATATAGGCCAGCTGCGTTTAGAACTGCAATACCTTCGCATTCAAATATTTTCCATTAAATACGTAGAATTTCGATTGTTTCCTCGCATATCGGACAATATTTATTTGGCACAACATTTTTCTGATAAAGATGAATCCATATAATTCATAAAGTTTCCAAAACTCGAATTCGAAAACTGATGATTTACCGACGATTGTTAACTCACCTGAGCTATTTCCAAATATTATTACATTATCAGCGCTTTATACATTACTAGTTTTTCAGTTTAACGATACTGAAAGATAATAAAGATCATTAAGATTGCCCTCCTCCTTTATCCAGGCTTGGGAATGGCACTGCCAGAGTACGAGCAGTGGTGGAGTTCGTTTTATACATATTATTTTTATAAATTATTATTATTATTTTTTTTTGCCCGAGGTATCCCAGAGAGCAAGAGAGGCCGTGTGTTCCTCTAGCGGTAACCAGTGCCCCGCAAGCGCAGACGTGAGGTTGGCATATGTTGGCCCCCAGACGAAGGCCAACCGCCACTCTGATGGCCTCATCGCTGAGCCTGAGGCCGCAGGATGTAATTGGCAGAGAATGCAGCCAATCGCTGGCGTGCTGGAAGGACACGGCTTTCAGGTGCGCCTGTTCGCTCAGCTCTGTGGTGGAAAGGAGTAGTTCCGAAAATATAAAAATATTTATAAATATTGTTTTTCATTAAGATCATACAATTAAGGAATCCATCTTTTGGATATGAATTGTACGCTTTATGCGTAAGCTATGTATAGCATACGTGGCTTGCGTATTAAAGGTGTCTTAAACTACGAATTAATATTCCATCATTTTACGACGTCTTAGCTTCCATAAACCTATATAATAAAAATTAATAAATAAATAATAACAATAATAATAATAAATAGTCTTGGTAGTTCAGCAGAGCAGTATTAAGCAATATTAAAGATGAAGACTGTTCAAAAGTATTTCTGTTGACGTCATTTGACTTTGTTGCCATTAGATATCGTTAAACTTTGGATCCACCACGGCTGTTAACAATACTGAGAGAATGTATTGGCAATACAAATACCAATGCTGTTCGATTGGAAAGTTTTACATTTATTAACATAAAATACGTGCAGACATTGTCAAGCAGTAAATACAGTGTAACCCAGATCCTGAAAATAATTTTCTAGTTAGACACCTTTAAGTCGATTGTAGCTGAAGGTAGTTGATCATAAAATCGTTCACACCTTGCAATCTTATACTATAATTCTTAAAGTTTGTCCTTCCGTATGTATGTATGTATGTTTGCAATGCATCGCTGTCCGGCTAAAGGCTCCGAAACGGAACGGTTTAGCGAGTTGAAAAAATTTACAAAGCATTATTACGCAACGTCTAGGTCAACGCGACTATTTTCAGTTCGCAATTTTATTTAAACGCCGATATATGGCCATTTTAAATTTAACTTTTCAGCGAGCTTATTTCAATACCGCCCATAGTAAGGCCATTTGTTCACGTCACGCATGCTTAATAAGCAATCTTACGTCACACGGAGCATCTAGCAACCAATCAGAAGTCGCCACGGGCGAATTTCTAGGTCAGCGCAACCATTTACAGATTTGGTGACCTAATTACACTAAGCTCACATTTTTGCAACGACGGCCATTGCCGATTTTCTAGGTCAAAGCAACTCGAAACTTACTTTAGCTATTCGAATTTCTATCTCATCCCAATTACTTTCAGCTCATAATTTGCTTTCAATTCCGATTTATGGACATTATAAGCATGCCCATTTGTCCACGTCACTAAAATTAATATGCAATCTTAAATTACGTCACGCGGCTAAATATGCAATCTTACGTCACGCTGGCCAACGGCAAATAATACGCCTATTATAATTTAGAAATAACCCGTGTAGTACGGGGAACAAAATATTACGCCTATTTCAGGTAGAGATAAACCGTAAAGAACGGGGAACAAAATAATAATATTGCCTATAATTATAAGGTAGAGATAACCCGTGCAGTACACGGGCAAAGCAACTATGTTCACCTCTAAATATCGTTTCCATTCAGATATATGGACATTTTTTTAAATATTTGAAACCCATCAGCAAATATAGTAAGTAAGTAGCCTTTATTTGCAGCCGTTAAAAATTACGCCTGGGGAAAACCCGGGCGAACGCCGGGTAAAAATTGCTAGTCAAGTAATAAAACAAACACCTTCGGCTACTTTCAATGATACGGCAACAAGGCCGTTGATTTAAACAGAAATGATTCTGAATAGTTCTGACCGTTCATACGTACAGCTGGTTGGTTAGTTGCTGTTTAACGACCATGTGTCATAACAAAGATATTTAGTGTCGCCCCCTCTTTTCTCGAGGCTTGGGACTGCCACTGCCACAGGTAGGGTAGCGACGGAGTTTCCTTCAACGTAGTGGATCCGTTCAAGTCCTGGACTTAGCGAAACCCCAGTACTACATTCACGCCCGTCGCGTTATTGGCTAAAGCATGTCACGTGAACTTGCTGTCTTCCCTTGAAATTTTGAAATGGCGGACATCTTGAGGGTCGGTTAGGGTCGGGTTAGGATTCGTGAGGGTCGGTTAGGGTCAGGGTTAGGGTTAGTGTCGTCATTAGAAAACACAATGAACAATCTTCCACCGCAATCGGGAATGTTTGTCGGTCGGTTCGTTTAACGTACAAAAAATCATGTGACATGCATTGACCAATTGCGTTGCGGGCGTGAATCTAGTCCCAGATATAGGCTCACGTCGGGCGTGACTGTATCCACGACCTTCATTCAAACGCCATCGCTGAGAGTCGGTTAAAATCGGTTTGAGTGAGTCTAAAATAGACATTTCTTATCACGCGTTTTATCGACATCCCCTTGGCAATCTTACTCTATCATACGCAACGACGTATGGTGTTCGTATTAATAAACAATTGCATATCACCGTCGCATAATTTTTGTATTGTTAGAAGTACAATCTCAGTTTTAGACGGTAGTTAAAATCCATGGATATATTTAATCCCTCGAAACGAATCACACTGATATTCAAACTGGATTATATATAGCCTCGTATAGATGCGTAATAAAGGTGTTTAACATCAACCCATTTGTGGCCTCGTTTGGCATAGCCTTTAGTTGGCAATGGACCAATTCCAAGGAAAGGTCCAAGGTTCAAATTTACGCCGTTACCTCTAACTTCTAATGCTTGGTGATAGAGACAAGTCTGCCGCGAGAAACCTTTCAAGGACAGTCACATTCAGAGCTCGCAATAGGATAATCCGAAGATTATTGCTATCAATTATTAACTCTCATTTTGACACTAAACGGTTCATGAGCGTACAATCAAAGTAGTCTCTGCTGTTAACATCCATCACATAGCAATCACTTAGCCATTACTTAGCAGCCATCACTTAGCCATCGCTTAGAGCCAACGTATACCCATCACTTAGCCAGCATTATATAGCCAATATCACTTAGGCATCACTTAGCCAGTACTTAGAAGCCTTCACTTAACAGTACTTGACCATTGAACGCACATAACAGCGACAATGCAAAAGTTCGATTTGGCTCAGGCTGCCGCGAGATGTCGTAAAACACTAAGAATAATTTAGCTATTTAAACACCTTTAAGTTTGTTTCACTGACGCTATTTATATCTCAGCTTCGATTTGACGTTGGTGGCCAGGCGTTCATGCTTCAAACTGTGTTTATAGGATATCTGATAGCAAGAGACATTCAATCTAAACTCGTACCTCTTACTTCTTTTCTTCGCTGATTACATCATTTATTGGCTCCTTCTGCCTCTCCTTGGTGTAACAAACAAGTAGAAGTTAACTTAACTTTGAAGAAGTTGCTTAATAAGAAAACTAGTCACCGGGAATTTCTAAAGCAATCTGCTTTAGATTTAATTTCTAAGACAATGACTTACATACATAGCTATGGGGGGGGGTATAGCGCATTGGATAACATCTGGCACAGAGACTGAGAGGTATCGAGTTCGAGCCCCGTTGGGCGGATATGCTTTGTAGGCTGCTATTAGCGCCGTTGTATTGCAGGCTGTCTGTTCTGTTAGTAGTTAAGACTGTTTCAATTGCATAACATGTAAATGTACAGCGCAGTGCGTTTGTCAGGCGCTTATTAAAAAGAAAAGATATTATTATTATTATTATTATTATTATTATTATACCGATTGGTCAAAGTAGATGACCTTGTTGCTACTGCTTTTACAGAGCCGAGTTTAATACAGATAACGATTTTAGATTATGTAATAACTCTAGTATTGATGCAGCGGAGTTGACTGCAATTCTAGAAACTGTTCTATGGATATTTGCCCAATATTTTGAACCCCACAGGCATAGGGAAATCGCATTTTGACCTATCATCATCATCATCATCGTCGTCGTCGTCATCATCATCATCATCATCATCATCATCATCATCATCATCATCATCATCAACTTCATTATTATTATCAGTAGTAGCATTAGTATTAATATTATTGGTTAGTTACTGCTTAACGACACTGTGTCGTAACAAAGCTGGTTATCGATGCCCTCCTCCTTAATCCAGGCTTTAGACTGGCACCACTCGATAACAACGGCTGTGGTAGAGCCAACTCAGCCAAGCCGTACGATTGGATTTTATCCGACTGTTTAAAAAAATTATTTGGCGTAAAGTGTTTTCTATTGTTTAACAACATCTTGTGGTTTCCGTGACGATTGACGACGCCCTCCTCCTTTTACAAAGCTTGGGACTGACACTTACAGATTAGGTCAAATGGGCAGTTAAATGACCGTTTACGTCGATAGTAACTGTTATAACTCTTACAGAATTGCAAGGTGTCAGATAATCATCGATTTTGTTTTTCAAAGCTGAGAAATATATGTGGTTTGATAATTGTGTTGTTAAGGTGTCTAAGGAGAGCAGTAATGTAATGTAATGTAACAAAACATTTATAAAGCGCCACTTAAGAGTCTCTCAGAAGCGCTCAACAGTAGTATTCCAATGCTTAGCGATATCTTAAAGCAACAAAGGCCGTTGACGTCTTTATAGTATTTTTATATTATATAAATTTAAGTTTATTTCGCATAACTTTTGTCATCAGTTTTCATTCTCTTCTCTCGTCATTGATTGCGCGTCTCATAGGTTGCTAAGACGGCGATATTTGACAGGTTGTCAATCTTTTATAATATATATAGATTAATATTTTACATATATATATATATATAATTATGTATACGCCACTGAATAGTCATTACCGGTACTGCTAGAGGCGTTTTATAAATGCCCAGATACAATACAATACAATATATACGCATCCTTATTCATTTGGCCACTTGGCTTTTTTATTTTTTGCTCTTTGGCCTAAAGCATTTTGTTAAAATTGACCATGAGGGTTATTTTGATGACGGTAAAGCACTGTTTTTTTCCCATTTTGATTTTGTAGCCTCAAAGTCTCTCTATTCGTGTTTTATCATTTTTTGGCCATTTGGACTCTTTTAAAACTTTTCTAAATTTTATTTACAATTTTTTGCAGAAATTCACATCTATCTATATTAACATCAAAGTTTTAGAGTCATATTGACAATAAATGTTCAGCATATATAAGTCAACAAGCAATTGTACAGACAGGTTCAATATTTTCCTCTATCCATCACTGCCAAGGCTTTCCACTTGAAACTAAAGTCTCTTCTCTTCAAGAACTCTTACCCCGACTCAACTGATCATCTATCTTCGAACTCTCGACGTAAACGACACCCACCTTAGCAGCTACTCTGACACCTCTGATCCTCTGGAAACCGGACTCGGACCTCCTTCGGACTATTCTCTCGGATAACCCTTTTGACTAGACGCAGCGCTCGTGAATAAGCTGGTGCCCTGCGCTTGGCT
Source organism: Aporrectodea caliginosa (assembly GCA_020284085.1). Classification (NCBI taxonomy): domain Eukaryota; kingdom Metazoa; phylum Annelida; class Clitellata; order Crassiclitellata; family Lumbricidae; genus Aporrectodea; species Aporrectodea caliginosa. The sequence goes on from JACEVL010000017.1 coordinate 580,306, forward strand.
TTCGAGTGGCGCTTTAGAAGTTTGGAGATTACGATTACGATTTTATATCAACATGGCAAGCAAAGCATTCAGTGTTTATTTAGAGGCACAAACAAAACTATCTATATGAACATCAATATTACCCAATGTCAGTTCTATCTATTACACAATCAGCTCAAATAATAAATCCCATACATTAAAGGACACACCTACCCATTTATAAGTAATAGACCTAACTCAAGACCAATAGCATTAGAAATATTATGAAGCATCAGTTCTATTCAATAAAAAAAACCCAGCTCATATTGTGAATCACATACATTTTACATTGCAAACAAACCAATTTATGTGCTGTAACCAAGGACTAGTGTCCGAAATAAGATATGACATGGCTACTCCAATAACCATCTTTTAACTGTGGTAACCATTATTTATTACCATTGACTAAGACTGTGCCATGAGAGTCGTATTATATAACATAGGGCCTAATTATAGACTTGAGATTCTTACATAATGTTATACATGTATATTGTGATATCGGGAGCGCTCCTGAGTAGTTTCTTGAAGGGGCGCTATATAAATGCTCTGAATGAATGAATGAATGAATTGTGATAAGGCAACATCATCTTATGCAATAAACAGCAAAATAAACAGCATCTTGTATCACTTGAAAATAATAAATTACTTTCAAGTAAGCAGAAACATTCTGTTATTAAAATTTTTTTTAAAGAAGTTAGTAGCAAAATAAGAACTATTAATTTACATTGTTTTACTGGATAACATCCATGTGAAATGGTTAACCTTTAGCGTACAGGTTTTTATTGCAAACTTACTTTTGGACTGAGGTACAGGTTTAACGCAGCTACCAAATATATAGCATCCGTAGAAAGCGTTTTAAAGGTGTTTAAAACGAGCGTTGTACTACTCAGTGTGTTTAACGATATCTAACGGCCATGGCTGTTGACGTCGATCTTACCTTAGCTATTGACCATGAACGAAATGCAGCCTTCATTGGGAAAATCCCTAAGTCTATTTTTGACATTTTTGAGTTAACTGTGTCCTGATGTACTTTATGCCATAGAGCATGTATTACCAAGACTGTGTTTACAGTTTTTCAAGGATAATAGTAGAATGCTATCAATGAACGGCGATAAAATAAAGTTGTCATAAGAAATTGCCATACGTAGCAAAATTTAACCTTTATTATGTGGCTCCACCTACCTGCTAAACTAATTAACTCTTATGTTATAGATCTAAAAATCTAGTCCAGACGATCTAAAACAATGTAGTCTCATCTCGTATATAGTGAAAATGGGGGAACAGGAATTAAAAATTGAATAGCTAAAATTAATGGGAACGGGATAGAAGTTACGGAAATTATGGCCAACAAATTTAATAACTATTTTACAAACCTTGCTCACTCTCTTCCAAAAAAACCCAGTTCCTCCTATTGTGGCGCTTCTAATAACAGCCTGGAAAATTGTATAGTATGTATTTGTTGAAATGGTGGCAATACGTCAACGGTCTTTAGACACCTTTCAAACGCTGTTAACCGCGTCTATAATAACTCCATAACCGTAGTACAGCCAGTGTAATATGCCAAAAACTAATCTTTGTCGGCGGCAACGGCCAATGTTGTCATAAGCTGCCGTTAAACTGGGAAACCAAACCAACAGCCAGTGTGTGTGTAACCAAAGCTGTAATATGCCAAAAACTAATCTTTGTCGGCGGCAACGGCCTAGTTGTCATAAGCTGCCGTTAAACTCTGGATCCAATCCACAGCCAGTGTATTCTTTACGTTTATTCACAGTACATTTTATTTAGATCTGCACCGAACCAATTTAATAATGTTTAAAAACGTTTACGATCAGACATTTTATTACATCAGAAAACTTTTCCACAGTTCGCACCGCATGGGGAAACGTCCAGAGCTGCTATAGAAATTGCTTTAATGATTCTTATACGGCGAACAAGTAGCTTAAAAGAGGCGTGTAATAGACAGCCCTCCATTTTCGATCCCTGTAACTTATAGGGTGAATGCGCATGACTTTGAATCGTAGCCAAATCTAAAACTTCAAACTTTTAAAGCGCTACTTTAGAGCTAAGTGCAAGGGCACCAGCTTATTTACGAGCGTTGAAAAGATTTCCTAGTGAGTTTCTGTGTTAACGGTGCTTTGTAATAACGAAGAAAATTAGCGTCGCCCTCCTCTTTTATCGATGCTTAGATCTAGCACCACCCGAATAAGGCATTGAATGGGTTTTAAGAATGTAACATTTAAGCGACATCTTGTGGCTGCCAGAACCTTTCACGTTCACCTGAAGTTTGCAACTGCTACTAGCGTTATTATTAATTATTCCAAGGTTTGGAGTTGTAATCGTGATGTCATCAATAAGAGGGAGACAGAAGAAATGGATTGGTCACATACTTGGAGGGGACTCCCTTACGAGCGATATCACAGAAGGAGGAACGAAGGGCAAGAGAACGGGAAGATGTTGCTGGATTGGATGATGGCGGATGGATACAAGGAACTGAAGAAGAGAGAAGGCCACCGTCGATAGGTGTGTCGCCATTGAACGTTTGAATCTGACTGAGGAGAGAGAACACTCGAGGAAGAACGTCGTCTTACGACATCAAAGGCCGTTGATGTCGACAGAAATTATTTTGAACTGTTCTAACCGTTCACATGGTATACAATACAACTTAACAATTATAATAAATAAATGCGATTACAGAGATCATTCCTCTCGTTCCACTGCTGTTTCGCAACCCTTAACTATAATACTGGACCGCGCGTTGCTTTGCCATATATAGCAAATATGACCCTTAAAAGAGGTGTGCAATTATTCTGAATAGTTCTCAACGTATTAGCACAAGCGGCAGACGACGCTCTGTTCAGAGCTGTCCAGAGCAATGAACTTCATGTTCTCCGTGGCCTTTGCCCAATGCAACGAGAACCTTTATACAACTTCCGACATAGGGCACACAATTTGGCCCTCCCCGATTGAGAATCGTTTAATTTTATTCCAAGAATGTTATATAAAACATGTACTAATTAACCCATCCCTAAGTAGCCATACTGTCAACTGTTATTGTTCACCTACAGTGTTTTGCCTGTTGTTTTATGAAATAAACGAATGTACATACATAATTCAGTGAGTTTGACGACATCTGGTGTCTGTCAGAGTCGTTGGCGTCGATCTGACCCTCCTTGATGACGATTGTTGGGCTGAGTCTACTGTTAGCGTTTATGAAAGGCTGGCGGATAAATAGTTGGTTAGTTTCTGGTTAGCGACACTGTGTCATAACAAAGATGATTAACGTCGCCCTCCTCCTTCATCCAGGCTTGAGACTGGCACTGTCAGAGTGCGAGTAGCAGCGGAGTTTTTACACTTATTTATGAATAAATACGGATAAATAGCGTAGCATTTGCTGTGGTTGGTCCTTCTACTTGGAATGACCTTCCACCTCATTAAGGAGCTAAACTAATGACTAGTTTTTCCTCTTTGGTCTCTCGTTCTTTAAAGACGTTTCTTTTCCCCGGGGTTTTCGTGCTGAGAGCGCTTCTGAATAGTTATTATGAGAGAGGCGCTATATAAATCTTTAGATACAATACAATGCAATACAATACATGTTATAGTTACCATTTATTATTATAACCACAGTTTAACGTCGTCTTATGACATCAACGGCCGTTGACGACAATGCAGAAAATATACAATACAATCATAACCAGAAACTTATAGCATCCGAACGACACCATTAAAGGTGTCAAACGGAGCTTTACAATTTCACTAATATTCAATATTTTTGCAACATAAAGTATCTCATCTTATACTGTCTATGATTATTATGTACTGACAAATTTCATTAACTAACAAAGCATACATGTATTATAATTGATTAAGGTATTCTTTTAAACTGTTCATGTATCTTACAAAAACACTATAATAAAATGTTCATTAACCAAAGAAGTATACATGTATTATAATTGTTTAAAGTATTCTTTTAAACTGTTCATGTATCTAACACACATAATAAAAATTCCATTAACCAACAAAGCATACATGTATTATAATTGTTAAAAGTACTCTTTTACATTGCAACACAGTATATAATTGCATAATAACAATGTTTTAGTAAAAGACCAATCAAATATTTACAGATTTGAGTAAGAAACAAAACCATTCACATAAAGACACCTAAAATATCCATTTACAAAATTTTACCTTTATTAATTATCTTAACTAACCTATACACTTCATTCTGAAATAAATTTACTGTCAAAAGGGTTTTAATAGAAATTTCATGTTTATATAATTGACATTTATTTCTTAAAACCTCTGAAATATCTTCTTTTTTACATTCAATTAAGAGATGATGAATTGTCTCTTTGACATTACAAGTATCACACAGACCGTTTGCATGCCTTTTTATAATGAATAGTCTTTGATTAGTATTGGCCATTCCTATATAGTTACCATTAATGTAAGGCTGACAAATAAATAGCATCAGTTACGCACGTTTAAAAGGTGTCTAACTGTGGCGAAACAGCCACCACCACCGCCGCCGCCGCCGCCACTGCCACCACCACCACCAAAAGGTACAAGCTGCAATTTGGAGATGGAATAAAGAAAAATAACAATCAAATGGCTAAGGAATGTATAAAAGATTAAGGCCTATTAAGGCCTATCAAGAATGTCTGCCTAGGTAAGGCCCTAGCGGTCTGCAAGAGACAAATATTCTTTATTCACCAAATAAAACGAAAACTCAATTACAGCTTCAATATTGATTGTTCATGTCCTCTTGGCATTAGTTACTTTATACCCTCTTGGTCCTTTATTTATAAATTGCTTTATATATGCATGTATGCATGCAAACATGCATACATGCATACATGCATACATACATACATACATACATACATACATACTTTCATACATGCATACATACATACATACATACATACATACATACATACATACATAGGCTACATACATACATACATACATACATACATACATACATACATACATACATACATACATACATACATACATACATACATACATACATACATACATACATACATACATACATACATACATACATAGGCTACATACATACATACATACATACATACATACATACATACATACATACATACATACATACATACATACATACATACATACATACATACATACATACATACATACATGCATGCATGCATGCATGCATGCATGCATGCAAACGTAGATTGTTCCGATTACGCAACCTGCCAGACTTCCACCTAAGCTTTGAACAACTGTACCAGAACGCCTATATTCGTCTATTTAGGGCAATTATAAATTGTTGGGCGCGGTGGTGTAGGGGTATGTTCGGTGCCTTGCAGCCGGAGGGTTGCGGGTTCGAATCCACCTCAAGCCGCCGCGTAGGGACCCTGGGCAAGTCCTTCACTCGCAGTTGCTCATGCGCTTCGGCGTGAAACTCCGATTCAGTGTCCGCGCTGTAGTCGGGAGCGCCTCTGAGTAGAAATCTTTAAGGGACGCTATATAAATATCTGAAATGAATGAATGAATTCTGGTTGACCCTGGCCATGTCTTGCACAGCCTGTTGCCCCCGCCCCAACTAAATCTGTAACGTTTATTTAACGACGCCGCCATGTTAAAGATGATTGGCGTCAGTTCATAACTCTGTACAGAGCCAATATGCTAGGCCATGAGGTCCAAGACAGGTGTGCCGGTGGCCGGCTACCCAGTCAAAAGACCCCATTGGGGTGACTGGAGGTAGGCTTTTTCCTGTGCTCACGCAGCGGACTTTGATCCCGTCTCCTGCTTTTGTTATATACCAGAGGGATACATTTCCATGGGAAATTTAATCTAGCATGTTCGTTCTAACACGGTTTTTCTATAAACGTTCTTTAGCAAGTGTCATTTACCTCTATCATGGTCCTCTCTCTTTTCTTTCGTTTACGAAATGAGGGCTTCCATAGTAACTGTTATCAATGATAACGTCGTTTGATAGAAACAGACATAGATCACAATTTTATTTATCCAATGTTTAACGACATGTTTGAGCGACAAAGGCCGTTGACGTCTTTGAAGTTTTTGATGCATTTCAGTTCATTTTCGAATAATAAAAAGAAAGGAAAACATAGTTCACAAGACCTCTGTCTTTTTCTTATAAGACGAATATCAAAACTTTAAAAAGGTGTGGAATTATTTTGAGCAGTTGCACAGCATACATACATAATCCAATATTTAACGACATCCTATAGCTACAAAGGCTGTTGACGTCTTTAAAGTTGTTGATGTATTTCCGTTCATTTTCTTGTAATGTTCTCACAAATGTTCTTTCTCCTTTCTCGTCTTTGATTCCGTTTCTGATAAGATGCTGACGTATTTAAAGTTTCTGACGATTTAAGTTCATTTTCATATAATTTCTATCAACAGTTTTCTTTTTCTTTTCTTGGCTTTGATTCCGTTTCTGATAAGATGTAGACGTATTTAAAGTTTCTGACGGATTAAGTTCATTTCCGTATAATGTTAATAACTGTTTTCTCCTCAATCTTATTAACAATATTAACAATATTTGATAGATACATATTATTTGATTTGATACATATTAAAGTATTGTATCTCCGTTATGTTTGGCCCATTGACTCTTTTTATTGTAATTCTTTTTTAACATCTTTTTTTTTCCTTTTTTTTTCCTTTTTCTCCTTTTGTTTCTTTTTTGGTGGCTATTTCAGCTCTTTTTTGGCTATATCAGCTCTTTTTTTGGCTATATCAGCTCTTTTTTTTGGCTATTTTAGCTCTTTTCAAATATGTTTACAAAGTTATTAACAGTACTTCTTTAAGTTTTCTAAAATAACATGTAATGCTATTTGCAAACAGAAATTCAGCACAGATGTGTAATATATATACATGTATTATATACACATTTTATTTTAACATACATCTATTTACAAGAATGCATGTTAACAATTATTTACATGACAGAATACTTAATTAAACATTTCATTAAACATTTTCCTATGAAACAATGTAATATCATTAGAAAATGCAATGAAATAATGAAATGACCATTAATCACACATATTTTGTGTTTATTGGTATTTTAATCATAAGGAATGTAAGTAAGTAAGTAAGTATATCCTTTATTGAAAAACCAACTGCTAACCGCATTTTGGTGTACAAAGATCATCAAATATAAAAAAAAAAAAATTTAGGTATAAAGCATCCGTGTGACAAATGTTTTACGAGATAGAGAGTTTGCCTTAGGTATTATTCTATTGTGGGTTCTGGGGCGTAGCGAGTATGAAACAGTTTTCACGGGAGGCAGTAGTTGATGTAATACATGTGCAGGGTTGCTGATGATGGTAGAAAAGAGGTTAGAGTCTGCTTTTCTGCAAAGTTGCTCGAAACTTTGGTAGAATTCCGGTAGATAACGAGACCGGACCAGTCGCCGTATAGTTGCCTGAAGACGAGAGCGTCCCTCTGCCCCCACAAAGCCCCACCAAGCCGGGGCCGCATGTGTTCAACTATATGTTTGTAATAGATTTGATCTGATACTAATATTTATGACAATAATTATAGTATTTTTCCTTTATTAATGATTTTAACAAGATTATATACTGCACTCTGCAAGACGAATAGCGCCTCGTCCGCTCTACCTCATAAGGCTAATATACCCTTAAAAGAGGTGTGGACTTCTTTTAAAGTAAGTAAGTAAATAAGTATATACTTTATTGAGAAGCACTAGGAAACGCACAGCACTGTACATGGCAAGATTAATACATTCAAATAAATAACCAAAAATTTATATATGCAACCAATGAATTGAATGAGAAGCTATTTATTGTATTGTAACAGTTCTCAATGCTTCTGTGGCATAATACTGAGGCTACAGAAAACCTTACTTTGCGATATTACAGAAGGTGAGAATTTATACTAGCGCTGGAACAAAGTTAACGAAATTAAAGTGTCCATAATTATAAAGAATCATCGTTTTTATTTAGTGAATAGCGCTAACTTGTGACAGGTTGCCAAGACCGTTGACACGAAACTTCCTTTGGTTTATTTTGCCCAAGTTATTTTGCAAACAAGTTCATCTATCGTCGCAACAATGCTGAAGAATAAATACCATTCGTTGATCATATTTTAAAGGTGTTTAAAGAGCACCGCTTTAGTCGCTGTTTTAAAGGTATCTGAAGAGATTATCGCATTATTCACTGTTTTCAGGGTCGTTGACATTGATGTCGCATTACTGTTAAAGAACTTGACGAAAACTGCTTGTGTTTGCTTCCCACTCTTAAACAATACCTTATGGCATCAATGCATGCCGCTTACGTCGTTTGGAAATATTACACTGCTTATAGAACTTTAGTGTTTCGAGATGTCCAAAAGGCGCTGTATAAATTGTTTTCATATAATACATGCATGCCTACAAACACGCATGGATACAGACAAACATGCACATATACAAACGTAGGCCTACATACATATACATGTGCATAAATGCACACACTTGCACACATAAATAATTTGCATACATGCACCCATACATGTACAAATGCATGCATACATACATACATACACATACATACATACATGCATACATATACAATACATACATACATACATCATACATACATACATACATACATACATACATACATACATACATACATACATACATACATACATACATACATACATACATACATACATACATACATACATACATACATACATACATACATACATACATACATACATACATGCATAGTGCATACATAAATAAATAAACACATACATGCATACATATATGCATGCATACATATAAAAATACACATATACAAACAAAGGTACATACTTATATTTTCAAGTCCATTATTTTCGTACGGTCTGTAGTAACGGATTTAGACTTGGAGTCGAACGTGATCAAATGAAGGTAGAAAAGACGTTAGCCATTGCCTTCTAGATAATGCGTTAGCGCGATTGCATGAAACGACCTCTTTTCTCTCCTTAGACACCCTTTAAACGCTGTCAGTCGATCCTTTTTGTTGTTCCTAGTACTCACTGTTTGCACTAATATGCCAAAAATAATCTTTGTCGGCGGCAACGGCCTATGTTGTCATAAGCTGCCGTTAAACTGTGGATCCAACTGTTTGCACTAAGAGCTGTAGTATGTCAAAAAACAATCTTTGTCGGCGGCAACGGCCTATGTTGTCATAAGCTGCCGTTAAACTGTGGATCCAACTGTTTGCACTAAGAGCTGTAGTATGTCAAAAAATAATCTTTGTCGGCGGCAACGGCCTATGTTGTCATAAGCTGCCGTTAAACTGTGGATCCAACTGTTTGCACTAAGAGCTGTAGTATGTCAAAAAATAATCTTTGTCGGCGGAAACGGCATATGTTGTCATAAGCTGCCGTTAAACTGTGGATCCAACTGTTTGCACTAAGAGCTGTAGTATGTCAAAAAATAATCTTTGTCGGCGGCAACGGCCTATGTTGTCATAAGCTGCCGTTAAACTGTGGATCCAATTCCAACTGTTTGCCCTCTGACAGTGCCAGTCCCAAGCCTGGATAAAGGAGGAGGGCGACGTTAATGATCGTTGTTATCACACAGTGTCGTTAAGCTGAAACTACTACTACAACCGTCTATAATTCTCATTCACACCTTCTGCCCCTTTGCAAGTTTCCTAGCAATCTTCTGTCTCTCCTATCTATTACCATCTGCCTCAATGCATGTAATAGCCTTCTCCAGGGGAGCAGAGAAGTGAGACAAGGATGTCTGCTGTCCACGCTACTATTTAATATCTATTTGCATGTAGGAAAGCTTATTAGAGAAGTAGTCGAGGATTTGGGGGAGGGGATGTATAGTTCCTGAGAGGCGGAACAGCTGTGGCTATGGAGCGATTTGCAAATTTTAGTGATGAAGTGACGGAAGGGTTAGTTTTAATATAATTTTTCCCAAACGTATGTCCAGCATTTAAACTACGATACCTACGCTTTCATGTAGACTTCCAGAAGCTTTTCATATCCGCCCCATGGCTGATTCCTTGGACCTTGGGTAACCGTGGTTCCCTGCTAAGCTATAAGCTGCTGGACTGCCTGACATTATAACGACATCTTGCGACGTTTGGTCCGCTGACGTAGGCTGGGTTGGATCCGAGCAGGCATCAAAAACCACTGACGTCGATAAGAGGAAGGTTCCTATTTTTCACCGTATAACGTTTAGTTTCAAAGCCTGTTGTTACTGCAATTCTGATCAAGCCATTACCATGTATTCGACATCTACAGGGTGTCCAATAAGTTCGTGAACGATTTTATTAAAGTCATTGTGCCAGGTACACTAGTACTTAGTAAGCAAATGTTACACCTACTGTAGGTAACCACATTTATAAGAAACTACATGATACAACAGAGATCGATATTTTGTGCGTACTGTTAACTGCAGGCTTAACAATTAAATCTAAGCCCAAAACGCACCTAAAGTTTTACTATTGCCCAACCTCCCCTTCTTTTTTGTTGGAATATTACTGATGGCCATTACAAGCCAATCTTCACACTTTCCTCAATAATAGTTCACGTGCCCGATTCCTAGAACTAGTCTGCACTACACATCTTTTCTCTGAAACTAAAAACAAAGTCGAAACAACACTAAAACTTGTTCGTACATGCTACAGATCAAGTAGAATGACTCTCGAGTCTTCGATCGCTGGCTTGATTTTGCGCAAGAAAGTCACGGCTTCTCTGGAGTTGCTGAAAGTGGTGAAGCGGTGGATGCAGGAGCCTCAGTCTTAAGAGCAGCAGGTGCTCCATCACGAGCTAGGCCTGTTAAATTCATACTTGTAGCTTTTAAACTCAACTTCAACTGCGTTTAAGACTTTAGGTTCATAGCATTTCTGAAGCTACTATTATTATTACTAGTCTCAATCTGCACACTAGTTTGACAAAATGCCCCTCCCCCGTTTCTCTCTCGCCTCTCCACTCCCCCTACCAAATGTAGGCTACTTACTGTATTATTTGTAACACATAGCCCTTTCTATTACATTTATATTTAATAACTGAAGCCTAAAATTACACATTTCAGAACACATTTTGCTAATCATTTCATAAATCGAGATTAATCTTAACTGAATAACCAAATAATGGAAGAGTTTCACGTAATTCACTAAAGTAACTGTGCATGGAAAAGGCTTGAATAAAACCGTTTTACTAAAGCAGGCAGTCTTACAGTTCAAAGTGTTAGAGCGGCTCCAAAAACAGGCATAATAATATTATTAAGTTTCAATAAAAAAAGCTACCAGTGCGAATTGTGGCCAGCGGCTCCCCAGATGTGACTTCGCCACCTTCCTGAACCAGAATCGTCTTAATCACACCTACGACAGGTGATATCACGTCCATCGTCGCCTAAAAGCATTAAGACGTCGTAGACTTTATCTAAAAATATAGTGAATTCGTGAAATCTTTTGAAAAATATAAAACTATCAGCAGTTGGTTCTTAGTATTTCTGTACGATTAATAGCCTACTAATAAAGAAAACATGGCTGAACATAAAAGAGGTAGAAACTAAATATATATTGGGAGTTAAGTCAGCAAAATGTAGGCCCTACTGAAATACCGAGAAGTCAAAATAAAGCAAAGAACTTTAACAATAGATAAAAGTACCTAACTGTAATTTTAAGTCGATAAACCTGTAAGATTATAGATGGTCTTCGCAGGCTGTACTCACATACACTATGCAAAATTATCACGAACAACTAATATCCCAACCTTGTCTGATTCAACTGTAGCGATAGTGTCACCTACCCCAACGGGGTCGCCAACATCTGAAATGAAAAAATAATTCGGCTAAGCCTTAGTTGCATCTGGTGAATTATATGAAATAACTAAAGTCTACGATTAGCCTAAGTTATATTTTACAATGCTTTTCCCAACAACAGTTCTCAAATGCATCGAAATAGGATATTTGCTGTCAATATCTTTGAAGGTAACCAATAACACTTCATCATGCATTGTCATCCATGTTCTACAATATATCACAGATTCCAAAATCAGATGTAGATTCCTACTTGCTACAACCCAAAGTGGATAATCTTTCGGTTTACGAATTCACTAGATCATCATAATTATTCAATAATTATTGCTTCTTGGCTTTAGCACAAACCATCGTTAAAATAACTGCCATAGAAGTAGAACGCAAAACACTATGAGAAAGTAGGACTAACTGTCAAAGAGAACAGTGAGCCAATAAAGTATATTACGGCAGTTATTTGACTAGGCTAGTGTTTCTATCAGTTAACTTTTTCAAGCACTTAGTGTGTTTCTATAACAAATCGAAAAGAATTGCTTTCATATTATAGCCAATCCCAGATTTGGCTGGCATATTTGTTCTACTAAACAAACAACATTGTTGTCAGTGCCTTGTTTCTTGTGAGAATCGCATAGGATCCATCCACCCAAAAACTTTCAAGTAATTAAGTAAATGTTATCAGCAAATAAGCAACAACACACAATATACAGCATGTACGCCAGAATAAGTAAATCCAAGTGCCTAACCCTTTTTCCAATAGAGAGCATTTGGGATAGAGCCTGCAAAAGTAGGTCCGTATACAGTGACATCAAGACCTGGTGGTAAGTAAGAAACAAACAAGTCATGATAATCTAAAAATAACTTTACTAATCAGTTATATTAACAAGCAATAAAAGCTGCCAACACAATTTAAAAAACTGCACATTAAGATCATGAAATTTAGCCAAATTTCAATTTCACACATGCTACAGTACTAACTTAAGTTTTAACTTAAGCATCTCTGCTGGCCATACATCATAAATGTTGAATTACATTTCAGCAAATCATCAGTCTTCATTCCATGGCCATTTGGGATCAATCAGGTACAGAAAGACTACAAAAAGTTGTACATACGCAGTCGACCCGAGAGGTGAAGTCTTCGCAAGCCACTTAAAGAGCTGTATCTGCCATCTGACACAGAACTCAAAAAGTAACATGCTAATAAGATGTATGCTTATAACTTAAGCAGATTATAATTCTCATCACATTACAGTTTATACCAAAACAATACCCATTCAGTATAAGATAAGAAATGCTCATTACCTACTAACATTATTGGCAATGATCAATGAGCAGTTCTTGATGTAGGGTCATTCCATGTCAAATCAACCAATAATCAGAAACATACCCCACTACATCATCTCAGAATTTGATTGTATTATGTCAAATTGTAAACCGATATGTGGTAGAAAATCATGCAAATATAAGTTCTTAATGTTGCATGTTTAATATGTGACCAGCTATTTGTTCGCAGGATAGTAACAGTAGGCGAATGACTAAATTCTACGGCACTTTTATTTCTAATAACTCAGGAAGTAGGCCTATGTATCAAAATGTTCACCAAGTCTTTGTTCAGAGATGGATTGAGATGGGTCATGTTTTGAATACCATACAACATTAACATCTGATATTTTGCATGATTCCCTACCACTGGCTGGTGTACAGACTGACCTAATGTCATCACATTCTGAGATGGTGTGTTGGGGACCATTGATTAATGTGATGTCAAATCAGACAAAGACTTCGGTTAAACTTTAAGCCACTTTGTGCTCCAAGTCATAAATTTAAAAATACAACTGTATGTGATGTTGCCCTCCTCAAAAAGTTCAGCTCTACATTCTAAGCCTCTGTTTTATAGCTTATGATACATTAAAAAGTTTAGATAAAATTATTGAAATAACGATACAACTCACAAAACAATAATCATGAGAACCAAGAATCTCAGAATAAGATTTCTAGTGAAGAGAGGTGTAAAGTAAACAAATCTGTAAATGACAAATCTTCCAAAGGATTTTTCCATTGGTTAGATAAATAAATCCATATAAAGTTAGAAAGCCTCATAAAGTCATAAAATTCCTATCTACAAGTATAAAAACTTACACCAATACGACAGCTACTCCAAAATTACCCTCAACATCGAAAATCTTTATATCTTATACAACATTCAGTAAAATATTAATTATCACAATCGTGATAAAAGATTCATTACTTTAGACGTCTGAGAGATGGGCCATTTGAATGATGTCCGCATGTATTGAAGACATAGCAGGAAAACTGTCGGTTTGCAACACCAGTTGACAGCAAGGCCTTTGACTGCAACATAACATAAGCCAAACTACAACACCAGAACATGAGATGAGACAATAGGCGGAGACTTGGTCCTGGGTTTGAGGGGACCGGTGAAGGAGCGGCCGAGCAGGGGAGAGTTTTTTTAAATTTCCACACTGTAATGGTAGCATTTTAAGCTGTCAACTGAACAAAATTGCTCTATTATTTGATTGCTGATAAGAACCAGCTGTCACTCGTAGCTATTATTATTATATTCATGAAATATTTCAGAAATATTGGGGGATATAAGCAGCTCCATCCCCTCCACCTCAAGTTTGGGGGACCGTCCCCCCTCTGTCCCCCCCTAAGTCTCCGCCCCTGGATGAGACCAAATACTTGTTTAGCCAATACAGATGTAAGGGTGAACACGAGATCCCGGTGACAGTATTGTTAAATGTCATTCAATTTCACAAGAATGTCAAGAACACTGAAACTAGAGATGAGCCGATTATCCGTTCGGTAATCGGTTCGTGACGGATTTTGCACTAATCGGTATTAATCGGAATCGGCGATCTCAGGCCTTAAAATCCGAATAAGACAAAAAGTAATATTTTTGACCAAAAACGATACCTTTTGCATTAATACAAAAATAGTAACTTTTTGGCGACTTCCTACGGTAATATTTAATCTTAAATATTGAAATTCCGTGTCAAACAATAAAATTGTGAGTCGACACATCATCAGAATGGCGGACAGTCTGGCTTTTTAATAACAAACAGTGCCTCGAACCAAATAAAAGTGAATATTGCCCATTAATCGGATCAGCATCGGAATCAGCGAAAAATGCAGGCCAACTAATTGGAAATCGGCCAAAAATGCCAATCGGCTCATCCCTACCCGTATAGGCCTATGTGTAGGTCCTTCGTAGGCCTATCTCCCATGTTTGAACAACCTTCGAGTAGGCTACTACTATAGGCCTACATCGATTTCTTGACCTTGATAATATTATATTCGACACTTCATTCGTTATTGTAGCTTACCTATGCCCTGACATATAGGCCCTACATATTTGTGTGTTTTGGCCGCCATATTGGCCGCCATCTTGGATAGTAACATTCCGACACTATTGCCACTACGATAAATCGATTTCTTGACCTTGAAAATATTATATTCGACACTTCATTCGTTATTGTAGCTTACCTATGACCTGATATATAGGCCCTACATATTTTTATGTTTTGGCCGCCATATTGGCCGCCATCTTGGATAGTACCATTCCGACACTATTGCCACTACGATAAATCGATTCCTTGACCATGATAATGTTAAATTTGATACTGCGTTTGTTTTTGTAGCTTACCTATAATGACTTGAAATATATTGTTTTCTGTGTTGGCGCCATTATTTATCCGACATCTTGGTTAAAATGCAGTTTTGGGGTAATCCTCTGGTCGGATTTTGTGGGATTTTGGATATGTTATTCAGCAATGGAAACTGAGCAGGAAACCGTTTAAATAGCTTCTGAAGCAATTTTGCCCAGGTTGAAGGTATATTTGATCTAGATTGCCTGGATTACACGACTAGTTTTGTGTTATGACTTATGAGCTCACTTAGTTTACGTTAAATAATGACGTTTAGGCCTAATTGGCAATGTCAGTGTCGACGCAAGGACACATGTCTTACACAAAATGCCAGTCAAAACCACTCAAGCATTAATAGCGTTGAAATCGGCATACATTGGGCTTTTACAAAAAATACCTTAGAACTAATGTTCCGGCAAGGAGGCAAAATCTTTCTCGAAACTCTCCACAACGCGATCGCCGCCATCTTCTACGTAGGCCTATAGGCTACAAATGCGGCGGGCAAAACGACCTCTTATATAGGGGCACCATCGACGTATACTAGGTAGCCTATACGTCGATGGGGTGCACTCACCCAACAACAAACGTTCTCAATTCTCATTGTTTCGCATATTAAACCCTGCTCTGTTATCGCAGACCCAATAAGTGACATCTGCAATCTGCATGCAAATGAATAGGCCTATATATGAACTTCGCTCGTGCTGCATGGGCACATTACTCTGGTAGGTTACTGGAATGTAACCCGTGATCGAATGCCTAAGTTGGGTCCTCTGCGACCCACGGTCTGGTTTTGTTCATTTGTAACCTATTTCTCTGCAGTCTTGCTGATGCTATACCCTCTTATCGCCAGTCCTTGGTAACCTGGGTCACATCTTTCACAGGCTGCTCCCACCTGATTAGCCGAGAGTTTATTGTTTGAGGCCCAGATCCAGTGACAGAGCTTTGCCGCAAGCAGAGAAAAACTTTTATAGGCCTAGTCAGAATGCTGTACACATACGGACAAACTGACTCTACATTATATCTGAATTTATTTGTTTATTATCTACCTTAGATATTTGGTTTATTCACCCTAGATGTTTATCCACCAGATCGAGTGCTGTTTAGCAGCTGGTTTAATAAAGAATTTACTTACTTTACTGAGGGTCCGATTTGTCAAAAAAGAAGCAGAGGGGTCGGAAGTAGGCTATATATATATAATTAATAATAATAATAATCTTAATAATCTTTTCTTTATTAAGCGCCTGACAAACGCACTGCGCTGTACATAATATGGGCCTAGGTAATAAAAATTGACTAAGCCGCAATTAATTTTTTATTTGCCAGTAGTTCCTTGCGTCGCAAACCACTCGTCGTGGATGTTTCGTAGTTTTCAAAATGAATGCTCTGATTCATGTGACGAACGGGGGTCGTTTAAGCGACAGTCTTTCGCTGGATCGCTGCCCCTCATGGTCCTTCACCGACCAGATCTCCTCCTCCTTCTGGTCCCTCACCCGCTAACCGACCAGATCGCTGCCCCCTCTTTCTCCACCGCCGATGACCAGCAGTGTCCAGCACCTTCGCCTTCGCCGGCGGCTCGTTTGTGCCCCCTTCTGCCTCGCCGACGGCTGGCTGGTTGCCGAAGGGTATAATTATAAATAAAAGCAGGAGAGTTATGAGACAGATAGGCCTACGAAGGAGATATGAGAATGATGAGAGAAAGATGACGGGCACAGAGTAGTCGTTGTAGATAGTCAAGGGTGAATCTTTCGTAAAGATCATTGATTCGTTTCGTTTATTCGTTTATTCAAAAGGCTAGCCTAGTTGACAAAAGAATCAACTAGTTAATCATCCTACTTCACGCTGAAATACCGTTCAAATACATCGTGTCGAAAACATTGGTGTGTGTTGACTTTACCTGAGAGCGGTATGATCAGTATTCTGCAGTGGCCAACAGTCAACTACGAGGCAAAGATTGCATCGAAACATTAGAAAAAATAAAAGAGTTTTTAGTCGCAGTTTAAACTGTTAGGTGAAGTGCTAATAGGAGCAACAAACTGTATAGTAGGCCTATACATAGTCGTCACAAGTGACTAAATTGCACTGAAAGACGAAATACAAGTAGTCTACACAACGAAAGCTAACTACGCTGCGCCAAGTTCTGTCACTGGAAAATGGAAATACTAGCAAACCCAACGAGCCAGTACACCACTGCACCAATTACTGACAGTACGGTACATTAGTATAGTCACTATGAGAAAAGCTGTGCACTTTTCTTTTGTTCTTGCGCAATAGTCGCCTTGCCGGTTTGCGTAAGCCTATCTAAGGCACCATGTATAGCGCTCAGATTTCAGCCAGGAAACAAGTAAAACAACGTATTTCCTGACATTCCAATGCGCTAGCGATGACCTGCTTTTGCTGATCATCACTGAGCTCTGACTGAAGCCACACTCGCAAGCTGCAGACGAAAATGGGTAGGACCAAGTTGCTGAATTATCTGAAAGGATAATGCTACTACTTAAAAGTATATCACAACATCAACCTACATCAGGCCGATTGGTCATCATGGTGCATGACTATATTGTTATTATGGAGTCGTTTGGGGTAGGACTGTGGGTAATGAATTTGAGGGGTCCAGTGGCGTAACGAAGGGTTTCAGTGCCCAGGGGCAAGAGTTGATGACTGCACCCCTTTTTAATTTTCATGTTGACTTCTAATCGTTCTTGTCATAATACTGTGTACCACTGAAAGCTAATTTTGCGCCCCTCTTGTGCTGGGCCCGGGGGCGGTTGTCCCCCTCTCAGCCCTCTGCCCCCTTCATTACGCCACTGAGGGGGTCAAGCTGACCCCCGCGGGATCGGCCCAAGTCTAGAAGCAGAGGGTCGAAAGAAAAAGCTGGTGAGCCTGGGGTCCAAGTCCAACCGTCCAACCCCGAATTCCCCGGCAAATCGGACACTGACTTTACACGTGATCAAGCAGGTGTCACGCTCTTAGCTTAAAGTAGCGCTATAGAAATTCAGAGTTTACGATTTGCAATTACGATTAACCTCTGAAGTCCATAGCTTGTCGATTTCAAGACTTCGATCACGATCTCTGTTTAATCTGCTAATATAATTTTATTGAGTTCATAATCGAACCAGCCCAACAGCTGAGCCTGCTGAGGTAAGGCGTCATGTCAGTTAGACACGTTAACGGTTATAAATTGTCCATAGGTGCAGCGGGGCAACTGAGGGAGGGATACTGTGGGGCTGTGGGCGCTTGAGCACTCCTGGGTTTAAAAGCGACACGCAATTTTTCCAAATCCGATTAGCTTTTCTTCGGGAGTGTCGTGGAGATGCAAGAATCACTATAATTTACTAAGAAACCAACAGATGAACGAACTCTTCAAAAAAAACCCAAGGGCCCAGGCAGCACACTTAATTCTCTCTTTCTTTCTTTTTGTCTGTCTGACTGACTGTCTGTCTATGTCTGTCTGTCTGTCTGTCTTTCTTTCTTTCTTTCTGTCTCTGTCTGTCTGTCTGTCTGTCTGTCTGTCTGTCTGCCTGTCTCTGTCTCCGTCTCTGTGTCTATGTGTCTCTGTGTCTGTCTCAGAGTGTCTGTCTCTGTGTCTGTGTCTGTATGTGTCTGTCTGTGTGTCTCTGCCGTCTGTCTGTCGTCTGTCTGTCTCTGTCTGTCTGTCTCTGTCTGTCTCTGTCTGTCTGTCTGTCTGTCTGTCTGTCTGTCTCTCTCTCTCTCTGTCCGCAAACGCTATCCGACAATGATTTAAATGAGTCGGTAGCTATGCATGTTATGCCCATTTGGTCTACCTGGGAACGCAGTGATCCAACTGTTCAACTTCGCGAGTGCTTTGAAATTCTTGACTTGGTGAAAAAACAACTGGGAAGTCGTTTCAACATCCCAGCCTTAGGCGCTCTTTTGGCAGGGGTTAGGCTACGTTACAATTACCACCTTGGTGGTCTATTGTTATAGAGAAATGACGGTAGAACTTCGATCGTGAGTTTTGCGTACTTCACCAGCAAGACCCTGCAGAAACTGTTGAAAGACAACTATAGCCTACTGTAAATGTATAACTGTCACACTTACAGGCAGTGTTTCCGTTAGAGTCCAAAACGAGACGTAGCCTATTTATGCCATGAGCTGGAATTTCTTGGACGTAGCCTAGCTTATTTCTTTCGGCTATCACACCGAAAAATTTGGACGTTTTGGACGTTTTTTACGGACGTTTGGGCGTTAAAACGGAAACACTGGTTACAGGGCTGCGTTCTGATCGATCCTCTGAACTTCTGAAGAATGCCAATTGGAACCAAGTGAATTGTTTCTTTATACCAAAATTCAGCCAGCGCTGAATTATAGGCTATGCTGGATGTTGCCCTTGTCCTACCACTGCTACCAGTCACATCCTGTTCTGCAGAACAAGCATTTTCTGGGCTTCGTCTCATAAAAAGTCACCTGAGGACAACCATTTACTTACTTTATTTCTGCGACTGTGCTACTGAGAACATCTGTTATAACAAGGTAGCAACAGCGGCTATACCACTGGCCAAATGCTTAGTCAGTTGACAAAAACTGAAAGAAAATTATTTGTTTAAATGGATTTTGACCGTAAAAATTAACTAGACACTTCTGAAAGAGCAGAAGGGTTAAAGTAAAGACGAAGCCTGTTTCTTTTAAAATAAAACTTTGAATTTGTTATGCTGCCAGTCTGGGAATCTGGAAAAACAATTTCCGCTTGAAGTTTTCATGACTTCATCGTTGGAAACAGGCACTGCTGGAAAACATAAAACGTGCACCATTGGATATCCACTGCTACAAAATGCGTTGGTTTCTGGAGCTCCCCCTCGAGCAGGGCCGTAAATCTGTTTCGAAGTGTGTGGAGGGAAAACTTCCCTCTCCGGAAGTGTGTATATTTCCCTTCAGAAGTCCACTATATAGGCCTATATACATATTATGTAGGCTACGTATACTGAGTTCAGTTACACTATAGGTTATAGTGTTAACAACTTTTATATGTTCGTACTGCTGCATAGGCCTATAGATTCAGACTCCAGGGAGCAACAATACTAATCGTGTAAAGATAAGACAGACCTTGACATAACATGTGTCCAAAAGAACCAAAGATTGGGCCGATGATAAACTTTAAACTTCAGTCTCATTGTGTACAGTAGGCTATACAGGTCTATCATGTATCAACTCTGATGCGAACTGACCCTCTGCCTCTCGCGCTCTCTGTCACTGTCTCTCTCTCGCTCTCCCCTCTCTCTGAAGCCAACGCACCGCGTATAATACTTAGGTATGGACCCTGTCCCCTGTATAATAATACCTAGGCGCCAAGTTGGCCCGGGAAGCGTTTGAAGGTGTGTGAGTCACACCTCAGCCACGTACAATTTTGGGGTGGATAATATTATTCCATTATTCGCTATGTCACTAGGCTATGTCACTATCCATTTCCACGTATCCGCCAACGACGGTAAATATTTCCGCTTTTTAAAGACTTTGTTCAACACAATGATCAGCAGCTGCTGTTGTGGTGACTGTCACTATCCTTTTGCATTTTCCTTCCACTTCCACTGGCTGCCACGTCCTCGACAGTCGCATTTACATTTATAAAAAGCACATTGCTACCCCACCCACCGACAACTCTTTCCAATCCTCCCAGTCCTCCTATCTTCGTCAGTTAACCACAGTTAATTAAGACAAAATTAGGCCTATATCAGATCCTTTCAACGAACTCACCAAAACCTCACCTCTTGCAGTCTTGCAGTCACAGGTATTTCAATCAAAACTTAAAGCACATGCTGTTTCACAAATCTTGTGCAGATTCCTCCTCTTCTACTTGCCTTCCTCGCCGCT
Source organism: Aporrectodea caliginosa (assembly GCA_020284085.1). Taxonomy (NCBI): domain Eukaryota; kingdom Metazoa; phylum Annelida; class Clitellata; order Crassiclitellata; family Lumbricidae; genus Aporrectodea; species Aporrectodea caliginosa. Next base: position 601,603 of record JACEVL010000017.1, read on the forward strand.
TCAATTCTAATCACCATCCCCTAAACACCACTAGCCGCCTGCCTATAGTGCCTACGGTCTGCCTGACCCTTTGGATCTTGACCTCTGCCTCTCGATTTTTGTTTATAAAGGCCTATATTTTGTTTTAACTGAGTGCATGCCTGTGAATAAGCTGGTTCCCGCGACTTGGCTACTGTGGGCGCTAAAGAAATCTCTAGATCACAATTATTGCGATTACAAGCAAAAACATACTGCGACCAAAACGGATTTTTTGCGTGGAAAAATATAATTCACATAAAAATTTTGCCTTTTATAATGTTGTTTGTCAATTTTTCTGATACGCAAAATTAGGCTGTGGCGAATTGTTTATAAATGCAACCTCAGTAGTTAAAATAGTGTGCACTTGCACTGTAAATAAGTAAGTGTTTTTTCAATAAACGCTGGAAAAAGCAAGTAAGGCGCTGTACATACAAAGTTATCAAATAGGCCTAGTAGCAGAAAAGTTTGTAAAAAAGTTAACTAAAACACTGTGGCCTATAATAGCTGTACAGCATCCTAGCCTGGTGAAGGAATCAAATCTACAAAGAATACGGTTATGTGAGCGTGGACACAGCTCTTCACGTTGATGCAACAAAGGCGATGACGCAGCTAGACTCTGTTCAGTAGGCCTACTTTCACGAGGATCGTCTTAATTTCAAAAACTCTTTGTTTCAACTTTTATTTTAAATATTATGCCACTCCTCTTAATATGCCTTCTTTCATTCATCCTTCGCGCACACATTCATCCAGTCTACCGTAAATATATGTCTGGGCTGGTTGCGGAGGCTGTGGCCTGTGGGAAGCTTTGTTGAATCAGTCAGCATCGGGATGAGGCAGACGCCGCAGCTGCAGCCGCCGCAGTCCGTCTAGGAGGAGCCAAGTGGAAGGAAGGAAGGCAAGATGGCAGAGCTGCAGTTTGAGGCTCCGTTGGCAAATTTTGACGGCGAGGAATGGAACGAATTTCACGACTTGCAAGCGCTCGGCGATATCGAGAACTGTAACGAGGACTTAGGAAGAAGAAGGAGACAGACGAATTTCTTAGAGAGCACAAGGAATTCGTCGGAAGAGGGCAGCGGTGGTCCTGGAAGTCACTGCGGCGCGGAGACGTCGTTCAACGAAACGTTCTCCGGGTCTCTGGAAGATTTGGTGAATAATTTTGACGAAAAAGTTACCAAATGCTTCCGTAATTACGATGAACATGTGGAGGAGATTGCGCCGGTCCAGATGCGATCTGCTGATGAAGTCGGAAACGAATGCCAGTGAGTATGCGGATGATTACTATGATATCCTTTGATGTTTTCTGTCTGATTCGCTGTGGACTAGGACTAGGGAAGGACATACAGGTTGAGTATACAGTATTGTTTTTCTTGCCTTTCAGCTGACAAAATCTTAGATGCAGATCCTTTCAACATAGGCCTACCACATGGAGCCCTTACATTAAAGGCCCATATTCCCATATGGGACGCCCATCTAATGCCCTTGGTGACTTGACCTGCTGGCAGGGATGGGACCATCTGACACCGTATTTGTACTTTCCTCCTACAGACCCTGTATAACTACTGCAGGGCTAGGCCTACTCGTCCTTCTGAGTGATGTCTCACCTAGCCTGATAATAGAAATCAAAGGTCTCGGCCTTTTCAGTGTTCTGTTTTTAGAGTTGTCTTCTTTAACCATGCTCAGTCAGTTTATTATCTTTTAGTTTTTGACTACAAACAGTTAAAAACTTAATTGTTTCAGGCTGTATTTCCCTAGTATTATTCCTATGTTTCACATTCCATAACCATGTTCTTTGTAGATTTGATTCGGTTTCCTTGCTAGGATGCTATACAGCTAGGCTACTATGTTTGTGTATGATTTCCATATGAGTGCAATGTTATTATAAACTTGCCTCAGTCTCAGTTACTGGTCGGAGATCCAATTAGACTTCCTTCTCTTCCTCCTCCCTCCTCCCCTCTGCTAAGGTAAAATTAATGGGTGCAATGAATGAAGAAAGGTGTTCAAAAAGACAAACACTAAACTGCCTTTACATGTATTTGTGTAACTACCTGGACATTTATGTAGCAATTTGACCCTCTTAAAGATGACCCTCTCTAGCCGAAATGATTTTTATAGTGACATAAGACTGCAACTTTCATCTGCAGGAAAACACAGAGCTCTCAGATGGAGTTAATTAATAGATGGCATTATGGGGTCTTGGAGTGACTTAATTAGCACTTTAATGACGAGCGTGTACTAAAAGTGACTGGGAAACCAATACAGCTTGTTATTAAAGTGTTAAACATCAAATTTAAGCTCTTACGTATATTTGTTATTTAGCATGACAGCGAGAGTGTTTAATATTAAACTATGTACACTGTACAGTTTTTTAATAACTACAGATTTGAATAAACCATGGTTACAGAAGTCAGGTAATATTAGATTCCACAAACTGCAGAAAATGTTTTCTATGAACTAAATTTCAGCAGTTTCTCTCCAAATTAGCAATCCTTATTTAAGCTCTCAACATAAAATACTGTTTGCAGAATAAACAGACTTGCATTTGTTAACTAAGTCTGTGTTTGTTGCTACTGAATGCAGTTTTTTCTTGTATAGGACATGGTGGACACTAACAGGTCAATATGGTAATCTTCTGCCGATTAACTGGTCAAAAAACTATAAGATGCAGCAGAGTTACAAGACATCAGTGACCAGAATGCCATCGGTAAGTCTTTGTTTTGCTATTTAATTAAAGATTAACAAGAGCAGAGGCAAGGCCACAAAGGCTTGACTCCCTGCTTTTGTCAAATTTTTTAATGTTTCAGGTAATAAATGCATGAATAGAAAATTGCGATTGCCTGTACTATTACACTGGTACTTATTTCTTCTCCTCTTCTGTATTAGAGAGTCAGAGAGATTTGGGTTTGCATGAATATATTTTAGAGATTAGTATTACTGACTAGTGTGCCTCACTTACAGGGAACTAAAATGGCGTGGCACCCTTTCAAATGAGCATTGATGCGTCTGACCTGATAAGTAGCTCAGTAACTTAGTATGGTTAGGACTTGTGATACAGTTGCCATAGGAAATCATATGAGCTATGCAAACAGTTAAGTTACATCAAAACCTGAGCAAGTGTTGAAAGTCAGCTGTCTGTTGATTGCCAGTACAGTGGAGACCCGTTAATGCACGACCCGTTTATGCATGAATCCATTTTGTCGATTGCTCTGTTGCTCCCAATAACACCTTTTTAACATGCGAGACTCGTTAACACTTGGTGCAACAACTTGCTGTGTCGTTACCTGAATACAGACAGAGCAACAGTTGTTGGCTGCAGCTGGCTCTAAGCCCTGTAAAGAGCAGGTGCACTTAATATATAGCTAAAGATGTCTCCATTCCCTATACCTAGTTGCAAGCAATGTTCCCTCTAAGCTGTGCGCGTGTGCGCGCGCACACTGGTCGTGAGACCAGCGCACACAAGAAAACATGGAGCGCACATGTGCACACCAAAAAGTTTGTATAAGTTAGGTCACATTACAATACATCTCTGAAACACTCATGTTTTCCTATAATAAATTTAGTTTTACGCGTAAAACTTGTTATATTACTTAACTCATACTCCATTGTATTTTAAAAAAATTGCTAAAATTTAAGCAACGTATCATAGTGAGTTGAAGACACGGTAACGCTGATTATCCGCCGACCCCGCAATACGCACAAAATTTTGCTCTCCTTGTACAACTGTTGCACAAAAGAAATTTTCTGCGCACACAAACTCCAAGAAATTAGAGGGAACATTGGTTGCAAGTGTAACTGAGATTAATTAATATGGTATTTGTGTCCTGCTTGTCCCCTGCAGCTAATCAGGTAAGAAGGCAGTAAGCACCTGAAGGTGCTTAGCTACCTTCATAACCAAGGTAACAAGAGTTGTGTAACCATATGATTGGCAATTCGATACAGTAAATGGGTCTGTACTGTAATTAGCCTGTTTTGATGGCAAAAAGTCTTTGTCAGGTCCCAAAATTGTCTTGCATGACTTGATTAGCAATGGGGTTACTAATCATATTCCTGGTTAACTGGTTAAATCTTACCCAATTTTTCATGTCGTTGATGTTAAGTGAACAATTAGTTTTACAGAATTTGATGTTCTGCTTCACAGCTCTGTATATAGAATCATGTTCTGTAAGAAGTGCAGTTTTTAAGAAGTGTGATTTATTTGCTTATGAGTGATTGTTTTTGATGTTAATATTGCTGATATGATTCTTCTGCAGAATCTTTGCTATTCCGACTTTGACCTCTATGACGATGATGATATGGACAGGGAGGAAGATGAATTGTACTTTACAAATGATGAACTGCATGAACCAGGATCTCCACTGTCACTCCAGGAACCCGTTATATCGGCAGAGGAAGTCATCAGTGAAATAGAAGCCATGATGGAAGTGAGTTACTCATTATTTCTTTACAACTTTGTAACAATTATCATTTCATTTGTTTGTATGTGTTTAGGGAGGTTTGTATGAAGCCTCTTAGGAACTGTTAAAAGAGCTAATTAATGCAATGCCTGTATTGGATGATTCCTTTTTCACATGTTTCATTGTGTTGTCTATCCAACTTACAATAGACCCAGTCCTGACAATATGTTCAATGCATATGTGTAATATATATTCTAAACATACCAGACACACGCTGTTTTGGTCTGTTGCTGTTCAAAAAGGCCATGTCGATTTGCATTAACAAATACCATCACAATATTCTCTCATAAGGAATTTTTTTTAAAATGGCATTATGTTACATTTATACTGCAGAACTGGAATGGGTTAACAAAATCCTGCTCGTTCGTGTACTGTTATAATTTGACTGGCCATGAAGGGTGGGTTCAAATGTTGATAAAATGTACAAGCAGGTCTTAAAATTAAAACGCTATGATGTCATAGGCAGTTTTCAAAAGTGATTATTAATCCAGCATTGCTGTACGCTAGAAATGCAATTGCAACTCTTGATCATTCTTACCACTGCATAAAGCAATGTCTGGAAAATTGGTTATTCACTTGTGATTAATATATTATTTTAATGCTCGTCAGCAGACCCTTAGCCAGCCACCCGTCCACCCGTCAAAAAGACGAGTGAAAATTGTTTTGGACGGGTGTTTCAGCAGATGATCAATACCCATAGGTCATTCTGATCCTGTAGGAGCAATGCTTGACCTAAAAGACACGTACCTTTACATCTGCTTTTGTGCCCTCTCTGATCCTCTGGAAAAGGGATGCAGGCCTCAGACTATATTGTTTCAACCCCTCTGGCTAGACATCAGCACTCGTGAATGAGGAAACCTTGCGCTTGGCGAAGTGGCGCTTTATCAGTTTGGCGATTATACGAGGAATTTGGATACGGCAGTTTAAAATTTTAGTTTTGAGTGTGGAATGAAGCACAATGCAGGAGATTGGGCAAGAGTGCAAATCTAAGCTTGGATGTCCTTCATCAGGAAATCAGTCTTTTACGATGTGATCCTTCAGTATAGCTTTTCAATGGATCTTAGATTCACATACCAAGTTGCCAATTACCAGTATAAGTAATTTTTAGTAGATTTACATTACGCTATTACAGTTTTGAAATGCTGCAACTCTGATTGGTATGTGTATGGTATTTGATACTTAGCTGGCTGTTTGTTACTATTGTTTGATGTTGATATCAAGGACAACTTCAGCAACGGATGCTGCAGTATTGAATGTATTTAACGATTTTGTGCCTCTCATTTTTTGTAAAGACCACAGCGGCAAGACAGATATGTATGTGTATCACAGAGGTATCAGTGGAATACAAAGCTGTCTCGTGCGTATGGTTCTTGCAGTCTCTGGTGATCAATAAGTGCATTTGGTGTGGTTATCTCGTGGGATCCCTAATTATGCATATTGGATCTGACCACACCAGGCTCTAGAGTTTGATTAGCAGAAGTGACTTTCTACTGAATGTGGATATAAAACCAAACTAGCGATAGCTTGAACTGAGATAAATAGTTTGTCCATGTCTGTGCCGTGGGACATGGCAGTGTTGCATAACTTGGAAGCTGTATGAGTTGCATTCACAATTGCTTAGGTATGACTGCATAATTACTGTGCATGACTGCATAAGCATAACTGCTTAAGTACGAGGCCTTGAATGTACCATAAATGGACTAAATGCTTAGTTTTGACCTAGTTATACAGCAAAATGTTATAATAATGTATAATCTTCAATTACATTGAAGATACCTAAATTCGTGTTTATTATTAACTCAAACTGACACATTGCAGTATGATTACAAGTCATAGTATGAATGGATGATTACACGTTATTACAGGAGTCGAATTTTAATGTATGGCAGCCACGCAAGGCACCCATCTGTCCTGCTCATTTTGCCAATGCCAGCTAGCGAATCGTAGGCTGAGTGAACCTTACAGATGCAGTTTCATTTTTGATTCACAGATATAGTTTCATCTGTAGATTGAAAGCTCATGTGAATTTTTGAGTCAAATCTCGGTAATAATTTTAGAAACACTGTGAAATGAATACTATGAAGTAATTAGGTAAATGATTCTTTTTGAAAAATTATCACCAGAAGGCTGAATGGAATTACTGGCAGTAATAACATGAGTAAAAACATCTGTAATATCAGTTGTGCTATTAACAATAAACAATGTTGTACAGGTATATATGTACCACTCTTAACACTTTAATGATGAGCTGCATTGGTTTGCCAGTTGCTTTTAGTACACTCTCATCGTTAAAGTGTTAACATAAAATTGTAGTCATATTCAACAGTGACAGTATTTAGAAATCAGTAGTAGAAACATCAGAATTTTGATATTGGTGTTATTAAGTTGGATCAGATATTGATTTGATGCTATCTGAATGAGCAATGGCTGTCGGACTTATTGGAATGAGGACATAAAAAATGGTCAACTGCAATTGCATCCCATGAAAAACAGGATTGCAATTTATGCATACTGCGAGGCATTCTGATTTTAGGAGTGGCGTGGAATCATCCCCTTGTGATGAGGTTGCGTTATTTGTTGATCTCGTCTTCAACGTATTATTGCACGACTATTTACAATAACAGTTCTTATGAAAAACATTTTTCTGTGTGGGTTGCTATCATTTGTATTTTGTGACTGTATCATTCCAGCAGCACAACTCTAGTGACATCAGAATCTCAGTTAGGTTATATGAAACTGATACAATGAGATATTCTCGCCAGTCTCTAAGTTATGAGATTATTAATATTGATGGTGTTTTCTGAATATGAGATCTATCTCTAGATGAACTAAAGTACTTTGATAAAGCTGCCATAGGGAATTGAAGCAGTTAAGAAGGCTGAAGGTATCTCAAATGGAACATAGGGCACTGAAAATCTGTCAGTTTGTAACCCTTTAATAACAAGCTGCATTGGTTGCCCAGTCGCTTTTAGTACACCATCGTTGTTAAAGTGTTAAACTTGGAAGCAACTTATTTATTCATAGTGATCTGTTAAGTTGGAAGTATCATTTGTGAAATTTTCGTTAAACATGGGCTGTGATTGCAAAAACCAGTGTGCCAAGATGAGTCTGAGGTAGGGAAGTAGAAATTATGCGATACCAAGTGTTGCTGTCAACATATCGGAGTCAGTAGTGAGTAAGTAAGTAAGTAAGTGTATCCTTTATTATACCAATTGCTAACCGCATTTTGGTTTAAGAAGCAGTCACTTTTGTGGTTTAGGGAAGCCTAACATACCATAAAAGTCGAAATATGCCAACTATCCCTGGAGACTTGACTTAGAAATGCTGAAGCAGTAAAATAATCTGTTTGGTAGTAATTTCTCTAGGACAAAATGGACAATAATTTCTGCATTACCTCCGTTTAAGTTGTTTTTACTGGCATTCATTATTCCTTAAGATTGTGCCAGTCGTAGTTTCTGTCAGTTGTTATTATTTCCAATCAATCAATCAATCAATCAATCAATCAATCAGTCACTGTTATGGTAATTTCTTCAGAGTGGCTGAGCACATTAAATAAATCATCAGTGGCTTTCTGGATTATAGGAAGATGGTATTCATAAGAAGAGAAATCCCGATCAATTTTCCTGAGCAGAAAGTGATTCATGTTCCACAAGTACCATCAGAAAATTACGTTTAAGATGCAAGAGGACTGCAGCAGCAGCAGCAGCAGCAGCATATTTGATATTTCCATTTAGTAATCATCCGTTGGCTGCTTCCGCCTGGATGAGGTCAATGCACGCCTACAAACGAACCAACCAAGGACCCTGCTGCAGCTGCTGCAGCTGCTTCTGCTGTAATTGCAGCTACTGTGCTAGTGCCTCAGCTGCTTCTGCTGCTGCTATAATTGCTGCTGGTGCAGTTGAGTTGGCCATGCGTGGGCTTGTTCAGCAGCAGACACAGTGCACCGTATCTATTCTGCCTGTGACTAAGATCACTGCCTTTCTGGATGACTGTACACTGGTGGTGGTGATGCAGTGTCCGGCTGATCTGTGTATGAATGCTTGTGGTGTTGTTGGAAGTTTATATGCCATTTTGATATTACTCGCCAGCCCACCACAGTCTCAGAATATTGAACCGAATTGTTGCCTGGTACGGCCATTATGTCTCCCTTATACTTGTACTGGTGCTGCCTTTCCACAACTCCAGTGTAGGATGATTATGTCATAAAGAAAATACTGGCAGCTGAGTATAAATGTGAATCGATGTTTGTGCAACAATTCGGTCTTTGATTCTTCGTGTAAACAAAACTGTGGGGTACAATTTACAAGGCATTAAAGAAACTGCTTTATGTCTTTCAAGGCATGTTTGTAGAGCATTGATTCATTTAGAGCTGAAGATTTTAACGATTAATTAATTGATTAGCGTTAAACATTTTATTGATTAATTTCGGCTTGTTCGATTAATTTTGTTATTTATTTCATGATGTCGAGCGGCCCATTTTCAGAGTAAACAATATGGCGAACAATGATAATGTAAAACGTTTGAGTGGAAAATTAAGCGATCATTTTGCATTTAACCCTTTAACGATGAGCATGTACTAAATTGTATGAGAAACCAAAGCACCTCGTTTTTAACGGGTTAAGATAAATGCTGATGGAAAAGTCGAAGATGGTGACAAAATTAACTGTCTTCATTTCAATAAACAGTTCGCTAACCTTGGTTCAAACACATCGTTGATGTATCACCTTCAGCATGTGGAATGATTGACGTTTTTGTAGAAAGAAAGTTATAACTGACTCAATGACTACATTTATAACAGTTTTTCACGCTTTACGTAACAGATATACTAAATTAATCAAATTTAATCGATTAATCAAAGTTAAATTTTGGAGATTAATCAATTAATTTTCTTTAATCAGCACTAGCCCTGGGTTCATTCCTTAAATGGATTATTGAATGGAACCCAAGTAGATGGATCAGCCACCAATAGTTATCACAAACTAAAGGAGCCTGAGGCAGATGATGGAGGACAAGTGGCAAGGATAATGGATGAATTCTACAAATGTTCTGTTCTTCCATCATTATTGCCATTCATCCATCATCATTTGCCTCAGGCTCCTCTGTCTATCACCCCCAGGCTTACACTCAAAACTAAGGTATCACCTTTTCAAGAATTCCTACTCTGGCTCATCTGATCCTTTGCCTTCCAATTCTTCTCGACCTTTAAGCAACCCCCAGCGGATGCTCTGCCTCCTCTCATGATCTGTACCCCCTAAAAACCAGACTTGGACCTCCTCTTGACTACCCTTTGGAAACCCCTCTGCTGACTTGACGCAGCACTCGTGAATGAGCTGGTACCCTGTGCTTGGAGTTGAGTGGTGCTTAAGAAATTTGGATATTATGATTATGTTGAATACAGAAATGAACAAAGTCGTTCTTTATTGGTTAGATAGTCCTACATAATGCTTTTGCTCAAGTTGTAAATTTCATGACTGAGAAGATTGTTATTGTTAGACTTCAATGAACAATTCATGCTGTACTTTAAACCTAAAAAAATTGTTATGTAAAATTCAGATGTGATGGTACCCTGTCTTATACTGTAATTTTGTTTGGGGTATGTAGAAGTTACCATTCATTGAAAATCCATTAATAAGTGATCTCAGATAATATAGTTACATGCATATTTGTAAATAATTCTATAAACTTATGTGTCTTATATAATATTGCACTGAAAGCGTTGTAATTGATTTGTGTCAGCCTTATCTATCTCTCACAGCATTCACCTTCTTGGCATCTGTTGCAATAACAAACTTGAGCTCACTTATCAAACCTATCATTTGGATAAATAGTGATGTGCCAAGGGAGTGGATGGGGCTATCTGAATAAAACCAACAGTGAAGGAAGCTTTCAGAGGTTTGTAAATTAGAAAGAAATATGTAGGGCTGCTTTAACTGCAGTGTGATTAAAGTTTTTGATTTATTTCAGTTTCAGTTTCAGTTCCAGTTAACTGGAATAGCCTCATTCCAGTTTCGATTACAGTTTTTCGGATTGATTTCAGTTTCTATTTCAGTTAAAGTTTTCACTGAATTTCTATTTTAGTTTCAGTTTTCAGCCAATTTCTATTTCAGTTTTTGACGTTGTTAAGCAAACTTACGAGCCAATGCGTGATATGAACATGTTCACACATGTAACTTCTTATTGAAAAACTGCTAAATGTATTCATAATTTTATACGACACAGAACCTTTCATCACAAAGTAAGATAGCCTCAGCTACTGAATACTCAGTAATGATATAGATTAACAAATATTACAAGCTACCAAGGCTGGGTTAGTGGCAATAACCGGTTATTGCCAGTTGTTGCCCGTTTTTACCAAAGTAAAGATAAGGCAAATGAAAATCATATTTCACTGCACAGACTGCGTAGTACTAATAAATGTTTCTTGTGAGAAATTAAAACTACTCAGTAAATCTATATTACCCCATAGCATAAATGCAGTTAAAGTCAACTATGTGAGATTAAGAAACAAATTTGACCTACGGTTCAACTAGGCTACTCCAGAATAAACTGCCATTTGCACTGCACTAGTAATGTTCAGTTTTGCCTTTTCTATGTGTAAGCTTATAGCCTATACCTGGAAGTATATAATTTATTAGTAGTGTATAGAAGCCAATGGTAGGGTTAAATTTCTAATTCATAATTACACCAATCGATATTGACTGTACTTATGTAAAACTTGTAAATGACTTTTTATTAGAAAGAAAGTATAAGGTTATTTAAATCAGGTGTGCTCTCTAATTTTCTATGATTAATGAATACTCATAGCGAAATATTTTGATATATTTAAACAGTCTAAACTATAACAGAAATTGTTCATTACTCAAAAACAATTTCAAAAACAAACATTCGGTAACTTCCGTCCAATCGATGAAACCGCTGATTTGTATTATATTAGAAATCACTGGATAAAACAAACATAGACGTTATATAAATGAAACCACCATCGAGGATGGCAAGAAAAGACATTGATATATGAATATTTATAGATATACATATTGATAAGTAATATTGCGCATTGATCTAAATAAAGTACCTTGTAAATTGGCAAATTAATGCATCTAACTATCAATTTCAGTTTTTGAATTTCAGTTTTTGAATTTCAGTTTCTATTAAAGTTTTGGCCATTCCAGTTTCTATTTAGTTTCAGTTTCTTGGCCATTTCCGTTTCAGTTTCAGTTCCAGTTAACTGAAATCAAATAAATCAGTTAACTGACATTTCAGTTTCAGTTTCAGTTAACTTGAATCACACTGGCTTTAAGCACAGCTGGCTTCATATCTGATAAGCTAGAGATATTTCATCATTAGTAGAATTATTGATGCAAACTGTATGCAGTCATGCTGGTTTTTAGTTGTCACCCGCCTATTTGTCGGATTGTGGAGCAAAATCTCGATTAAGTCATTGATCTTGTATTGATTTTCCGTGATGTAGTTTGTGCCAGCCAGTGCCACGAGTCTGTTTGTCTTCAGAGCATTGCTTTCGCTTGAGACTTGTCTAATCAGATCTGACATCAAGATTGTCTCAGCCTGTGGCTGCTGTGCACGCTTCCTGCTCTGGTGCTTTCTCAGCATTATGGCGATGCTTTTAGCTCTGCTGCTATATTGTTCTTGTGGCTATTGCCGCTGGCTCTGGTACTATTTCATTGTTACGACTGCTGCTTCTGGCTCTGCAGTGCTATTTCATCATTATGGCTGTTACTTCTGGCTCTAGTAGTGTCATTTTAGTGTCATGGTTGTTGCTAACTGGTTCTGGTGCTACTTCATTCTTATGGAGCTGTTGCTTCTGGCTCTGATGTTATTTTAGTATCATGGCTTTTCGTTCTGGTGGTACTTCATTCTTATGGCTGTTGCTTCTGGCTCTAGTGTTATTTTAGTATCATGGCTTTTGATTCTGGTGCTACTTCATTCTTATGGCTGTTGCTTCTAGCTCTGTTGCTGTCATTGTTGTGGTTGTTTGTCCCAGTTTGGTTCTGGTTTATTTCTCTGTTTTGTCCTCAGTAAATAATGTGATTGTTTCCTCTGCTATTCTTGGTGCTGTCGAGGTTTTTTGTTTTTTGGACTGTGGTCAATGATAAAAGTCACAATTTTCGGTCCTCTGTTAGAATATATTGGTATATTATGTTATAAAGCCTTGTGTTACATTAAATTATGTTACAGTACAGAATAATTAAATGAATTTCTGTTGTTTTATGAAGAACATGAAGTGATTCTTGTGCTTCAGGAAACAATAGAAACTTTATTTCTGAAGTTTAGCTTAATAATAATAGAAGATACAGTCCTCGTTTTTGTTTTACGTAAAACTAATTTCTGATTAGAAGATATAGTTAACTTGGTTTTCATTTAATTTATTTTGTTTTAACATTTGTTTGTTGTTGTTTCATAACTGGTGATGCATTACAGCTCATTTGCTTCAATCTTGGTCCAGTATTGAGCACTGTTATGTGAAATGGAATGCAATAAGACGTAATTGGCATTCCGCGCGACTTGTTTCGATTTTTCATGTCCCCTAGATTTGTGTTCTTAAGGTCTGCCGGTTGGCGCTTTCCAGTCTGCCACGTTGCTCTATCGTCCCACGACCTGTCGCCATACAGGCGCTTCCTTTAATGCTCTTCGAGCGCCAGTAATCCTGGAGCCGGCCTGGCTGTCTCAGTGAGCTATTGCATTTCTTTAAGCATCATCCTGTTCTTGATATGACATTTTCAGCCGCATGATAGCGAAGCCCTAAGGCATTCCGGTTCAGCCGACTGACTCGGATGGCAGTGGTTGTGCTAGGATGACTTGGATTTGGAATAGATTTTCTGTCTGTTTTTATTAGTTTTAATAACCCGGGAAATTTTATTATGTAATCTTGACATGAAAATATTCTTGATTATTTCATGTTTGCCAAGTCTTTCGGTGAATGTAAATGTGTAGCTCAGTTTCGGTTTGTAATTCTGCAACACTTGTTTCTACCCTTAAATAAATCTATTTCTTGTATTTCAGTAGTAGTAGTCTCATAGACTTCTTTAGGTTTTCAAGACTGGCAGCTAGCTCTCTCTTTTGCACCTAATTCTTTTCAGTGGCTCTTTTTCAAATTATTATTCATTCAGAGGACTTATGTAGCACCCCTCCAAGTTACCTACTCAGAGGTGCTGTTGTAAGATTAGATTCACTATCACTAATCTACAAGTATGGATGCAAAATTGGTACTCCCAGCCCAGATATCTTTGTGAACTCTTCACCATCAAGTCACCTAGCTCTTCTAAAATATTTTCCTTCTATTTCACTCTTTCCCAGCCCCAGTCACTACTCATTCATTCATTTCAGAGATTTATATAGTGCCCCTTCAAGATTATCTGCACAGGAGCACTCCCAACCTCGGCTAAAAGAGAATAGTCTTAAGGTTAGAGTAGAACGTGGCTGCCAGGGCTCTAGGCATTAGGCATAGAGCCACAGGAGCCCATTCGAGATCTCAAATTCACCAAACAATCTATATACCACACTGCACCTTGAAAATTTTCAGTTCTTCCGCTGGTATTTCTGTTTACCCATCATCATCTTGTCCTCAAATTTTAGCCAGGGCATAAATATAGCAATAGCCACAAGAATCAAAATGTTCTGTTCTGCTTCTGTTCTGTTTTCTGTTATGAAATTAATTACTAAACAAGTATTTTTGATTTTGTACTCTTAAGGCGATACGTATCATGACACAGGGCCTGCCAACATATTTTCTGCCACCTTTCAGAATTGACTTGTCTTTTCTTATTATTACATTTATTAACAGCTTTATATATTGCATATATTATTTCAATTGCTTGTGTTGTGTTTCGTAGTTATGTTTGGATACAGTCTTGCTTGTGACATTTAATAAAGTAAAATATCCATTTGTGTTGTGCTGGTTGTATTCAGTGAAGTTATTTGGCTTTGAGGGATGAATTTTGATCAAACTGAGGGTGCTTCAGTTGGTGCTGCAGTCTAAGGCTCTGAAAGTTTTCTGTGTATTTCCGGAATTATTTTAGGCAATGTATTTTGTTGGCAATTTCAGGATACTGGGCCTGAAAAGATATCATCTACCAGTGAATCAGAGGACATGACATCCAGCAGCTCAGAAAGTTCCTCTCCAGACGGCATGCACAGATCGACAATGTGGTTTGAAGACAGTAAGTCATATTACTGGTCTGTCACGGCTAAGTAGCTAATAGACAGATATGGATATCCTTGTGTATGTATGACTGCCAGGGGTGTGTGTGTGTGGGGCTGAGGCAGAGTCTGTTCATTTTGTGACTCTAAAAGATTTGCTTTAAAGATTTATGGTCCCCTGGAGTGTGGGCAAATGTACTTGTCACTTGAAGAGACTGGAAAAAATGTTTTTAAGTCTTACAACTGACAGCATTGGGTGTGATATGTATACACAGCAGATAGCGACTTTCCCAAGGGCATCAGAGATAAAGGCGTTTCAGTGGCAATTTCCAATATTTTCATGTTGGACAGCTCAACACTTATTCAAAAATAAATTTGTTTATATTCAAGCAACCATTGTTATTCAATAAAGAGAGAGAATTATTTTGGAGACTAGAAATTGGGTAAATTGTAAATTGGGAATGCTTAGCATTTGGTGCAGTATGATAAGTTCAGTTAAATGATTGATTGATTGGTTGGTTGGTTGGTAGGGTGAATGGTGGGTGTTGGGTTGGATTAGTCAGTTGATTGAATGAGTTAAACCTATATTAAACACCATGTAACAATCAAATCAGAGTTTTCCATCTCAGTGTACAGTGAGTGGTAGGCGTCAAGAGGTAAAACCGACTGGTATTTTGTCCTTCTGAGCAGTTGCCTAATTTAGTACAACAGATATAATAATTTATGTGCTTCTAAATATTTTAATAAGAAAAGTCTGTGTGCAAGAACAATGGTGAAGGAAACAGTTTGACATACTTATCTCTGTTTGGCTTGGAAATAACTTAAGATCATATAAAGGCAACTTATCCATATCATCAAAAACTGGCTTAACTAAGTGTACAGTATATTGTAACAAACATCTTTTGACTGCATTTCTGAAAATGGTTGGTAAACCAGCTTTGGGTACATCATAGGTAAAGTAAAGTAAGCAGAAATTTCTGTCATTCTAGAAAAGGACACATACATGTGGTAATTACAGTGGTAATTTCGAACGTGAAACATCACTTCCTAGATTTTTTCAACGGTACATTAAAGCCAGCCAAGGCCTTGTCAGTGTGGCTGCCTCAGTGAATTGCAGAACTAAAATATGCACTTTTGTAGAATTCTGGATCCAAAATAAGCTGATAAATGGTTGGTCGAGGCCTCCCACAGCCGACCCTTTGGGATGTCTGAACAGCTGCGTCAGAAGCATTTTAAAGGATTTGCCTTAATGGCTTGTTCTCCGCTGGATGGGCTTTTGCATGGATAACTGAGAGAGCTTTAAGTCTCACTTTATGTTGGGAAACCAGCAGATAGCAAGCCTAAAATTTGTTGGCAGAGATCAATATCCTGTATGCCAAAGTTTAACATGTTTTGTTACCATGTTGATGAATGACTGCTGTACTTTAGACGAATGCATGACCAGATATTTTGTTGGTTAGTTCATTCATTCATTCATTCATTCATTCATTCATTCATTCATTCATTCATTCAGAGGTCTTATATAGCGCCCCTCCAAGATAACCGGCTCAGAGGCGCTCCCAGGCCAACTCTGACAATAAAGAACCGTTTTCAAATTCTTGTAAAAGGTGTAGTTGTACTCATAAGTTGCAGACAATGCCATCAAGTCATGCAGTGCAGTAAGTCAGTTTTTTGCTTGCTTGTGCTGTCAGTTCATAGAACTCTAGCGACCTTCATGATCAAGCCTCTCCATTTCCTTCTGTCCGCCGTCGCATCTCTCAGTTCTGCCAAATTCATTCCAGTTGTTTCCTGTATCTCGTCCAGTCGCACTCCGGCCTGGGAGTCTCACCATCTGCGACTACTACTTTGTTTGAATTAGCTTGATTCATAAAGGTTTTCTTGGCATGTTAACAGGGGTGGTTTGCCATTGCCTTCCCCTGGTTTTGCCTGCCGTGCCCGTTCGTTCTCCTACCCAATTAAGGGAGGGTACTAACAGTCTGCACCACATGAAGGTGGGCACGGAGGACTTTGGTTCATCAGCCCAGGTCGGTTCCGAATCTTCAGCGAGTACGTCGATCGGATTTCCTCCCTGTGTTACTCTAAGCAAGCTAGGCAAGCCTAGAGTGACTCATGAACCTTTGAAGTCAGTAGTGCTTTAAAATTGGACTCTTAACAGCATGACATCCGTTTACTATTTACTGGGAGTACCGGTGGTTGGATTGTAAACAGACTGATGGCCAAAGGTCGTAGAGACAGAGGAGGCTAGTCTGGGCAAGTCTGTTGTCTGCAGTTGCTGTAGCTTCCTATTTCAAAACAGTTCTAGCAAGACTGTGGGCATGGGTGTGGGCAGATACTGCACTTGGGATCTTTGCACCTGTTCTTTTTGGGCTAGTAAGATATTGAAGTCTATGACATTGGTTGTATCTCTTTTCACTCTTCCAGTCCACAACCTGGGTAAAGGAGGAGGGCAATGCTGATGACCCTGGCAGCCATAAGATGTTGTTTAGCACTTGAAACTAAGTTGCATCACTTTTCTGGATGTGCCTGCTAGACAGGGCAGTAACTTATAATAACAGTTATAATAGAATAGTCTCTCTCTCTCTTTGTCTCTCTCTCTCTCTCTCTCTCTCTCTCTCTCTCTGTCTCTGTCTCTCTGTCTCCGTCTGTCTGTCTGTCTCTCTGTCTCTCTCTCCTTGCACTTCTCTGAAATTAGTTCAGCTGATTTATAATGCATGTAATTATGTATGTATGTATAAATAATGCTGTAGGTGAACAATAGCAGTTGCTAGTATGGCTACTTATGGTTGGGTTAATTAGCACATGGTTCTATAATAACATTCTTGGGATGTAGTTCATCGAGTCTCTAAAGTACATTTAGTCTTTAAAGTTCATCGAGTCTTAAAGTTTATAGTCTTTATCTGGGAGAGTGAAATTGTGTGCCCTTTGTCAAAAGTTATATAATGGTTCTCGCTGCAGTGGGCATAGGCCATGGAGAATATGAAGCTCATTGCCCTGGACAGCTCTGTATATTCTTCTTTCCTGAACTTAGCTTGGTTTGTCTGAGAACTTATGAAATTTCTGTGCATTATCAACCTTAATAATTATGTGTTTTATTTTTTTCTGGTATGCATTTCATGGTTGAGTGGTTGGGACTGTTCAGTTTTTCATGTACTCTTCTGCAATACATTATAACGTAATGCAGAATCTCAATATATGTCTGCACCATACACCAGCTGCATCAGGGAAACCAGTTTATTCACCTGGTCTCAAGTAAATCAAGATGGCAAATGCAATACTGTTTTGGTCAGTTTCACAGGTCAAGAGGGCCAGTTGGATATTAAAGCAGACTTTGTTTATGTTTTTGGTGCTGGAGGAGGGGAAGGTGAGATAAGACAGCGTATCTGTTCTCTGTTGGGTGTGTAATGTGTCCTTTGAGAGTTTTCTATGTATGAAATATTATAAATTTTATCTTTTTAGAGCATTTGCCATTGATTGTGTACATGGACTCATATACAGTACTGTTGACCTAGATATAATAGGAGTTGATGGTGTGATTGTATTGTTTGCAAATAATTTCCTGTCAGCTGCAGTGTTAGAGTTGTCACCTGCTTTTCTGAGATTTTAAGTACCTGATAAATGTAGAGATGAAGGCATCAATCAATGATGCTGAAAGTTTTTTTTTTAAATTATCTGTACATGGTAACTATGTCCCTGAAGGTTTAAACAAGTACACTTTGATTTCCAGGCATTTGGTCATTCATTATGTTTAAAATTAGTGCTAAACTGACATTGTTTAAGCAGAATTTGTAGATTGCAAAATGTTCTGTGTGAATATGGCTTTTCTTGTACTGCTGAATTAGTTGCCTGTGAACTGAACACACAACCTGGGAATAACATTGACTAACATCTGACTTCTATTATGCAGTGCCATGCCTTTTCCGTTGCTTGCCCTGCAATCTAGAGCCCTTGCGGCTGTGTTCTACTCTAACCTCGACTCTTCTCTTTAACCGGGGCTGGGTCAGGAGCGCTCCTGAGTAGATAATCTTGAAGGGGCGCTATATAAATCTCTGAAATAAAAATGAAACAAAAGGTGACATGGTCATGTTTTCCTTATAGTTCTCTTAATGTCATGAAGTTTAAAGGTAGTCAGAAGCCGTTTTCTTGCAATTTTGCAAAGAATAACTCAGAATACTCATTTCTAGGTTTGAAGCGACTATCCGTGAGTTCACTGTGCCAGCTGTACGATGAACTCGACTCAGCAGTCAAGGAATACACACAGCTGCTGTTCCAGGAGCTGTCTTTGAATGAAGAACTCAAGTACGAGAAGGAACTCAACAATGACTTCATCTGTCTCATGATAAGCCTCCAGAACAAACAGCGTGAAGCTAAACTGGACACAGACAACTTGACAAAGAGACAGACAAGAGAAGGGATGGTGAGTAATCAGTACTCAAACTGCTACTGCCTTATTGATATACGTATGGATGAAATGTGCAAAGTGCACTGATGCTCGGAAGCACTTTCTGCTTTGGTAGAATATAGAGAATGTGTGATGAGTAAAGCATCGAACTTGTTTATTTACTGCTTTCATGCTCACTCAGTTTGTTTAATTTTTATGATTTCTTCAATTGCAAGAAAATTCAAGCTCTATACATAAGTATCATTTTCGGGTGGGCAAAGCATCTCAGACCTGACCCTTGACTAGAGTAATGAAATTTATGTGGTGTTTCGAGTCCCAGCTCTGGACATTCTAGAATGCGGACTTCTCACTCTGTTTTAAAGGAGATCATTTAACACTTTAATGATGAGCATGTACTAAAAGTGACTGGGTAACCAATGCAGCTCATTGTTAAAGTGTTAAAGCCTTATGGAAGTGGTTCCCAACCTTTTCAGAGCAAGGCACCCTTACTATAAATCATTCAGTCAATGACATCTGGTCTTTATTTTTTTCAGTTCTCTATTTTAATAACAAGCAACGTTTCTTGTATTGAACCACATTGTTGCATCTATTTCTACACGAAGTCTTTAAATTTAAAAAAAATAGTTATAGGCCTATGTCAATGGTGATAATCTGTAGTTTTTCAGGTTTTTTTATGGAAAGCTGCACTAATATTGTCCAGCTGTGGCACCCTTAGAACAGGTTTAATACACACTTGGGGCTGTGGACCCAGATTGGGAAACATTGCCTTATGGGACGATTCCAACATGGTTGCCTGCAAATAAAGTATTACCATGTACATTGCATAGTACATTCTGTTGAAACTGGAACAGAAAATCTTGCTTCTGAGTGGCTCAGATGCATAATCTTGCATGCTGTACTTTATGAGTCCCTTGTGACTGTGTTGCTGTACCTGTATGTATCATAGACAAGACTTGGGAGAAGTCTGTATTGAAGAATGCTTGTAATGGCTTTCCCCTCAAATCTCTCATTCAGATAACATGAATTTGGTTTAGGAAAGTCAGTCATAAAGTTTTGTAATGCTGATATGATCAATGCAAAGGAACATTTGGTATTTCTTTGTGCTATTTAGAGCTTCACAGCGAGGTCTTAGGCCAAAAAAAAATAATGGTGTGTTTCCGGTAACAGAGTTAAAAAAACTGGGTAGGTAGGTAGGAAAATAATTTTATTTTGGTAAAATAATTTTATGCAGTGATTTTCCAAAATTATGCCACTGCTCATTTATGCACAGCGGTACATGCTGTACCAAAGTATGTATTTTCTATGTGAGTATTAAAAATGCCTTTTTGCAGAATGTACCTACAAACTGCTGTAGAAAACAATCTTATTTATTTCATTTTTGCTGACATCGTTTTTCTTGCAAGGTGAAATGGAAGGGGCAGGGGTGGGGAAGGAATTATGGATTATGTATATTAAACAATAAACGTGTAGCAGACAACGGCTCTTTAGGAAATATGCATGGGTGGTAACGTGAGAAAATCGCTGACTTTTCGGTGTCTGTTATCTCCTCAACATCATACATGTGTGTAAATTGTCCATGGGAAACATTGAGCCCATTTATTGTTATAATATTATTAACGCTGCATAGAAAGAAATATGGTTCCTAATGTCGTCTGCTAAGGAGACTGCTTGCTACGAAGATTGGATGCTATGAAGACTGGTTGTTAAGGAGACTAGTTGCTAATGAAGGCAGTTGCTAAAGCAGGACAGTTTCTAAGGATAACTGTTGCTAAGGAAGGCGGTTGCTAAAGGGGCCAAGTCTGACTTTGAAACTGGTTGCTAATGAGGCTGACATAGAGGCTGCTTGCTACAAAGCTTGGTTGCTAAGAAGGCTGTTTGCTATGAAAGTAGAATGCTACGGAGGTTGTTAAGTAGGCTGATTGCTATTAGGAGGCTTTACTTTTATAATGGCACGTACGATAATAGGTATTTCTGATACAATGAATATGGGGGTCAGATTTGTGAAATAACCCTGTCAAATTACCCTGAGAAAATCCACCACTTTCGAGTCTATTACCTCCCTCTCCCAAACTCCACACTTTATAGCCCTTTTATTGCTGTAATTTACGGCACCATTCTTTCCATTGAAAGACCGCTAGTTTCCGAACGTCTCTGCTTCAGTGAATGCACCTATAATGTCGCGATTCTGCATCACCGGCATGCAAAGGCTTAATGTATGCGAAGTAGGAAAAAAAATTTTTTAATTTTCCGGAAAAAATTTTTTTTACAAAATTTTCCGAAAAAATTTTTTTACAAAATTTTCCGAGTCGCGGCAAAAAGTGAGTCGGTCGGGTTACCGGAAACACACCATTATTTTGTTTTGGCCTTATATAAGTTTCAGATGTAGAATGAGTTTATAAGGAATAATGAACTTGTGATTTTCATCTTTCTGGTTATCTAAGAAACCTGTTGCACATTTTCAATTGACATACCTATGTCAAGTATTAAATTCTGCAGCAGGCCATTATTAGTGGCAGTCCACATGGGCTGACTATTGCATCTGCACATCCAGCCTTGCCAAGCCTTGACTATACTGCAGACCAGACAGTCATAGTCTGTTGCAGCTTGACCCAGGGCCTATTTTAACGTGCCGACAGGCACGTCCGTGCTTTGAGATTACAAAAACGTGCCTGAGGAATTGACGGTCTGTGCTTGATCGCTCAGGCACGCCTGGCACGGCACTTACTGAACTTGTTTAAAGTTGTTTTAAAAAACACCGCCAATATATTTTATTTTTTTAGGAAAGTTCGAACGGCGTTCCATACATCTATTTGGGCTCATGACGTCATGCAGCGCGTTAAACTTGTTTACAAACAGCACCGAGAGAACGGGACGCGCAATTTTGTGACTGATGTAAAAATAATATTTAGGCTACAGTTGAGTTTTCGTTATAATTCATAATTGTTTATTGACATTTATTATTACGATATTAGGACTATTAGGCCTTTCGGTCAGTTCAGTTGTTTTAGTTCATTCATTTGCGAATTTCACGATGAGTAAAAAACGGGTTGCGTCGTCACCTGGAAACGACATACAGGCCATGTTTAAACGAATGACGAAGAGGAACGCGCACGCAGGTTAGTTGCTTTGGTCCTCAACACAGCTGTAAAATTATAAATTGTTGCAGTATGTTAACTTAAAAATTAAGAAACGATTACATTGATAAATGTAGCTAAGTAAATGATGAACTGTACCAAGTGACCTGTCAAGCAGTCTATATCATTATTGTCATATAGTATTATATTAAAGGTAAAGGTCTCCCTCAGTCTCCCTCAGGACTTCCGTGACTCTGTGTCATCATTGAAGATATGTAATTATGAATAGATATAAGCTACTAGCATCTGATATATAGCCTACAATAATAGTAGTTTAGTAAGAGTTATAGCATAAGCAAGTTCTTTAAAGTGGGTGTCATTTTTTCGACCATCTAACATTCTTTGGCATACTTGTGTACTTTGCAATTTCAGATTCGTTTGAGCCGAGACAGTTGACGGAAATGGATAAGTTGAAATCATTAGCTGCACAGAGGAATATGATGGTTGTCAATGTGGCTGCAGATGGAAACTGTTTATTTAGTTCACTCGCCAGACAGTTGACTCAGCTTGGACGCGGAAGCTCAGCGACAGCGACAACTGCTCATGATGTACGCATGGAACTGGTTGAATGTCTGCAGTCGCACTCACAGTCGC
The DNA here is from genome assembly GCA_020284085.1 of Aporrectodea caliginosa. Taxonomy (NCBI): domain Eukaryota; kingdom Metazoa; phylum Annelida; class Clitellata; order Crassiclitellata; family Lumbricidae; genus Aporrectodea; species Aporrectodea caliginosa. The sequence goes on from JACEVL010000017.1 coordinate 624,354, forward strand.
AGATGATCTTGGACAGTGGAGCTATGACAGAGCAGGAATTGCAAGTATATATCGACAACATGAAGAAATGTGGCACATGGGGTGATGGTGTAATTCTTTCTGTAGCAGTCAATCTGTATCGACGACCTATCATCATTTTAACTGTGGAGGGGAACAGCGTATTGATATGGCAACATTACCTACCTCATCTCAAGCATCGTCATGTGAGACTGAGTCTTACGCTATATATCTGGGGTTGGTTGGCACAAATCACTATGTAAGTATTGAAAAACAGAATAGTCAACACACAGCGGAATCAGACACAAACATTTCTGATGACGAATGTGGCACTGGTCATTCAATTTCAACAAGTACTGCAGCTAGTAATAGTACCACAACCGAAGAGCAGTCAAGCACATCCGCACAGTTAACATGTTCAGCGTCAACCATAAGTGTGACAGCTTCGCTATCTCCAGCTGGAAGTAAACCGGTGGATGTGAAAGTCGATGAGTTTGAGGAAAAGGTTCACGAGGCAATTGAATTTCAAGGGGTTGTACAGTCAAGCAAAAATCAGTCAGGACGCAAACAGAAGGTTGAGGCTGAGCATTGGGCAGAGTACAGAAGTGAAGCTCGTGGTGGGTCTGGTAGAAGGAGGATTGTGCATTGCAAAATCTGTTGTGCACATCCTGATCTGGTGAAGATCCACTGTCAAAGGATCCCAGCCATATGCACTGCAAATGGTGCAGTGTTCAGGCAGCAGATGTATGATGAACACTGTGGATCGACAGTACACAATGCTTGTTTGACACGTAGTCGACAACAGAAGGCTCTTGCCGAGGGTCGGATACATGAGGGAGAAACTGTGTTGGAGAAACAACTGCGATTTGCTAACACTGCATTGGAACAAAAGATAGCAAGAATCATGATTAAGGTATACATGGATGCCAAACGCGGGACACTATCTGCGTGGTCATTTCCAGCTAGATACGTGGCGTCATTGATGGCTGAAAGATTAGACTTGAACAACCCTGAAATTCCGTTTTCTCCTACTGACACAGATCTACAGTATGTCACTCCTGCAAGCCATCGCGACATGCTACTGACAATCGCAGAAACGGACCGTAAGGCATTTGCACTCCGATTTAAAGATATCCTTGCGCTTTCTCTCAGAGTTGATGGTGCTGTTGACAAGCAGCGAATAGACAACAAGCATGTTATGGCGCAGGTTGTAACGGCGGTTGGAGACATGGAGACTTGGTACATGGGCTTGGCTGAAAGCGAGAAGCGAGGTAGCGAGGGGTTATTGGAGGCACTCAGGAAGGCGTCTGCAAAGTGTGGAGCAACATGGCCAGAGATATTTAAGCAAACAACCTCTATTGTCACAGACGGCGCGTCAGAAAATACTGGAAGACATCATTCGCTATGGACACTGCTCGAGCAAGAACGCAAAGACAACACCACTAAGGACACGTCAAGTCCATGTAAGGGCCCTAGCCCTCTCCTCAAAATATGGTGCAGTGTTCACCGTTCTCAGTTAGTGTTCAAAGACATGACTACAGGTGTTCCTGAAGCACGGCGTGTTATAGATGACTGTAAAGCAGTTACGCGTTTCTATAACAGTTCAGCATGTAGAACAAAGGAATTCAAGAAGCATGCGGAAGAACTTGGCGTCACAGTCAGACAGTATCCATCAGTAATCGACATAAGATTCACACAATATTCTAACAGTCTTCTGTCATCCATTCTGGACAACTACAGACCGATGATGCGACATCTGCAGACTTTCTCCCTGAAAGACGCTGAAGAATATGGCATGCTGAAGAAGTGGATTAATGCTGACACTGTTCACATTGCAGCGATCTTGTGTGACGCGCTGTACATCTACTCTAGATTTCAGAAGAAGTTGCAGGGCAACCAAGTGACTCTGTTTGACGTCGAAAGTGATCGTGATAAATGTGTGGAGGACCTAAGGAAATTATTACAGCGTCCGCACCCAGGTGGATATGAGGAGAAAGTAACAATTACAGGGAATGAGGAACAAGCCGATGAAGTTATCAAGAGTTACGACACTGTTAAGCTCACAGTCGTCCAATTAAGGCACTGTAAGAGAGAGCACTCTCTCGTTAGCAGTTGCGGTCGCGATGTGTATGCCATCAAGACTGAGATTATTTGTTCGCTGTGCAACTTTCTGACCAGTCGACTCGGAACTGACAAAGGTGCCAGTGATCTTCGCTATTCACTGGAGTTTCAGGCGCTTTCTCCACCAATGCTTCTGAACGGCAATGCATCTGATGAAGACATTGAACGGGTGTACACTGGCCTCGCATCAGACTTTGCGAAGCGTGACTTCTACAGTAGCTACGGAGAGCTGGTGAACGCTGCAAAGAAAGCGCAGATGTCCAACACAAGCACATTGCAGGATTTCCTTAAGATCAGTCTGACTAATGCAGACTGGCGTTCTGTTTCTGTAGCTGTCGCCAGACTACTCGCAGCAAAGCCTCATTCATGTGACGTGGAGAGACTTGTTAGTGCATACAATCTCATGAAGGATGATGATAGAAGCAGCCTCAATGCAGAGACAGTTGATGCACATTTACATGTCCGAATGAATATGCCGGTTACATCAAAATTTGATGTACGCCCAGCACTGCGAGCATGGTTACAAGCTTGTAACCGACGTTCGCGACCAACTGTGAAGGCCAAATCCCAGGAATGGTTCAAGGACGTGTTTTAATTATCTGACTGCGACTCAAACTGACCAGCCGCAAGACGGCGCCAGTAACTGTTAGTCTGTTAGCTTAGCTATAAACTTTGCCTTTGTCTTGAAGATTTGACCCATGATCAATGATACTGTTAAGACATGTGTCGTCCATTTCGTAACTAATAATTATAATGACAGTGTTAGAATTGTATAAGAAACTATTTGGTTCATGCAAAAATTGGAATGTTATCAAATTCAATATCAAATTATCATGTCGTTTGACTCATTTCAAGTTTTCAGCTAATTTGAAAATTTTCATAATCTAACTCATACTGGAGAGAGACCTTACAAGTGTGATAGATGTGCTAAACCATTTACTTATTAATATAAGCTAGAAACGCATAATCAAACTCATACTGGAGAAAGACCTTACAAGTGTGATAGATGTGCTAAAGCATTTAGTTATTAATAAACAGGCATTTGCAATTTCACAATTTTTTCTTAGGGGGGGACGTGCTTGGTGAAAAATTCTTTAAAATAGGCCCTGGCTTGACCTTGGCTCTATTCATCATGGTTTGGCTGAGTTTGGGTTAGCCCATAAGGGCCCGATATTAGTTCCCTTACAAAAACTATGCCTCCGCAATGACAACGAGAATTCACATTGACCCGACACCAGATCAATGGACATGGCTGTCTTGGTTGTTTTTAAAATATTCCATAATATGCAAAGAGGCACAATGAACTGTATTATCTGACCCTGACCTTCATCACACCTTCTACTATGTGGTGCAGCTGTTTTGTTTTGTTCATTACCACCATACACATGATTTACACAGCACAAATAGAGAACGTAATGCTTCAGTCTACTACAAGGTCTTTCCAAAAAGCTTTTCTCTTTGCGATGAAAATACGTAATTAGTCTTGCAGGAAAGGCTCATTGTCCTTGAGAAGAAAAGCACTCCTGGGAATTATTTCCAGGCTGTAAGTGAGGTTGCTGACTTGGCGGCATTATTAAAACTGCTTTGTAAAATTTATTGGATAAATATTAACACTTAAAATATATAGATATGTCAGAAATTTTGTTTTTGTCTTATATGCTGTGTTATAATTATTATCTTCAGTACCTGACTACAGTCATTCCATACCAAGCTTCTGAAGGCCATCCCACCATCCAACAGTTGCAGGTTTATATAAAAAGTAAGAATTATAATCTAATCTGCATATTACTATAACAGCTCTGTATCAAGTATAACATTGTACCACTTAGTAATGTAATGTAGTATTATTTGTCTTCATTTGTCGCAACAATCGGGCGACATGTCACTGAGCTGCATTAATTTATTATTTGCTCGGTGCCACTCAGTATCTGTAAATGAATATTCAGAATTCATAGCACGACTTCTTTGACGGAAGGAACAGACCAGCATCTGTAGTTGCGTGTGATGTAGAAGAGTTACTGCTGTCTGCCTCCAGGCACAGCATAATGGAAAGAGACTGTGACATTAGCATGTAATACGTGTATACTGCTTTCATCTCTGCCTAGAGAAAAGTGTATTGGAGACGAAAACATTTGGAAGTCACGTCTTGTGTGTCTTGCGCTCTTTGTTGCCTGATTCTTTATTTATAAGCATACCATTAGCACATGAAAATAAAGTTTTTATTGGATTGTAAAAATATTCTATGCTCAATTACATGAATGAAAAATGTGAGGTGAAATTGTTATTTCATGATTTTAAAACTGAGACTACAGTTAGCTAACTTTTTGACCTGGTCTGTTTAAAGGATTGTGGACATGTATTACGTTTTACTTTGAAATGACCATCAATTGACCCCTTGTGCTTCTCAACAGTCTGTGGAGTATACTCATTTTTATTGCTTGGAATAAATCTTTTTTTTTCCCAAGAAAGACATCTTTACCATGATCCTAACTGAACTTGAGTTACAAATATTTGTAAAAATCTTTTTAACAGTCTGTATATAAAATTGCTTGAGATTTCAGCACGGTAAATAATTTTAAAATGTGAAGTCAATAAAACCAAGTCTGCAAAAAGCAACAGCTTTTAGCCCGCTCGCCACGCTGGCGGCCCGGGTTCGATTCCGGGTCGGTCGGTTTATCAGAGATTCATTTCTCGGATCTTTACTGCGGGTGGCTCGGTCGCAATATAAACGTGGAGTACAATACAGTACAATACAATGCAACACAACACAATATACTGGGGCGCGGTGGTATAGCGGTATGTTCTGTGCCTTGCAGCTGGAGGGTTGCGGGTTCGAATCCACCTCAAAGCCACCGCAGTAGGGACCCTGGGCAAGTCCTTCACTCGCAATTGCTCATGCGCTTCGGCGTGAAACTCCGATTCAGCGTCCGCACAGTAGTCGGGAGCGCCTCTGAATGGGCAATCTGGTAGAGGCGCTATAACAAGTGTTCAAATACAATACAATACAATACAATACAACAGAAGTAACGTAATCTGTTACAGTTTGACTAAAGCGTTTCACCACCTGAATAAAATAATTGCTGTAAATGAGTTACAGGGTTTTAAAAAGCCATAATACATAATATAATTTGTTGTTTTCGTTTTTAGTTCTGTTAGCCATTGATCAAGACAGTCCAGCAGTTCCAGGGTTATTAACAGATTACATACTGAAAGGTTTGTATTTTAAGTAGTTCTGGAGTAACTATCACAGTGAATTTCTGTAGAATGAAGCTTTTCGTTTATAGGGAATTAGAAATTAGATTCTTAATATAAATTCTTTGTGACTGATTTGTTTTAATGGTAATGTGATGCATGGAGCGTAAGTCATAATGACATGTTACTAGTACAGAAAAATTCTGAGAATAACCTGGGGCAATGGATGGACCAAATGTAGGGCATATGCAGATTCCTAGACATGACTTTCAGGCCACAAAGGAAAGAAAAACTCTGCCACCGCTCGTACTCTGCAGTGACAGTCCCAAGCCTCGATAGAGGAGGATAAAAAATTAGGGCAACACTAATCATATTTGTTATGACACAGTATCTTTAAACAGCAACTTGCTGCAAAGAAAAATTCCCAAAGTGCTGAAAAAAAGCATATGGCTAAAAAAGCCTGGATTTCTTCTTTCTGCAAATTCTGCATTTATCTTTAATAAAAGGGGGAGAGACTATCTGCTACCAACTCACTTTTGTTGCTTCAAATTGTGAAATACATAGTGAGCATATTCTATTTATTATCTGTTTTAAAAATTGTTGAGAGTAAAAATAGGTAATTATAGAGCATACAAATTAGTTCTCTTGAAGGGTTTCTACGTATACCGTTAAAGAAGTACAGAGCTATGCTGTTTGTATAAAATTGATCTGGGCTGTTATTCTGCCTCTGAACTTTGTAAGGAGGCATTATCAAGTTAAAGTTCTATTGTTTTGTTTTCTAGTGGACTTGTCAACTGCAATATTCATTTCAATGCTGTAATGCTGCAGAGCAGGTTTTCAGTTAGTTGTCTATGCAGAATTGATTCATCTTGTGAATCTGAACTCTTTCACATGTCATGTCTCTGTTTCAAGTAATACTGCATATTATATATATTATTCAAGCAATAATGTAATGAAAAATTTAATGAATTTTATGGAAAAAAATTTTTGCTTTTTGCATTCAGCCAGTTGGAAGTATAAGAGTGTGCTTGTTCCTTATGTTTTGCTGCAGGTTATTAAAATGATTAATTATTAAATGTATGTGACGCAATGTAATTCTTCAAAATTTCTCAGCACCACACAAAGCCATGTCAAGGAGACCAGCTTATTCGCCAGCACTATATCAAATCAAGTCTGCAGTCAGTAGCCACCAGGTCAGAATTCGGGAGGTCAGGCCGAGGTGAGAGCATGGGGCTACGGTGGCAATTGGTGAATTTCATCAGTGATGCTTAATTGATGGCCCTAGTTTGTGTGGATGTTATTAGATTGTAAAACTTTGCTGGAAGTTAGAACAGAAGAATTTAGTCTTCGTGAACTGCTGCTGAATCCATTCTGTTTTCTGTTCTTGTAGTATTATGTCCAACAACTTAAATGCGTGTCGTGAATGAAGACGTCAATGGTTCACTTGCAATGCGTTTTCACGTCTACAGTGGTCTGGCTTTGTACTGTAATCTCAGTAGGAATAGAAAGGTTACTTTGTAAATTAGTGAGTTATTTAATGCACGTTTTCATGTTTGTCTTCGTCCTGTACAATGTCTGTTTCCTGTGTGTGCTAGATAAATATCATTTGTTTAATGAGTAATTAAAATTGCACTTAAAATGTATATACACAAAATTATCCTAATTTGGGTAATAATAATGTTGACATTTCTTAAATGTAAAAAGCATGACAGGCAAAATCAGGTGCATTACTTTGATATTTACTTATTTTTCTAGAGTTACGTTTCACCATGACTGTTGAAAAATTCTGGACAAAATGATTGAATATTTGTCTTTATTTAGGTAATATCTTGACCATGTTGTAACTTCTGTTTGATACTGACTGATGCCAGAGTAGTCGAATAAAAAATTCTAAGCTTTTGAGATCCACTGCTGATGGATCTGAAAAGCTTTAAAAGCCTTCAGTGCATGACTTGGCTTGCCAGTCCATTAGTAATGGATCTCAGATCTCTGTTATACATTGACTATCATTTGATCTGTAATGCAGTGGATATCATTTTCATTGATTCAGTTCAGTGTAATGAAAAATTTAAAGATTTTTTTGGCTAATCGCAGCTTTAAGCTGCAATGAATGCTGTTATCGGTACTAAGTGTAGACTGGATAAAAGAAGTGCAGTATTTTACCTACACCAAGTGTTAGCTGATCAGCCTCATGTTTTAGCAATTTTTACCCACTGATCAGATCATTGGAGGTCAAAGATTATGATAACCAGTTAGTTACTGCTATTTAAATTACAGAGCTCAATGAATAAAACGTAACGTTTGCTAGGTACTGGAATGAAAACATTTAAAACAGAAAATAGCATGCTGGCATTTCAGCTGAAGATATGTTACAAGCTTCACTGCTATCTGCTTTGACTTGTAATTTGTGTTTTAGTTTTGTTTGTGTCATCGTCTAATTAATCTGAGCTGGAAAACTGTGCAGTTTTGGGTGATGTTGCTTGTATATGCACAATGCTTTCTGCTGTAAAATTAAGATTACTGCTTAGCACTGTAAATGAAATTTATATAGGTCATAGGACTGTTTATAAACTGTTGAGAGTTGTTTGTGGTCCCATTCTGTAATTGACTGATGCATGTTGGCCCATTATATTTGTTGTACATTACGAGAAAGTGACTGTGATGCGCAAATGAACCAGTTACCATTAGATAATTTTCAAAAGAGCCAAGTTACCGACAAAGTTAACGTAACAAGAATGGCCTGGATACTAAAGGAAGCAAAATGGTAATTATCTTGATCACACTGGTGAATGCCGTTGTGGTTGGATTAGAAGAACCGATCCAAAGGTTTCAATTTAAATTTATAGAAATTTGAAAACTTGAAAGTTAAGTAAAGACCACTCATGCAAATATAAAAATTGTATATTGGTGCCTTTTAGTAGCATTCATTTCAGTGAGCTTTACTACCTAAATATGCCATAGTATAATAATTATGTTATGACATTATGGTATAGTATCCAGCTGTTCCAGCATCATTACAATGATAACACAATCTTGCAAATGAATCCCATATTGAATGCTGCTCTTGAATGCAATCTTGTTATATAACACAAGATCACTATAAATAAACCTGTATATGATTCCTGAAGATTGCATTATGAGAATGATCTGAAATGGAACTGAAGAGATCTTAATGATTCGTTATGAGAAGAAGCTGGATCTCATGACTTGGCCTTCTCGGGATGCTGTAGAATCTTGAGCTGTTATGCAAATGCAAGAATATACATGTAAATGTACTTCATTATATTTTGAAGAAGCAGTGGCTTAAAAGCTAAACATGGCCAACAGAAATAAATTGTATGGGTGCAGGAGGAAACAAATGTGACAAGCCCTTCTTTTATCAAGTAAAAGGCACATTTTGAAAATGCTTTATGGTAGTTAAAACAGGAAGTGAAAGCCTGTTGACCCTGCTAATTTTAAGCCCAAGATTTGTTCAAGCCCCTAAAGAATGCTAAGTTGTAGCAGAAGCACACTGTCAAAGGAAATCAGTAGGCAGGTAAGGTCAAGTTCAGTTTAAGATCAAACGGTCAGGCAGGTAGGCTGTGGTGGATGTTGTTTAGCATTGGGGGACCAAGAGAGGTAAAGGGAAAAGGAGGAATCAGGATTTGTGGAAGTGAAGTGTTCAGTTGTGAACGAATGGCTCTGCGCAGAGATTTTAAAGAGTGGATGGGTTTTATAGTTGCCATAATTTTGTGAGTTTGCCTTCTAACCCATTCTCTTGCATCACCAACATGAAGTGAAAACTAGTGAGTGCAGTGAATTTTAAGTTAGCTTTACAGTAGTTTTGAACCAAATAACTAAAATTAGCAGTGTGATTTTGAAATGTTGGTGTCTACACAAAATGGTTTGATCTCATTTCATAAAGCTATTACAACTCTACTATAATAATACACAGGCATCAGTTGGTGGTAAAACAGAAAATGTGCCAAAGCTCAGGGTAATTCTAGCAAGGCAACAAAAAATGATGTAATGTAACCTGGCATATATGTAGCTCCTTTGCAAGCTGCTCAAACAAATTTGATATTTCTGCAGTGCCTACCAGGCCTCAATAATGAAGTCCTTGCTCTTCACTTCCGTATGCAATTCAATCGCTGGTTTATAATTTAAGCTTAGAATTTATTTTTGCTGACATCATCTGAGAACAGACTAATTTCCATCTTAAGTATGAAATACAAGTTTTATTGTCAAAGAACGAATGCATTCTACCTCATTTGTTGAACTGATTTGCAAGTTTTCAAGAATGAACCAGTGACTTTAAGAACAATATTTATAGTATTTCTGCTATTTTGAAGAACGTTTGCATTAACGCTTGAATACTGTAAAACATGTATCAAATTAATTGAATGGTGATTTTTATCAACTGACCTCAAAGTACATGGCGCTGTGTAACATTAGACTGTACAATGGCCAATTGCTGCTCTTTCTTTCACAGTACATCTTTTACAGGGTTATTTCTTCATACAAAGTTTTTTGCCTTCATCATTTGTTTCGTTTCAGATATGCTTTTTTGAGATAAGCCTTGTCCAATTCGTCATGACAAGGCCATATTAGGGCAGTAGTTAATACAGACAAATGAACAAAGAATTGTGGAATGAAATGTTTTAGTGGCCTATTGTTAACATATTGGCTTTTCAGTTTATGCATCTGGAATATGAATCCAGGTGTGCAGATGAAAAAGCCCATTACTGTTTGAGCTATGAGGCCTATAAAAGTTGTCCAATTTGGGGTCAGCAATTAGTTGTCCAATTTGGGGTCAGCAATTAGTTGTCCAATTTGGGGTCAGCAATTAGTTGTCCAATTTGGGGTCAGCAATTAGTTGTCCAATTTGGGGTCAGCAATTAGTTGTCCAATTAGCGGGGTCAGCAATTAAGGACGTCTGCAGAAATTACTTACATTGGACTCCCTTCCACAATTTGTCTGCATTTGGCATTACCTCCCCCATCTGCCTTTGTGCAGTATAGACAGTTGGGGGGAGGTAACTGCAACAGAGTGCCGATGCCTAGCTTACGCTACCCAGCAAAGGGACTAATTAGATCTAATATAGTACACTGTCTGCTGTCTGGCTGTAGTTTGTTTTTAAGGCATTTAATTATTTCTGAAATAACTATGTGCCAAATTTAGATGCAGTCGCCCCAAAGCACATATAACCATACTCCCCATGTCCTCATTTCAGTGATCTATTGCTCCTCTGTTGCAGACGTCCTTAATGGATGACCCCTTTGGCTGTTGATGTGAGCATATTCTTCAGCTAAAAGATTTGTTAAGCCCTGAAGTGCATCAGCATTGTTTCTTGACAAATGAGCGATTAACACACCTAATATTAGAAAATACAGTGATATGTTACTAGAATAACCTGATAAAAAATACATGATATAAAGTCTAGTGAGCTTTTGACATTTACTTTTTGCAAGCTGTTTTACGTAGCCCAGCAGTGAATTGTTTGCAATTCAGTAGACCTGTACACGAGTAGTAGAGTCTGTTGGTACATTTTTTGGAATATTATTTCTAATTACATGTATGTTTGAATATGCATACAATGTTGTCCATCGTAAAAGTGCTTTGGAGTTATCTTGAAGCAGAACAAAGTGTATTTTTCTTACAGAAGACAATCGATTCCATATGCTGTGACTGTTTGCACTTGCTGTATATCTGTAACGGGTAGCGCACCAGCAATCAAGCATCCTACTGTTTTCAGATTAAATGAATACAACATGAGCATTAATCCTTTAACCATGAGCTCGTTAAAGGATTAATTACTGCTTTAATGGCCAATTTGTATAAAATGATACATAACATACTTTCTAGTGTGGCCAGGATGCTTTTAGTAACTAATGGTAACAGTTGGTGCACAGCTACAAATGCAGCCAGACGCTTAATGTCACTGAAGGCTTCACATCAGACTTGAGACAGCAGTTGCTTGGTTTTGTAGACAGACAAATATCTGTGGACAGTCTGGTAACAAGCAGTTGACAGTACAATGTAAGACATAATTCCTTTACATCTGATGACACAGAGGACTTAGGAGTCTACGAAAGTCAATACAGTCCCAATCCTAACAACTGCGCTTTCTGCTGCTTGTAGCTTTTATCTTTGTAGCCCTTCATGGCAGAGCTGAACTATCGAATTTCTTGTTGATCCTGTGAACAATGATCGCTTTTGTATAAATTCATGGAAGCTAATTGTAAGTTGCATTAAACTCTGTTGTCATCATGTGTGCTTTTTGTGGAGTTGCTATACTTTTAGTCTTAACAGTTTTATTCCTACTAGAACTGATTTCCATGTGTCCAAGATTTATTTCAGGGTAACAAGATGTGCATGAGATTAGTTATGTTAAGAAAAACAGTTTCCACTTACATCTAGGTTTGATTTATACGTATCCCTTGTTTTGATTTACTTTTTTGTACTGATGTAGCCTTTGAATTTACTGCCAATACTCAAGTTTGATACCCTCAGTGTGTGATTTTTACTTGAGTTTGATACCCTCAGTGTGTGATTTTTTGACTTCCTTAGCATCTGCATTAAATTTTAAATTCATGATTTAAATTCTCAGTTACCTTATAGTTTGGTAGTTTTCTGTATGCTCCCTACATTTTCAATAAGTTAGAAGTAACTCGAATATATTGTTTTATTGTTATTATTATTACCATCACTTCTTGCGCTGCAGTAAAATTCAGTCATACTTAATTATTAATTAATTGAATTTATAATGCGACGCACGGTCATACCAAAATGTTAATCTGAGGCGCGGATAGTCAGCTGCCAGGAGAATATGCAGTTAGTTATCCAAGTGCTTAAACCCAAGGAGAAATAGTGAGTTTTGAGCTGCTTATGGAAGGAAGTGAATCTGAACGATGAACAGGGAATGGCAGTTGATTCTATTAATGATCAACTAATCATACCATGCCTGTGAAGAGTTCTATTTTGATATGTTACAAGCATCAGCATCTAACGACTTCAAAAGTGTTGTTATAATAGTGCACAAAAAGCATTAATCACCAACAACATATTAACTGTGTTACCTTTACCTGGTTTAATAACACAACCTGCTTGGCCTGGGATATGTTGCAGTTGTCAATGATACCTCAACTAACGTCCAGATGTGTCCTCTTCTTTACATGACCCAAGTGCGACTTGGATTGACAAGTCTACCATCTCATAACGTGCATTGTATGATAGATGGTTTTACCATTTCCACCAAATCTATTTTATCCCCCGAATGCGTATTTCTTAAGCTATCGTGTTACTGTCTAGCTGCACAAGCTATAATTGCAATACATGTACAATCTGGACACGTCACCTTCTTGGATTCGGTCTGGGACTTAGGGGTAACTCTAGATCAAGAACTTAGATTGGACATGTCACCTTCTTGGATTGTCAGCACATAAATCAGCTTACCCGCAGCTGCTATTATCAGCTACGTCAATTACAGGTTATCTCTCTCCCTGTCCCATGACTCTGCTGTGATCCTTATCCATGCTTTTGTTACTAGCAGTTTGGATCACTGCAGTTCGATCCTGGTGGGTCTGCCACTTGGGCGCCATAACCGGGTCCTTCACTTCAGCTGCTCATCTTATTGGACGCATTCCTAAATATGCATCTGTTTAATGTCTATATATGGGATCTATTGCACTGGCTTCCTGTCCCACAATGCATCTCCTATAGGGTTGCTGTACTGGTCTGGCGGTGCTTCCTTGGCTGTGCCCGGGTCCAGTCTCTGATACAGTGAGCCCTCTGATCTTCTGCTGGGGAGAACTCTTAGTCCTTCAGGCTCACTCCTCAATTAGGCAGTGCCGGTCCTCAGTTGTTGTGGCCTCCATTAAGAATGGCCTCCCATTAGAGATTCACCTACTGCCAAAGCATAGTGCACTTACATTTTACAAGTTGATCAAGTCTAATTTTTACTGCCGTGGTTGGGTTGGGAGCGTCTCTGAGTAGATTTCTTGAATGGGCTATATCAAATTCCTGAAATGAATGAAAATTTTAAAAACAACCTTTACCTCACTTGTAAGTATTTCTCAAGTAAACTGACATCCAATTCAATTTATGGTTATCCAAATCTAAGCACAAAAGCCAAGTTTAAATCCTGGCAACCAGAACTCGGAGGCAACAAAGGCAAAAGGTGCTCAGACGGTATTAGGGAAAGCTTTTTAATCTTTACCCAACACATATACACGGAGCCTGACAATTGGTAAAAAAATTCATTTTATATTCGTTGAAAAAATCAGATTATATAAGAAAGGTCTAAGCATTCTTACTGGGTGCATTGTCAGGAGCACCATATGAGTGGTCACTCAATCCCTGGCTGCCTTTTGCACAGCATACATCTTCAGAGAGTCTGTTATGTTAAGAACTAAATTCAGTCCTGTTCAGGTTCGGTTTTTTGTACGAGAGTCATGCCTAATTTCTGCATCATTGATTTCATTGCTTCCGGATCCATGCCTTCTGGAATCTGAAGGGCATAAAACGTTCCGTCATCCTCGGTGTGACCATTGATGGGTATAAAGTTACTGCATTCAACATACTGGCCGTCCATGTCATAACCCGCAATCTCGAGTCCCTGCAAATGGTCTTTCTGGATCACAAGCGAATCTCCACTTTCATTTAACTTCTGAACTGCATTTGTCATGACCACATGATCCTGTGGTAGGACACTTGCCATACTGTCCGTGACAGGGTTTTGCTTCGTGCGTTTTCGAGAAGCATTGTTGAGAAGTTTGATGTTTCGTGTCATTCGAGGATTTGTGGGGTCCTTGATTTTATATGCTCCAACTGGAACACCTAAGCACTGAGCCAGCTCTTCACTTTCAATCTAAAATCACAACAAGCACATATCTAATAAGAGTACAGAACTAGTTTGCTGTATTTCAAAATGACTTGAAGGACCTGCACCAATGGTTGATAATGACATATTTTTCTTACATTCATAAGAACTAGCACGAGAAAAGCAAATCTGCACTGATAGAAGGAGTCAGTTAATAGAAGTCCTTTATTTTACATAAATTCATCATACAAGCTAGTGCTACTCAAACTGTGTTCTGCGGCCTGGTACTGGTCTGTGAGTGATTAGTTAGCAGGCAGCGTAATGATAATCAGAATGACAATGACTTGTTATCTTGATCATACTCAACTAGAATAGTAAGCTGTATCTATTATAGAATAAGTTTTCCATGCGCTAACTTAAAACAGCAGGGGGCCCGATAACACATTGGATAACACGCTGCATGGAGAGCGAGAGGTACCGAGTTCGAGCCCCGTAGGGCAGATATGCTTTGTAGGCTGCTATTAGCGCCGTGTATTGCAGGCTGTCTGTTCTGTTAGTCGTTATATTAAGATTTAAATTGCATAACATGTAAATGTACAGCGCAGTGTGTTTGTCAGGCGCTTCAATAAAGAAAAAGATTATTATTATTATTAAATTAACAAACACTTTTAAACATGATAAAAGTATAAAACAGTACAAAGAGTATTGTTGTATTAAACAGTTAAGTAATAAGAAATCTAAATAGTTAAATCTTGAGTGCACGATAGTCTAATGGTTAACCTGTTCGACTGTCAACAGAGAGGTCGAGGGTTCAAATCCTCATAAGGGCAGAAATTTATGTAAAGATTTCTGCTCCACCTGTGCCCCCTAGCCAACTCAGCTATAATTGGTACATTGACTGTACACTGTCAGTGGGAAGATGAAACTGCAAAGCCCACTGATACAGAGGACTGCCTAACTGCCCTTATATGCAGAGGCTAAGAAAATGAAGTCACTAACACTTCATACCTATGGCTGCACCAGGGGTAGTGTAAGGACTGCTCCTCTTCTTCTTATTCTTCTACATTTTAATATAATATGTTGTGTATTCAAGCAGATGTTGAAAAGCACCGATCCATGGCAAGGCTAGTAAAACAATTACTGGTCCACAGCATCCAGAGCTTGAGATGAACTGATAAAAGCAAACTGATGAGTCATGACTAGATTGCTAGCTAGCTCAAAAAAGTAAATTACAGTAACCTGTCAAACTTATTAATACACTCCCAATCTGATGTCAATTTATCTAAGTATATAAATATCCCTCTCAGTTAAATCTGATAAGAAACAAGGGAACTCACCACAAGGACATCATCCTGTCCAGAAATGGCCATTCCGTCTTCAATGGTTATCGGAATCAGCTGGTCCTGACCGAGGCTCTTTACCTTCTCATGGAGTGACTTAAATTCGAGGAGAATCGTCTCAAGGCGAGGTCTAGTTGAATTTGGATGACTCTTTTCTACCTTCATCATCAGGAATTCCCACAGCGTAACAGATCTGGTTAGGTTTAGTAGTGCATTTTCATTCAACTCCTCCTGCGACAACTGCTGTACAGTCTGTAAGGACAACAAAACTCCAAATAACAATCAAGACCACAAGCAACTTTCTCAACAGGTCAACAAATTTACTGGCATTAAATTGTACAATTGTACACAAATAAATTGTTGAGGGTCTGAAGCACATGCCCAAGAAATACAAAGATGTTCTGCAAGAGAATAAAAAGTCTTACAAATAATTGAGTAAGTTTGTCAGAGAAGAGGTTAATGACTAAAACACCTTTTCTTTCCGTTTCTTTAAAGGGACAGGGTCAGCAACACCAGGCTCCTTCTTAACCCTAAACATGGCACCAGGCGATGTCTTGGCAAGTGCTGCTGCCATTGTCTCATCCAGATGAGCATTCTTTGGTAATATCAGAGTCGTCTGTTGAAGTGGCATGGCTCCAAAGTTGAACGAAACTAAATTTGGTGTGTTGTCTAACACTGTCAAATCGTCCTCCGATCTACCAAAGTTGCACAGATCGACACCATCGACAGAAGACAAACCCTTGACACCTAATCAAAGCACAGAAATTAGATCATTAACATTTAATTCTTCATCCACATCACTGATGTTTATGAACTTTGATTTCCACGACTCTTAAAACCTAAAACATGTTGGAGCAAAAAGGCAATACTAAACCAGATTTATTATATGTGCTATTACCTTGTTACCTTGTGCTGTCAGTGCCTTGAACTCTAGCGACCGTCATGATCAAGCCTCTCCATTTCCTTCTGTCTGCCGTCGCATCTCTCAGTTCTGCCAAATTCATTCCAGTTGTTTCATGTATGTCGTCCATCCACTTTTTCCTTGGTCGTCCTTGTTTTCTCCTTCCTCTCCATATGCTAACATCATTTCTTTTTTGCAATCCATCTGATCGCATGACATGACCAAAGAACCTCAACTTTGCTCTTAGCACTGTTTGTTGTAGTGTCTCTTCCTTCTCAATTCCAATACTCATGCGCACCCAATCGTTGGTCCTTTTCTCTATCCATGATATTCTCTGCATCTTCCTCCATATCCATGTTTTTGCATGTTTTTCATTTTTTCTCATTTTCTTGGTCATTGTCCATGTCTCGCTGCCGTATGTTACTGTTGGTATGATCAGAGCCTTCACCAATCTTCACTCTACGATTTTTGTCCATATCACACTTTCCGTCTCTTTCTATTACTGATCCCAAAAACGTGAAGCTAGTTACCGTTTCTATATGTGCTATAGAACTACAAATTCAAGTTTTATATTTAAATTTTAGCTGATTATGTGAAAGTCAACAGAGGATATTACACTAGAATACAAAACAATAACCCAAAGAATTTCTAACAAAAATAAGGAAAATAACATGAATTAAAATACCTCTAAAAGGTAATAATTAATTATTCATATTCAAGCAAACATTCTTAATATTATATTAACTTTTTAATGCCACCATTTTATTATAGTTTAGCTTCAAATTTTCAACTTTAAACTCACCAGCTTTCTTCTTTCTGTTCATAATGGCAGGTTTTACTTGTGTACGAGAAACTGGAAAAACTGGATTATTAACAGGCAGACATTCATCCGACTGTTGTCCATAGGCTATGTTGTTTGCATGTTTTGTTGTTCGACTGTGACTTTTTAAATCGGCAACATGAGCACGCAACAAAATACGGCAGTACTTGCACCTGGCCCGTGTGTCATCACCTGGCACTGATGCTATCCATCCTAAGAATTAAAAAAGCATATATATACCTGGTAGTGCAAAACATAGGTTTCATTTCAGCAAGTTATGCACATGGTTTGTGATCCAACAACAGCTCATGATCAGCAGTTGTTGGATCATTAACTGCGGAACTCTCTTTAAGGTGTTACCTTTGGCAACTGCCTTGGGAAGAACAGTATCATTTGGAATAAAGTAAATAATTCCATACCATAGCATCTAGAACTTAGGATATGTGCTTGCTGGTTCAAGGACATAGAAAAATGAGAGAACCTCTCCTAAACCACAATATGGGATAAGGGAGACTTAAACTGCTTTATTTTTACTAGACCGGTACTGAAAATTCATATTCAATTCACTTCAGACTCGAGTAGTGCTCCTAATATTATTTTTACTCAGCTGAAGTTTCTTAAGTCCTAATACAAATAGTATGTGCTATAAAAAATTACCATCTACTAATGTTGCATGTGCCAAATTTTGTAGTGATCTTGCAAGCCATATTTTTGGCTAAAAAACTAATTAAGATGAAAATAAGTGCCACTGTAGCCAACAGTATTTATTCACAAACCTCTAAACTGTGGATCACACTCCCATTGCTTTCGATACCTTTTCCGGTAACGTGACCAGGGGCTTTTGCTCAACATGTAGCATGCAGACACCTTTGACTGCAAAAACCACACAGAATTTCAGCCATATTACAATAGTTTGGAACAATTATGGATCTGCAGACTTGAATAGATGCAGCATACAGGTTTCAATACTGTAAAGACAAAAGGTTATTACCAGCGCCTGCAGCAAATAAAAGTGATTATGCCAGTCAAATTATTCAACTAAACCGCAATCCTTAAAGCAAAGGAAACTAAATTAGACAAATTAGCCACAAAATAAGGTTTGGTGTTGTGTCAAGTAAATAACTTAAAAATATACATAGCAGATATTCGATTCTTAACTGTGAACATCAGGCAAGGCATCATAATCAAACTGAGAATAAAAATAACTGCCAAAAAATGAGGACCCAAAATGTGCAGATTTTAAATAACTAGCACCCAGAAACTACATGTAAGTTTACACACAAAGTGAAAGTCTCATAAAATTTTGGTTTCAGGAACCAGTTGACTGAGTTGAGGTTGATAAATTATACTAATGTGCTACTTTTGAGAAACTACTTAACTTGAAAACTGGAAAGAAATGGACAAGCAATCATAAAAATCAAGGCATATTGGGATTGGAACTTTAAAGATATAATCACTTCCCTCCTTCAGAAATTACCAAAACAGAAAAGCTCACATTATTTCTTAACCTGTAAGCAGCAGATCAACCCTTACCTCTTTTGATGACTTGTCAGATGCTTCATTTGGTTTTGATGCTGAAAACAAAGGACATTCTGTAAGAACCTGATACCAGAAGTTCACTTAAGTTATGAGACCCCACAGCAGGCACTACCCAAAGCAAACAATGTAAATGTCTGATAAAAAAGTCTCAGTTCAGAAAAGTTTGGCAAGCCAGAAGAGCACATTCGGTGGGCCATGTTGTGGCCCGCAAACCATATGCTGGACAAGTCTAACTACAGCAAGGAAACTAAGTATTTTGTATGTATGTGTATATTTGTTTATTTCAAAAACTGCTCTAGGTGAACAGTAACAATTGACAGTATGACTACTTATGGTTGAGTTTGTTAGTACATGTTTCTATATAACATTCTTGGGCCATGTTGTGGCCCGCAGGTTATATTCCGGACAAGCCTAAACTACAGAAAGGAAGCTTAAGTACTTTGTAGTTAAAATTCTGAAAATAGGTAAACTATTACCTGAGTTATTTTCAATAGAAACTGGTTCCCTGCCTTCATTATGAAGCCAGTAGGCATTCCTCGTATGTTTTGTTGTTTTCCTGTGTTGCCGTAGATCTGTATAATGTGCTCTCAGGATGCATCCACACAATCTACAGGCTGCCTTGAATCGATCTCCATCGACTGGGGCCACCCAATCTGTAAACCAATGCACAAAACATTTCTGGACTGCACGATAACCAATATCATCAGCTTATTTAACGATATACATTTTAAATCTGTTACTTAGCCATATTTCACCACCTCTGAGAGCTCTTAATGAGGAGCTATAAGCAAGTTCAGTTATATACAATTCAACTCTATGCACATCTCTAAATGCTAAATGAGATTGCAGATGCTACCAAGAGACTTCACTCCTGTATAGACGACATCATGCTGTGAAGTCTTTCCATGTGCCCCGAACTTAACCCTCAGAAGGCATACTTAACCAAACTAGCATATATAAGCTCTGTGTGGGAAAGGCTAGTTGCATTATTAAAAATATCCATCATACAACATTTAATCCCCAAAAGAATGAGATAGGATGGACAGTAGAGCATTAAACGACACTGAATAGAGTTTAAATCAGTTCCTAGTTTTATTATACGAGTGTAGACAATTAACTGATATTGATTTGCAACTGTGTTTGCATTTCTTTCACAACATAATAATCACAGAAACGCGAACTACAAACCACTCAAAGCAGGATCCAATTCCCATTCCCTACGATACATTTTTTTGTAGCGACTCCAGTCAATATTAGAATGTGAAGAACGCTTCTGCAAAAAATGACACATATCATATTTACAAAACATCCTATTTCAATTAAAAACCATATAAACTAAACATTATTAAAGCACTTGCTTCAAGTGTGGAATGACATAATAGTATCTTTCTGTAAATAAAAACTTTGGCTCCATGGGTAAAATTCAAAATACTAAATATTATGGGTGCCAAGAAAAGTATCAAACAATGTTTTACAAGTGCTGCAAATTTTAAATTTAGAAAGTGCACAAAATTGCATGTAAACAGAATTTTACCACGTGACAGTCTGGCTAAAATTATATATTATTTACTAAAGAAAGTCATTAGTAATATAACCCAATGTTGGCACATCCAAGATCAACTTGAATACCAATGCAACTAATGTAAAGATTTTTTTGTAATTTGCCATTTTTCCTTCACCTTAAATCAGTGGTTCTTAACCTTTTATTATAACCCAATGAACAATAATTTTTTAACTTGGAACAAAAGGAAATAAAAAATTGTCCAAAAGATACAATATTAATACATTCAATACATGAATACTAACAGTTAATGCTATTTTATTAAATAAAACTAGCAAATGATTTTTCACTCACACTCACTGACCCTGAATATGTATTTTTCAGAGGAGTTGCCGAACCCCTTGGCTCACCGAACCCCAGGGGTTCCTTCACTGTGCCTTAAATAAAGGTACAACTTGCTGCCCAGAAATTACAGGTGCATACAAAGACAATCCAACAAGTATTTTTAGATTCAGTCATTTAAGCAGGGCATAAGCTTGCATTAAAACATTTCAAGAGAACATTTTAAGAACCACTCAAGAAGCCTCTCTGGACTTACTTAAGCAATATAATGCAGAGGACAATGACTGCAAATCATGTTCTCAAATAGCAAAAAAAGCACGACTTGTTGTATGGAAACACCACACCCGCATAACCCTGCCAGCAGTAGATTGCAGTAATAACCATTCAATTGGCTAAAGACCGGAGCACAGACCTTCCTGATGCAAACCAGGGCAGCACCAATAACTTAGAACAATCCACAAAAGAGAACCACAACTACAATTCACACCACAACAATAAGATAGTGCAGCATGTCCCTCACGACTGCTATAGTTCTTTCTCAAGATTGCCACTTGAACTTTTTCAACTGGAAAAATATTCTTTGTATCAAAGAATAAAAGATATTTTAAAACTATACTGACATGCAGTTTGCTTACCGTATGTCGCGCATGTGCGGGCCTTTCAAAGTCTGAATCTACGTATAATTCATCTTCATCAGCAACTTCATTCATCTGTTCACGCTTTATTCTCTTTCGCTTCTCCGTGTTAGGATTCTATTTCATAAACACGAAATTCTCTGTACAATTCTCACAGGGCATCATTTAATTTTAGCTACTCCATTAAGCAGACCTGCTGTCTGTAATATTCTGGTAAAATGACTTTATGAATCTTAAACTCTAAAAATGGATAAAACAAGAATCATTCTTGTGCACAAAATATAACTAAATTACTGGTAATAAATTGAATTTGACCAAAATAACTCAGTCAGATGAAAATGCCTAAAGCAGCACCAAAATGAGCAGTTTTTTCATCAGACAAGGATGCATAAACTGTCACAAATCCTCACCACAATTGCTGCCTCCACTATGAGAATGATATGTAACTAAATGTGTCCGTATAATAATAATAATAATATTCGTTTATTAATTCAAACTGACGAGTACGCAGTAAGATTACATGATACAGTAGTAACAGATGCTAACAAGTTTAACAGGAGTTGAATTTAACTGTATGGCAGCCTGCAAGGCACCCATCTGTCCTGTTGCTCATTTTACCATCGACCCCTAGGGAGTGGAAGGCAGAGTCAACCTTATGGGGCTAGCAGGCATCAGGGGCGGTGCTGGGTTTTTAGTTGTGGGGTGTCCACGAAAATGAAATGAACTTGCAAGCGCCGAAGGCGCGAAGCTGCCCACGATAGGGGTCTGGGGGCGTCGTAAGCTCCCCCAGCCGCCAACGCTTTTGGAGTATAATGTTGCCATATGGAGCTCATTTCAGCCACTCTGAACTAAACATTTATAGCTTAAAAATGAACTTGATTTGTTAGTTGCTACGTTGACTTGGTCAAAATTTGCAAACATGTAATTACTATTTTATCTTAATTAAGGCTGTCAGCGAAACCAGACCCCCCAAAAAAATCTATTCGGATTTACACGAATTGGATAAATGGTCTGAACGACAGCTGGGGGGGGTCCGGACCCTGGACCCCCCCGGCCAGCGCCGCCCCTGGCAGGCATCGAACCGGCATCCTTCTGTTCTTCGTGCGTGTGTATTACCATTCAACCATCACCCCGTATTCTATGCATTTAAGCAGCAAGTTCTTGCTTTGAACCAGAGAAGTGTTCAGAGCAACAGACTTCTTATAAATACAACTATGGAGCACTGAAATAATAATTCAAAGCCCAACCAACAGCCCAGCATAAGCAGAAATGACCCACCATCAGCAGACTAATCGTTAATTCAGTTCAGTCATGACTGGCCAAACATTATTTTAAAACTCTTAATTTATTTTACATCGAAATATGGCATAGTATACTTTAATTTTGAATATCATAGCAATAAATCAATGGACATTAAATGAAGAGCAAACCTCAACCAATTTTCTTCGTTTGACGGCTGGCTGAAGGTTCTCTGGCAGACATTTGGAAAGCTTAGCTTTTGAAGGACGAAACTCTACGTCATCACGAAACTCTACGTCATCACTTCCAGAAGACACAACAGCTTTCATTTCCATGAAATCCTCTTCGGGCTTTTCCAGATCATCGGCATCTACGACAGTCACAGCAGCTGAATCAGCCTTGGCAGCCGAATCAGCCTTGGCAGCTGTATCTCCCGTGGCAACCACATTAGATATGTCAGCAGCATCCATTATGGTAAATGCATCACCTGCAGTAGACGCTTCACCTGAAGCAGCTGTGGCAGCAGCTGGCTGATCAGCAACGCTGCCAGAAGCAATAATCAGAGGATGATTCAGAGTACTAGTTTCTTCCGAAGCTGTAAGACCCTTGTCTCTAGACACGGAATTTTGTGCAATAGAAGTCATCAGTTTCCTTGCTGTAGACTTTTGCTTCAGTGAAGACTTAAGCAGGCCAGAAACGTTGGGCTCGTCAACAGTTTCGCATTCCAGAAACAGGATCTCAGTGGCATCATCGTCAACTGAATCAGACTGTGAAGTTGGTTGGACTTGTGCATTTCCCTGTTTTTCGGTCTTTGACTTACGTTTTCTATTCCGACCCTCTTGACTGCTTTTATTTGATAACACCAGAGATGTGCTACCATCAGCATTCTTAGTCTCAAACTCATCAACCATCTTTGCAGCATCTAAATATGTACAAACAGCAAGATAAAATAACCTAATGAACACAACTACTGATATCTACAATTGGAAAAAGACAAATTTTAATTTTTCAGTCAACACTCAAACAAAATAACTGAAGACTGCCACTTTGTGATATGTTGGATGATGACTTGTATATTATGGTAGTAATGACAGTCACTGAAATAATAACACTTGTCTATTTGAATGCTGTGCCATTAACTTGCTGGTCAAGAACAGATTTAACAGCAATTGTGGCAAAAAGAACAAGAAACAAGTTTTTTTGTAGTTACTATTATTATTTACTATTTAGTGAGTGATTTACAGTCAATCACCAGTGGAACTGCCAAAATACTAAACTACTGAACACTTAATGTTTTCCTAGGAAGTGTTTTAAATAACCTGCCACAGAAATTAACTGAATAAAACATCACACATGTATGCACATACTCGCATCCGCTTTTTTCGTGACCGAAAGGCTGGATCTATGCACGTGCTTCTTGGTCTTTGTGTGACGTTCAAGGTCTCTGAGGTGAGCTCTAAGTTCTACTTCACAGCACAAACATTTTGCCTTTGTTGAGTCACCATCTACTGGAGCCAACCAGCCTATACACAGGTAAATACGATATTACACTAAGGGTAATCACACATTTATTACATCCCTCTACCCTCACAGGCACAGACAAAAGGTTAATGGATCTTTCTGTTGATGCACAAACATCACAACAGCAATCGTACACAACCATTACTAACAGGTTGAAGGACACTGACACAAGTGTCTACATCCCATGCCACAATCTCAAAACCTGGACACTTTACCGATGAGAGTGTTCTAAAAGCGACTGGGAAACCAATGCAGCTCATCATTAAAGTGTTAAAGACATATGTGATTAGCAATCTGCCACCAAAGTCAATTAACACCAAGTAATTTGTTTATGTCCTTTTTGACTTTGCCTGACTGACAGTGCAGTGGTATAAAAGAAATGCCATATTAGTATCACTCTGGCATTATGACCATTGTCAGGCGTACACTCGTAACATCTGCTGGTCTTTGAAAACAGCTTTGCAATAGTCAGTGTGTCAGACTGAAAAGATAATCTTGAGTTTCATCAGCAATAGGGAAGAGAGCATGATAAATAACCTGATGAAGCAATGACATGGATGGGCAGCATGAGTAAGACCTCAAAATATACCACAGCAAACCCATGGTCAAATCAATGCTTTAAAAGCACCATTTATAATTGTAGGATGAGCAATTTAAAAACTAGATTCAATTTTTTCAACAAATATCACATATAACATCACTTTGAATGCCTCACCAGCAAGCAGTGGGTTCATATGCCAGCGTTTCTGGTACTTAATTCCAGTTTTAGCATCCTGATCATGTTCTGATTCAACCGCATTCTTCGTGTGTTCTTTTGACTTCTGATGCTTTTCTAAGCAATCTATTGTGGCATCCAGCTCTACGTCACAACAAGTACATTTCACACGACTGACATCACCAGCTACTGACATCAGCCAACCTGTCAACAATAACAATGTTTTAGCTATTCATTACCGCGGTATTACCGCAATTGTTGTCACCATTACCACGGGATTTACCGTGGGGAAATTCCCCATGTCACTCTCTACTGTAAAGAGCATTCCTGAACATGTGCTTTCTGCTACTGTGGCTAGACTATGTATAATTAAAATTAAATGTTAAAATTTAACCAAAGACCAACATTGGTAAACTACATTTCTGGCCTAGATTTAGATGATTTACCATCACTGCCATTATCAATCAATCACTCAATCAACTACTTCTGGCATTTCTGGAGCATTCCTAACTCATTCTATATTAGTTCTGATATCAGTTTTGCCTCTTGAGTTTTTAGTGTTTATTTTGTAATCATTATTGCCCTAGCTTAAGTTGCAATTATTGTTTTCTTTAATGACCTCTCCTGAACAAAATTTTATTTTTGGTCCACTGGTTGGATGTGGAACTGTGGCAAATTGGTCGTGGTCTGATTGGTTGAAGCACTCAGCTTGTAATGCTAAGAGCATGGGACCAAGCCTCCACTGAGGCAGTAACTGTGTACAGTTGTCTTGTAAGTACTGTAAAAGTCACTTCAGAAAACAAAAGCCAGTACTATTACAATCAAAAGCTTGACACTGCATTGCACTATAGACCTACCATTCAGTTGGCGACTACTCTGGCTCTGAGCTGCAGTAGTAGCAGTAAGGCAGTCTTCCTGAAACACAGACAACGATGAGTCATCTCGCATTTAACCCTTTAACTATCCGAAAAAGGTTCTAAATATCAACTGACCTAACTATTTTCATCTTATGCTGACTTCCAAGACTTGTAACTATTCGACAAGGTCTTCTCGCATCCTCACACTGACTATAACCAGGACAGAAACAACTTTTGGTGGAGGTAACACTGGAATTTGGTAGGCACACCAACTTTACTTAGCAGTGACCACTAACTGATACTTTGAGCATTATTATTATAAATAAATTTGTAACGCGCGCAAGGTCACACCGAAATGTGAATCTGAGGTGCAGATAGTTAGCCGCCAGGAGAAGATCCAGTTAGATATCCAACAGTTTTTAAAACCACTGTGCTTGAAAGCCAAGGAGAAATAGTGAGTTTTTAGCCGCTTCACAGATTACACTGGTGCCACAAGTTCTGTTTATTACTATTACACTGGACCCTCGCTATAACATGCGTAGATATAACGCGAATTCGGATATAATGTGGTCGCGATCATGGATCCCAAAGTTTAATTATGCACGAATGTCATCTATGGAACAGAAAATACAGTGCTTATAGTCTCTCTGCATTTAACTCTTTTCTCATAATTTGATGAGCTGATAGCTGGTGATATGGCGTGCAGTATACCGAGTTAGCTGCCATAACACGTCGACATCGTATCTGTAAACATCTTTGCTGGTAGAGAACTCTGCAAAAGACTTGTTCTATCATCATCGCCATTAGTGTAGCTGCATTGCCAAAAAATTTATTCAATTCTATAGGACGATTTCTAGAGTTACACCACTAGACAATGCAACAGATGAAAGCCAACTTGGTATATGTGATCAGTTAAGGGCTTACCTGCGTCAACAGTTCGTCAGCTTGGCTCTGAAAACTGCTATCATCTGAAAATTAAAATAACACATCAAATTTTTAGCATATTTCTTCCTCAGCATCTTTACCTTTTTTCTGAAAGCAAATTTACAAAGAGATATAAACTTTTAAGTCAGAGTTAACAAGTTATATTGTGTAAATGTATATTCAATGCAAATTTGTGCTTTCCTGGTGCAGTACACACACATCTAGAGTAAATAATATGCATTCTTATAGTTTGTTGTTAAGCAACTAATGCTATATGCTATGAGCTAATAGTAATAACAAAACTCAACATTTTTAAAAACTCTAATCGAAAGCTAAGCGCAAGACATTAGCCTGAGAACAGCATCAGGTCAGAGAGTCACAGAACAACAGGATATTTAAAATTCAGTTGTCGGGAGATCACAGAGAGGATGTAGCGCAGATTTACAGCATGCAGGATATGGACTGAGGAGATAACTACACATTATATCACTTAAAATATCAGTGTAAAATATGTTTGCTTACTTGAACCTCTTTCCAAATTGTTTACTAATGAATCAAGCTCCAGTGATGCAGTATATTCAGACATTTTCTTCAGATGTTTCTTGTCCAAAGCATGGCCACAAAGTCCAGCATGGTGTGCTGGCAGAAGCACTTTACAGTACTTACATTTTGCCTTACGATCATCACTAGCAACGGGTAGAATCCAATCTAGAATGAGCAGTAACGCTAAATCAATATCACCTGCATCATACTTAACAGGTGTCATGTGCTACTAACATCTTTATGAGTGCTTGATATTTAAAATACAGATACCGTCCACGTGTTCTGCTGGAGCAGATGTGTAATATGCCATATGGTACAATACATTACCATTATTATTACTACTATAGTTACGATCATTATTAAACTGTCATTTATAACACCTACACAAAAAGAATCTTGCACAAAAGCGTGTAACAGGAACGTCTAATGGGGAGGTCTATAGAGCAAGGGTAAGATCACTTATATGAAGAGCAGTAAGAAGCTGTATTGCTTCCCGCAGCCCTCCCAAAAAGGTCCATTCAGCCTATCATTTGCTAGATGGTGTTCGTAAAATGAATATTAGGATGTGATGGGCGCCTTGCATGGCTGCCATACTGTTAAATTCGACTTTTGTAATAACTAGTGATCATCTGTTCATACTATGAATTGTAATCATACTGCATACTTGTCAGTTTGAAATAATAAAGAATATCATCATCATAATCATCATAAATCTTTAACAAATAAAAATAAGTCTTAAGGCAATTTTTGAAGAGTGAATAATATAATAATTATATACTAATAAAATATACTAATTAATACTGACAATTTAAACATCATTTTTAGCAAGTTACTTCTCTTCATGCTTGATGTGCTAACTCTCTACATGACAAAACTAATTAATTACATTTCCAGATAAAACCTTACAGATACAACTTTTGGTAAAACCGTAGTTTATGTTGCTAAATTTTATTTATGCAATTTGCATATCATAAAACAAATTCATCCATCCATCTTCTATTTTTCATCAAAGAAATATTTTAACCCACCCAACTTCCATTTTATAGAAAAAATATTTTCAACCAATATTTCATTAAAAAAATTCAGTTATGCTATTTTTTTATATTTTCACTAAATATTTTCAGCGATCCAACTTCCAGTTTACTGAGAAATATTGCCATTAATCATTCAATGTCTAGTTTACTGGAAAGTATTTTCATCAATCATCCAACTTCTAGTTTCAATTGTGAATATTTTCATTACCAACGGACTGTATGGGGTTGAAAACATAACATGGTATTAATTTAGTAACGTAAACTACGGTTTTACAAAAACTTTCCAGATAAATTCCTGTATTCACTCTCCAGTACAAGAAGGGTAGCCTTTGATAGGCCAATGAAACTAAATGTGTTTGTATGGGGTCAGCCCGAATCTCCGAAAACGCTAAAAACAGACAAAAGCCTGATTTAGAAGACCGCGGGACCTGAAAAAAGTTTTCAGAGAAAGCGTCGCCGAGCTATTCAGAGTTAAATTGTTAACATGACATAGACTTAGCGTGGCCTTGATGTATATCGATATACTGCCTATTCAAATGTTTATTTGTTAATTATATTCTTTCGGGTCGGACTTAGAAAATCAATTTTGGGAATCCGGCCGAAATGCCTTTCGGGGATTCAGGTTTCCGGGATTCGGCCCGCACCCGTCTGTATGTGGGCACGGGTAAAATGCTGATCCATTGCTAATCAACAGATTGCTGATTGGTCAGGGTAAAATGCTGATTATAGGAATCCATGCTGACTGGTCAGCATTTTACCTACCAGCCAAATCCGCATATCAAAGGCTAAAATGCTGATTGAAATCCAGGCAAGTACTGATCACAAGTACTTTGTTGTTTTCATTATTGTTTTAATTAACAAAATTTAATGTGAAACTGTTAATTAAGAGATTGAAGTCCCAGCAAGCAGTGATCAAAGAAGACATATACAGTAATTATACACTTTGTATATATTTATATATATTTTATATATATTTTCAATATATGACGGTTACAAGTCATCCAGAGCAAGTGCTTCACCAAAACAGCTTATTTTCGAAAGAATCATCCAATTTTTATCGTCTTAATAATAATAAATGTAGTAAAAATACATCTAATTAATTGATAATTAATAATAAGGACCGATTGTTACATTCTGTTGTTACATCAGCATTTTCTAATCAGCATTTTACCCACCAATCAGCATGACCAATCAGCATTTTTGTAATCAGCGGATATCAATTTTTACCCCTAGCCAATCAGCAATCAGCATTTTACCCGTGCCCGTCTGTATGTATGGGAACATTTAAGCAGCTGATTTTTTTTCCCCACACATTCACTGCCAATTCTCATATCCGCAACCTTGGTGTGATTTTTGACCAAAACCTCAGCTTCGCCGATCACATCACCCATTGTTTTCGCTATTGCTTCATTGCATATCCGTGACCTCCGTAGAATCCGTCCTATGCTTGACTTCAAAGACTGCATCCACAATAGCTACATCTATAGTTCACGCTAAATTAGACTACTGCAATTCTGTTTTCCTAAACATAGATATCTGTCAAATAAACCGCCTCCAAGCAATTCGATCAAGAATGCCAGTACACCGTGCTGTCACCAAAACCCCCAAATACCATCACATCACTTCTGTCCTCGAATCACTCCACTGGCTCAAAATTCCTGAATGAATAGAATACAAAATCATCTCACTCACGCACAACACACTTCAAACCTCCCAGCCCTCCTATCTCCGTCAGTTGTTCACGATCCAGCCACTAAATCCAACCCGCTCCTCCTCCTCCCTAACACTGCTCCGCCCTTCCGTCACCTCATCATTAAAATTTTCCAAGTCGATCCATAGCCACAGATGTTCCACCTCTTTGGAACAAACTTCCGCCAGCACTACGACAAATATCTGACCCATCCTACGAAGTCACAAAACTCCACCTCTCGCTATCTCTCCACAGGTCTTTCACTCGAAACTGAAAACACTGCTTTTTGACAAATCCTATCCTGAATCCAACACTTCTCCCTGCCTACCTCGCCGTCTGAACACCAAACACCATCCACCTTAGCCGCCTGTCTGACTGCCTGCCTGACTCTCTGGATTTTACCCCCTGCCTATCGATTTTGATTGTATTGAGCGCCTGTGAATAAGCTGGTTCCCGCGACTTCGCTTTTGTGGGCGCTGTGTAAGTTCCGAGTTTACGATTTTACGAAGTTCATGCCATGAATTTTACCAAAAGTTTAAACTTTCTGTTTGAACAGCAAATCTCAATTACAGTAATAGATTTAACAGAAACATATTCTAGCTAGCACCGATTATTTCTGTCAAATGGCAATTTATTCAGACGTAGATTACACCTGCACTAATATCAATTAAAGACAAGAGAACTCTTTGGTTTTCGGTGCTGTTCGGTTATTTCCGACAGTAGGATGACCCTTGTTTACATTTTCCTGCCGCTGGGTGCTCTATTGTAAAGCGCATGGTTAGACCAAGTCGTAGAAGAAATGCCTACCTTTGAAGTTGTCGTCGGTTTCCCAGTCTTCGATGTATTTCATTCTGTACTGTGATCGTTTTGCCATCAGATGAACTAGGGTTAGCGTCAAATTGTTTACAAAAACAGCCTAAATGGCGTAAAAATCGCCCAAGGTAGCAACGCAAAAATGGCGGTTCCACTCTTTCTTCCTCAGAGACGATCCGACTGCACGACACGTGCGACACACAGCGACCAACACAGTCAACTCTACTAGCGAATGCAAGTTCTTTTCCGGGTTATGCTCGATAGGCTACATTTAATAATAATAATAATAATCTTTTCTTTAATCAAGCGCCTGACAAACGCACTGCGCTGTACATTTACATGTTATGCAATTGAAACAATCTTAACTAGTTAACTACTAACAGAACAGACAGCCTGTAATACACGGCGCTAATAGCAGCCTACAAAGCAAATCCGCCCTACGGGGCTCGAACTCGGTACCTCTCGCTTTCTTCGCCAGATGTTATCCAACGCGCCACCGGACCCCCCATATTTATGATTTATAATTTCTCTGCATCCTCCTTACAACTGAATTTTTATAACAAATAATAATTTTTTACAAATTTCGTAACGCTACACGATATAATATAATTATATTATAGTTATATCTAGTCTAAAGATTTAAAGTCACATGACCATTTAATAGACAGAAACGCGTTGTTGTCATTCATGGGCTAATTGTTACTTACTTGCAGGCTTATTGCCTCGCTTTTGCCTGAATCCCAAGTAGTTCTTTGGTTTACAGTAGACTTGACTACAAGCTACAATTATATAAGAAGTAAAATCATTTTACTTCTTGAAGCAGAGGGTGAAACGTAGCCTAAGTCTAACACAATGCAGCAGATATGCCAGCGTCGCTGTAGTCCCGTAAATTATAGGAGATTACTTGCAATACGTCAAAGCACCGTTTCACCTGCACTGCAGAAATTTAAATTTCTCAACATGAAACTAAAGTCACAAACAACATCAACATTGTCCAGCAGCAACCAAGACTGTGTAACAACTCAGATGGATCGTTAGGCCTATTTAATTGGCAGACCTAAGGGAGATTGATAGGCCTACAAGGCATCCTCTTGCTTCCTGGAAGGAAAGGCAAACTTCGTACAGCAAAATTGCACCATTGCAGAGGATCTTTTGTCGGCTCCAGCCTCACAGCTCCTTTGTGCACGGGAAAGAATTTTTTGTATGTGGAATCTTGACTGATGGACGAAGAAATCGCATGAAAAATCTCTGGAAATGAGAGTGTTCTTGAAATTGAACAAAGATATCTTATAGGCTACTTGCATGTAGTAACGTTAAAATACTTTTTACTGCACTGAAATTAATAATTATTTGGAAAACTAAAATAAAAAGTAAAATTAATTGAGAACTAAAATAGGAATGATAAGTAAAATTATTTGCGAAGTAAAATTAGAATTAGAAGTAAAATTCAAGGACATAGAATTGAATTAAAACTGAATTAGGAATTATTTTGAGAAGTAAAATATCACTGGTCCAAAAGAGTAGGCCTATAGTCCGAGCCTCATAACTCAATTGATTTGTCTGTTGTATGGTGATTCAATAAACAGTTTCAATTAATCAACCAATCAATTCAATCAACCAGTCAAAACATTTAAGGTATACGTGTACGGACCTTGCTAACCTTAGTAACATTCGCTGCAGCCTGCTCGTCGCTCAATTTATTGGATTCTGCTCTCTCGCATACTTCACCTCCCTGGTAAAGGTTGTCTTCACTGATTGCCCCTCGCTCTTGTTGTTTTGTAATGATTTATAAAACCATTACGTAGGTTATTTTTAGAATTACTTGTGTCTGTCCCCTGAGACCTCTAGCGGTAGGAAAGTGGCGAGCCGATGAAACGATGGTGTCGTGCTTGGCCTCGGTAGTTGCGCCGTTGATAGCATTATTATTGGAATTTTCCTTCAGCCACCGATCACGCGCTAGGCACGCCTGATACAGCAGCAGAACCACTGACTCATCCCCTACGTCATCGATTTTCTGTCTTATTTCGTGTCCATATAAGGTTAGCATTTGGAGGCTGACTGCTGATTGGTAGAAGTGGTGTTAATTAAGAGCTCTTGCTGCCATCTAAATTTGTCACTCGTTGCCGAGACGTCCTGGAGGTTGGATCTTGTACCAATGGATTACCAAGGAGTCGTTGCCGAGTCGTCCAAGAGATCAGTTCTTTTTGAGTCCCCGTTTTCTAAGTAGATTAGATAAGGAATTGAGAAACACTTGCGTTAGTCTCTTCCTAAGAGCCAAATAGTCCGCTATAGAAGTTTAAAGTAGAAACGAGTACGGTTGGAATAATATTGTCGATTGTCTGAATTGCGAGGAAATGTGAACTCGTAACGTGAATTTATCGTATTCGCTGGATTACTCTCTGTCGTCGTCTCCGCTTATTCGCTGGATTATCTTCCGTCTTCGTAAACCATAATTGCACTTGGATTATTAATCATGTCCTTTGTTCCAAAGATGGGTAAATAATCATCTTTTTCTTTGAATTGATTGTAATTGCAAGTCACTGCCAGTAGAAACTGCGTAGGGTAAAGTTAATTTTTATAGAATTGAACCAAATTGTTTTACTTGAATTGTAGTATATAATTGAGACTGTGGTTGCATAAACACTAATAATAATTTCTAACATGTCTCGTGAATCATTGCACTCATTAGAAGTAAGTGAGCAAGGTGAAGTCAGGCCTCTTTCACCAGAGTTGCTTCGAGCCTCTATTCTTGAACGCGTGTTGGAAAGTATAGAAAAGGTGTCGGCTGGACAAAATAATTTGACTGTTGGACAAACTAAACTGGATAGCAGACTAATTGACATCACTGATGGACAGTCTGACCTAAGACAAAGACTAGGAGACCTGTTCGAAGGACAATCGGAATTGTCTAGATCCCACTTTGAATTGTCTAGAGCTCAATCTGAATTGTCTAGAGACCAGAGAAGTCTGTTGAATAGGATAGAATCCTTAGAATCAGATAGACAAGTAAGTAAGGTAGTGAGTACCATTACGAACCCTGACTTTTCGGAACCTCAACCGGAAGTTGCCGAACTCCCTTCCGCCGCAGCCTTACCCTTGGAAACCTTCGTCAAGAAACCAATAAGTTAATAGAAGAATCGGATGGATTTGAACCCGAGACCTTAGGCCCATGCCGGAGCACTAGATTAAAGGATCGCCCACAGCCTGATTACCGTTTCCCTGTGAAACCTGGATTTGGAAAGGAAACTGGTGCCAGACCTAAAGACTACTCTACATTATCGAACATCAGCAGAACTCAAATCTCACTTCAAAACGTTACCTCTCCTTTACACAAACCGCCTGTAGTAGCGCACAGTCGGGGAGGAGATGGGGAACATCACAGTTTCTTGGATGTGCTGTGCGGCCTGTGCCGTCAATTGCTTTCCCTATAACCGTCTACTTCTCAATATTCTGTGGGACATAGTTCTGCGCTATAACAGCCGATTGGTTAGAGTGCTCGCCTTGTAAAATAGAGAGTACGGGCTCGAATATCCAGAGGGTCATGGCTCGAGCCTCCACTGAGATGGTTAACATATGTATACCTTGACTCCTTGAGCAAGTCATTTACTCACAAATGCTCAGAGTCATCGATCCATGCTTATAAGTCATTAATAAACGCATAATAATAATATTTTCTTTTTTCTCTATCTTCTTTCCTTTTATTTCCATTCTTCACAAACTTCCTTCCTCATTCGTTCAGTTTCTTGCTCAACTATACTCTTCAGCCCACGTACGACTGGTTGGTTAATCAAAATAAATTTAACACTTAAGCAGCATGTTGCTTTGTGATTGCTGTCAGACAGTTTAGCAGGTCATCGTGATTTCAAGTAGGCCTAGTCGCAGGATAAGAAACCCTGTCAACGTTTGAGTCAAAGAGCTCCGCAGCCACACATCTCTCCACTGTAGCCTTTTAACGAAGACTCAAAGTTTCCATTTCATGAACAATGAGATTTACCGCATATGCCATGTATACCTAACGCCACTCTATCTATCACTCCTAAGGTTTACCAACCCAAACTAGAGGCTCACTTCTTCAATACCAAAAGAAGAGCAGTCTCTTAAGCTAGCCCTGAGGCACCATGGTATGAAGTGTTAGCGACTTCATTTGCTTGGCCTCGGCATTTGAGCACGGATGGCCATTCCTCTCCGCCATCACATCTTCTACATTGGTAAGAGCTGTGTAATGCGTATGTTGCGTCTCATGCGCTTCTACGCTATTATAGAGAGCGTGTTGATCGCGGTTCGCTTCCCGATGCCGGTTGCACGAAATAGAGTATTCCCCATACATGAGTATCCCCTTAGCGAAATGGAGTATTCGGTTTAGTTTGCATTTTTGGCGGTTTCTAACTGTAGGCCTATTCAGTCGTAGCCTACTGTTTGAATTTATTGTACACATAATATTTTTAAATTGTGTATCTTTAGTTTGTAAGTCGACCTGAAATCAATTTACTTCGTTTTTGGTTATTTTGACTGGATTTTCGTCGAGGCTATCGTGACGCGTATGACGATGGGGGATAGAATGGTTTATCCCCCGGATACTCTAAAACCGGTTTATTCCATCCGGGGGATCAATTCATACATCCCCCGGATAGTCTTAGGACGGATAGTCGATACTCTATTTCGTGATACCGGCTTATTTCAGAAATATAAATCCTGGGCTAGCACGGTCCTTCCACGGGGATACTAAATGGCGTGGCGTCCATTCAAACGGGCGAGCGGTGGTGAAGTATCTCACCCGATCAATTCATTGAAAAATGAGCAGTAGGGTGTCCAGAAAATTGACGCATCGCAGAAAACACCCATACTCAAGTTTTCCCATTATTCGATTCATTAGTTGTCTATAAATATGTTTTTAAGAATTTTTAAATGTTATCCTGAGGTCGCTCAAAGCCCCTGAACATACCCTACTTAAATACCCAGGACTGAAGGCGCCAATGCTCGAGTCTTGGAACTTGGGTTCATTTTGAATTTACTCTTTTTCTCATATGAAATTAACGAAGAGTGCGATTTGGATGAACTTTTTGCAACTTGTTTGCCACTTGGAACTTGGGTTCATTGTGAATTTACTCTGTTAGAACAGTCGAATCCGACCATTTAATTATGTAGCCTACTCTGTATAAGTGTATATACGAGTATATATATATATATATATAATTATGATCCTTGTAATGACGCCTATCATCGTCGATATGACGGCGTCGTTAAATAAACGATATTAAGCTAAGTAACTATATATATACTTATATATATATATATATATATATATATATATATATATATCTATGAGCATAATTTATATACACTGTCGCGATAATTATACATCGCACATTTAAGTCTCAACGAAATCCAGGGCCTATTTTAAAGAATTTTTCACCAAGCACGTCCCCCCCCTAAGAAAAAATTGTGAAATTGCAAATGCCTGTTTATTAATAACTAAATGCTTTAGCACATCTATCACACTTGTAAGGTCTTTCTCCAGTATGAGTTTGATTATGCGTTTCTAGCTTATATTAATAAGTAAATGGTTTAGCACATCTATCACACTTGTAAGGTCTCTCTCCAGTATGAGTTAGATTATGAAAATTTTCAAATTAGCTGAAAACTTGAAATGAGTCAAACGACATGATAATTTGATATTGAATTTGATAACATTCCAATTTTTGCATGAACCAAATAGTTTCTTATACAATTCTAACACTGTCATTATAATTATTAGTTACGAAATGGACGACACATGTCTTAACAGTATCATTGATCATGGGTCAAATCTTCAAGACAAAGGCAAAGTTTATAGCTAAGCTAACAGACTAACAGTTACTGGCGCCGTCTTGCGGCTGGTCAGTTTGAGTCGCAGTCAGATAATTAAAACACGTCCTTGAACCATTCCTGGGATTTGGCCTTCACAGTTGGTCGCGAACGTCGGTTACAAGCTTGTAACCATGCTCGCAGTGCTGGGCGTACATCAAATTTTGATGTAACCGGCATATTCATTCGGACATGTAAATGTGCATCAACTGTCTCTGCATTGAGGCTGCTTCTATCATCATCCTTCATGAGATTGTATGCACTAACAAGTCTCTCCACGTCACATGAATGAGGCTTTGCTGCGAGTAGTCTGGCGACAGCTACAGAAACAGAACGCCAGTCTGCATTAGTCAGACTGATCTTAAGGAAATCCTGCAATGTGCTTGTGTTGGACATCTGCGCTTTCTTTGCAGCGTTCACCAGCTCTCCGTAGCTACTGTAGAAGTCACGCTTCGCAAAGTCTGATGCGAGGCCAGTGTACACCCGTTCAATGTCTTCATCAGATGCATTGCCGTTCAGAAGCATTGGTGGAGAAAGCGCCTGAAACTCCAGTGAATAGCGAAGATCACTGGCACCTTTGTCAGTTCCGAGTCGACTGGTCAGAAAGTTGCACAGCGAACAAATAATCTCAGTCTTGATGGCATACACATCGCGACCGCAACTGCTAACGAGAGAGTGCTCTCTCTTACAGTGCCTTAATTGGACGACTGTGAGCTTAACAGTGTCGTAACTCTTGATAACTTCATCGGCTTGTTCCTCATTCCCTGTAATTGTTACTTTCTCCTCATATCCACCTGGGTGCGGACGCTGTAATAATTTCCTTAGGTCCTCCACACATTTATCACGATCACTTTCGACGTCAAACAGAGTCACTTGGTTGCCCTGCAACTTCTTCTGAAATCTAGAGTAGATGTACAGCGCGTCACACAAGATCGCTGCAATGTGAACAGTGTCAGCATTAATCCACTTCTTCAGCATGCCATATTCTTCAGCGTCTTTCAGGGAGAAAGTCTGCAGATGTCGCATCATCGGTCTGTAGTTGTCCAGAATGGATGACAGAAGACTGTTAGAATATTGTGTGAATCTTATGTCGATTACTGATGGATACTGTCTGACTGTGACGCCAAGTTCTTCCGCATGCTTCTTGAATTCCTTTGTTCTACATGCTGAACTGTTATAGAAACGCGTAACTGCTTTACAGTCATCTATAACACGCCGTGCTTCAGGAACACCTGTAGTCATGTCTTTGAACACTAACTGAGAACGGTGAACACTGCACCATATTTTGAGGAGAGGGCTAGGGCCCTTACATGGACTTGACGTGTCCTTAGTGGTGT
Source organism: Aporrectodea caliginosa (assembly GCA_020284085.1). NCBI lineage: Eukaryota > Metazoa > Annelida > Clitellata > Crassiclitellata > Lumbricidae > Aporrectodea > Aporrectodea caliginosa. The sequence goes on from JACEVL010000017.1 coordinate 662,059, forward strand.
TGTCTTTGCGTTCTTGCTCGAGCAGTGTCCATAGCGAATGATGTCTTCCAGTATTTTCTGACGCGCCGTCTGTGACAATAGAGGTTGTTTGCTTAAATATCTCTGGCCATGTTGCTCCACACTTTGCAGACGCCTTCCTGAGTGCCTCCAATAACCCCTCGCTACCTCGCTTCTCGCTTTCAGCCAAGCCCATGTACCAAGTCTCCATGTCTCCAACCGCCGTTACAACCTGCGCCATAACATGCTTGTTGTCTATTCGCTGCTTGTCAACAGCACCATCAACTCTGAGAGAAAGCGCAAGGATATCTTTAAATCGGAGTGCAAATGCCTTACGGTCCGTTTCTGCGATTGTCAGTAGCATGTCGCGATGGCTTGCAGGAGTGACATACTGTAGATCTGTGTCAGTAGGAGAAAACGGAATTTCAGGGTTGTTCAAGTCTAATCTTTCAGCCATCAATGACGCCACGTATCTAGCTGGAAATGACCACGCAGATAGTGTCCCGCGTTTGGCATCCATGTATACCTTAATCATGATTCTTGCTATCTTTTGTTCCAATGCAGTGTTAGCAAATCGCAGTTGTTTCTCCAACACAGTTTCTCCCTCATGTATCCGACCCTCGGCAAGAGCCTTCTGTTGTCGACTACGTGTCAAACAAGCATTGTGTACTGTCGATCCACAGTGTTCATCATACATCTGCTGCCTGAACACTGCACCATTTGCAGTGCATATGGCTGGGATCCTTTGACAGTGGATCTTCACCAGATCAGGATGTGCACAACAGATTTTGCAATGCACAATCCTCCTTCTACCAGACCCACCACGAGCTTCACTTCTGTACTCTGCCCAATGCTCAGCCTCAACCTTCTGTTTGCGTCCTGACTGATTTTTGCTTGACTGTACAACCCCTTGAAATTCAATTGCCTCGTGAACCTTTTCCTCAAACTCATCGACTTTCACATCCACCGGTTTACTTCCAGCTGGAGATAGCGAAGCTGTCACACTTATGGTTGACGCTGAACATGTTAACTGTGCGGATGTGCTTGACTGCTCTTCGGTTGTGGTACTATTACTAGCTGCAGTACTTGTTGAAATTGAATGACCAGTGCCACATTCGTCATCAGAAATGTTTGTGTCTGATTCCGCTGTGTGTTGACTATTCTGTTTTTCAATACTTACATAGTGATTTGTGCCAACCAACCCCAGATATATAGCGTAAGACTCAGTCTCACATGACGATGCTTGAGATGAGGTAGGTAATGTTGCCATATCAATACGCTGTTCCCCTCCACAGTTAAAATGATGATAGGTCGTCGATACAGATTGACTGCTACAGAAAGAATTACACCATCACCCCATGTGCCACATTTCTTCATGTTGTCGATATATACTTGCAATTCCTGCTCTGTCATAGCTCCACTGTCCAAGATCATCTGCGACTGTGAGTGCGACTGCAGACATTCAACCAGTTCCATGCGTACATCATGAGCAGTTGTCGCTGTCGCTGAGCTTCCGCGTCCAAGCTGAGTCAACTGTCTGGCGAGTGAACTAAATAAACAGTTTCCATCTGCAGCCACATTGACAACCATCATATTCCTCTGTGCAGCTAATGATTTCAACTTATCCATTTCCGTCAACTGTCTCGGCTCAAACGAATCTGAAATTGCAAAGTACACAAGTATGCCAAAGAATGTTAGATGGTCGAAAAAATGACACCCACTTTAAAGAACTTGCTTATGCTATAACTCTTACTAAACTACTATTATTGTAGGCTATATATCAGATGCTAGTAGCTTATATCTATTCATAATTACATATCTTCAATGATGACACAGAGTCACGGAAGTCCTGAGGGAGACTGAGGGAGACCTTTACCTTTAATATAATACTATATGACAATAATGATATAGACTGCTTGACAGGTCACTTGGTACAGTTCATCATTTACTTAGCTACATTTATCAATGTAATCGTTTCTTAATTTTTAAGTTAACATACTGCAACAATTTATAATTTTACAGCTGTGTTGAGGACCAAAGCAACTAACCTGCGTGCGCGTTCCTCTTCGTCATTCGTTTAAACATGGCCTGTATGTCGTTTCCAGGTGACGACGCAACCCGTTTTTTACTCATCGTGAAATTCGCAAATGAATGAACTAAAACAACTGAACTGACCGAAAGGCCTAATAGTCCTAATATCGTAATAATAAATGTCAATAAACAATTATGAATTATAACGAAAACTCAACTGTAGCCTAAATATTATTTTTACATCAGTCACAAAATTGCGCGTCCCGTTCTCTCGGTGCTGTTTGTAAACAAGTTTAACGCGCTGCATGACGTCATGAGCCCAAATAGATGTATGGAACGCCGTTCGAACTTTCCTAAAAAAATAAAATATATTGGCGGTGTTTTTTAAAACAACTTTAAACAAGTTCAGTAAGTGCCGTGCCAGGCGTGCCTGAGCGATCAAGCACGGACCGTCAATTCCTCAGGCACGTTTTTGTAATCTCAAAGCACGGACGTGCCTGTCGGCACGTTAAAATAGGCCCTGACGAAATCCTTTCTGCAAACAATTGCGAATGGAGACAAAGAGCCATTCAGTTCTTCCCTGCAAAGAGTTATCGCCAAGAAAACTGGTGTTACAACATCATAAGACGTAATTTATTGCATAGAGTCTATTCCTTTACAGCCTGAGTTCTACAAGGTTGTGCTGGCCCTTATTAAACAGTGCTGCTATTCTTCAATATTCTGTGTCGTTTAATGTTTCACTGGTTAGCCCTTACATACACAATATTATATGCACCGGTAGTGGAACATATTGCCAAATACTCTGCACTGCTTAATTGAAGTTCTTCGCTTGCCACTGACATTCAACCGTGGTTTTCCAACTGAGCTTAGTAGAAGAATGGTTCCTTTGTCTCGTGCTATGCATATCGGTTTGTGGGGGATTATAATCCGGAACTCAAGCTACTCCAGGAAAGACAGAGTGAACATGCGAAATAGACGTCTCCTACTAGAATGATTACTGCTCTGATAGATTTTCTTATATAGCACAGACTGGAGTTGAGAACAGGGTCGCCATATTCGTTAAAAAAATTCTACTAGTCACTACAATCGTCGTCGTTGTAATCTTCGTAGGTTTGTTCCTGTTGTTCGGTAAACATCATTATACCATCGTAGGCTTAACGGTAATAATCTTGGTAATGATCTTCGCCGTCATTTGCCCCATTATCACCACTAACGGAAAACAACATCATCATCATTATCATCATTAACAGCAATCTATATTATCATGGTACTGATTATCATCATCATCATCATCATCATTTTCCTCACCATCATCAGCAACAGCATTAACAGCAATCTAATTTATAATATGTTATGATGATCGCTATCATAATTCGGATTTGCCACTGCCGTTGTGCGCCTAATCAACGCCTTACTAAGTCTTGTGAACAACAATTTATGTATCTTCTTGTTAACAGTCCTCGTAGATTTAACCTTTTAAACCATGCTCCTGTGTGACATTCACCGATATCACTAATAGTGTTGCGAAAAACATGCTCCAGTAATTATAGATTAAACTGTATCCTCCAAGGCATTTAAAAAATGCAGATTTACGTTGTTCTTTAAAGAGTAATACGGTACCGTAACACAAACGTTTTTAACAAGTACAATTGCACATAAACTTTATTATTGCACATTATTATTATTTTTACTACTACTACTACTACTGCTACTACTATTACTACTATTATTACTACTACTGCTGCTGTTATTGTTAATTAATTAATTATGAACCGATGTATCTTATTATTGCACTGTTTATAACATTAACTTGTCTAGTTAACATTTCTGAACATTGTTTTAATGTATATTATGTTTGTTTTTGTTTTTTCTATTGAGTTCTTGCTGTTTGCTTATTCAAATAAATAAATAAATAATAATAAATAATTAATTAATTAAATTAATTTGTGAGTTCAGTAGCGCAAATGTACAATGCACAAACCGATGGCGCACCAAACCATAGCCGTATTTCAGGTCAGCATCCAGAAGATCAATCCCAACAACCCTATTATTGCCAATGATTAAGATACTCTATTGTCAGCGTCAGGTAGACAAAGATTATAACAAAATGAAGAATAAGTAATCGCTTTATTGGTTTATTTACATTTCAAGTGTAATCATGGTAATGTAATAATAATATTAAAATACACACTTATATACGCGTTTTTCCCAGACAAACCTTGCAAGGAATTGATTATCACTATGCTCAAATAACCAATTGTTTACTTTTAGGTGTAATGATGACCTCTGCTAATCCTCTACAATCGTCGATGAACCAGTTAAACTGGACTATGGAACCATTCGATACAGAACCAGCTTCTTCTCAAAGCCAATCGACAGCTGAAAATTGGTCACAGCAGATGCCAGAAGTTCACGTCGACCTATCAAATTGGACGACACCAGTTGAGCTGTCTGTTTACTTATCCTCTGACCAGTACTGCTATATTGTTTTGAATGGCATCATAGTCGTATTCTTGTGTGTCCTTGGTTTTCTGACGAACTTATTGACAATTTTTGGTCTCGGACTAGATCCGGAAAAAGACAACGCGACCATTTGGCTCCTGAAGACTTTGGCTGTGGTCAACAGCGTCAGTCTTTCACTTATTTTCGTAGGTTTACTGATGGAAACGATCGCATCTTATAACTATTGGACAGCTGTAATTTGGAAAGTTTATTATTATATTTCTGCAAGCCTGCTTCCCGTAGGTTTAGTCTTTCATAGTCTCAGCGTATGGATTGTGGTGCTAGTTACAGTTGCCCGCTATCTATGCATAATCAGACCGATGGATATTAAATGGCGCAACTTACGACGAATGAAGGTAGGAGTCATTTGGCTACTAATTCTAGCTGTTCTTTTGAATATACCTAATTTACTCGACACGCTAATGATGATATATTTTCAGGAAATATGTACAGATGACGATTTACAGCCCCAGTCTCCAGAATATAGTATTTGTTTAACGATAGTCCGTTTTCATAAAGCAATAAGGATTATTTGTGCATTGTTATATTCAGTTATTGGTTCCTTTATTCCGTTAATCATTTTGATTATTCTTAACCTTCGCATTGCCCTGGCTCTTCGTACCTTGAAGAAGAAACGGCGCCAGATGTCTCTACAGGTGATAAGGGAAAATAGTCTTACTATAACGCTGGTCATGGTAGTAGGCGCTTTTGCCGTGTGTCAAATGCCAGCCAGTGTCACTTACTTCATATCTATCGCTGGAGTTGGTCTCGATGAAGCGCCGCTGCATTGCGCTGTTAGCATATCTAACGCCCTCGTAGTTCTAAACTCGCCGATAAATTTTCTCATCTACTGTCTTTTTAGCAACAGATTCAAACAAATCTTTAACGACATGTTACCATGTCATAATGATAAGCGACAAAGAACAGATGTTGCTGTGATAGGCCTAGTGTAAAAAAGGTATCGAACGGTTGTAAAAACAATGTCGAAGCAGTGAACTACTGGAAAAATTATGGTGTTAAACATTTTAAAAGAAGACACTGATTTGCTACTCGAGTAGTCCTACATGCATGTTGCTTTTCAGTTTCAAATGTTTAACATGTGGATAATCTAAGATATCCGGCATCTATAAGAATACATTGTTTTTCTGACAGTTTAATAATTTGATTCATTGCTGTGTTCGGCTTGATTGCTTGCTGTATTATAATTACATGATTTGTTGATGGGAAATGCAATGAAAGAAAACCTGTTGTGAAGAACCAAGCGAGTCTTGCATCAACATTGTTTGACGATTTGAACATAGATATATATAAATTATATGGACATACGGGCCTACACAAGCATAAACATACATGCATACCAAGATGAATTCATGGATACCTAGGAGTGCATACATACATACATACATACATACATCAGGGTAATACCTCAGCTCTGATTAAAAATTTGTCTCCTCTCGCCTTGATTACTATGCTAATTTGTTTTTCTCTCTCAGACCTTGAACTAAACAGGCTGCAACGCATTCAAAACTCCTTAGCTCGCGTAGTGCTACGTGTCCCGCAACGAACAAGTTCCGCTGTCTGCTTGGGCTTCCTGTCGAATTTTTTAGACTAACATTTTAATTGGTCTGTTTGACCTACACAGCCCTCAGCACCAGCACCAGAACATGTCCCTAAATTTAATTAACTGAATGTTTTAGTCGCTGTAAATAGGTCCGGAAACGCCGTTCCGGAGCGTTCCGGCTGAAAAAAAAACTGCTTCGTACATCCCTCCTCTCTGTCTGCAATTATCAAGCACGGGTCTTTTAGCTGAGCGACGATGCAGAACAATTATGGGCTACCGTGCATTCCATATTTCTGCCCCAAAGGAAGCCTACTCTCTCAGAAATAGTCAGGACTTGGTTCACCAGTGCTTTCAAGCACTGTAACTGCATCACCAGATAATGACCATCACCGCTTCAGATTCACATTTTGTCACCATGGGCGCCAAATTTAATTAGTAATAATTATAATAGTCATACATACATACATACATACATACATACATACACACATGTACACACTAATATCTGTTATTTTTTCATAATCTGCGTCGAGTCAGAGGGGTTGTGGCCAAATGGTAGTCGAGTTGAAGGAGGATTTCCTGCTAGTAGCCCGTTTATTAGAAGGTGTTCTGTTAGTAGTTAACTAGTTAAGAGGCATTGAGTAGATGTTAAGGTGGTTTGTCAGGCGCTAAATTAAAGAAAAGATATTATTATTATTATTATTATTATTATTATTATTATTATTATTATTATTATTATTATTATTATTATTATTATTATTATTATTATTATTATTATTATTATTATTATTATTATTATTATTATTATTATTATTATTATTATTATCATAGAGAATTGAATTGAAGGTCGTAGTCGTAACCTTTAAACTTCTAAAGCGCCACTGAGGTCGAGCGCAGGGCACCAGCTTATTCAAGAGCTCTGCGTCGAGTCAGAGTGGTTGTCCAAAGAGTAGCCTGAAGGAGGTCCGAGTCCGGTTTCTAGAGGGTCTGAGTGGGCAGAGTAGGAGTTAAGGTTGGCCTCGCTTAGATCGAGAGGTGGAAGGTGGAGGATCAGGTGAGTCGAGGTAAGATTGCTTGAAGAGTGAGACTTTACTTTAGAGTAGAAAGCCCGAGGGGTCATGGATACAGGAGCCTTAAGCAGATGATGGCGTGATCGGCAATGATGGTGGAGGAACCGAAAAAGTGCGGAGTGTAGGAGGCAGATCGTTCCAGAGGTGTGATGCAGAGAACTTGAGATGAGCAGTGACCGGTGGTCGAGAAAGACTGAGACTGGAGGAGGATCGGGTGGAGTTGGTTGGCTAGATGGTGAAATGTTCTCGAAGATATTTGGGCTGTGAGTATTGTAGGGAGTTGTGGGTTAGTGAAAAGACATTGGTGTGATTCGCTCTAGGATTTTTAGCCAATGGAGTGATTTGACGATGGGAGTGACGTGGTGATGCTTGGGCGTTCTGGTGACAGCTCTCGTTAGTGAGTTCTGGATGAGTTGCAAACGTTTGAGTTGTGTGGATTCAAGGTTGAGGGAAAGGAAATTGCAGTAATCGAGCTTTGATTGGACAATTAAGGTAGGAATGGTGGAGGCAGTTTTGAAGTCGAGCATACATGTGCCCGGATACGGGGGGAGGTCACGACTGTGCACGAAGCAGGAGCACAAGAAGTTTGAGATGTTGGAGAGATGTGAATTAAAAGTAATGCCAAGGTTGCGGACAGGGGCTTCAGAGGTCAAGGAAAGAAAGAGATGAAGGGTCAGTGGATTCTGCGCATGTCATCGGTCATGTCGGTCGACTGATCAACCTCTGCGTCAGTTCATAATAGAGCAGTGCCAGAGACGCCAAACCAAGATGATAGGCAATGAAGAAGGAGGCTGTGATCGATGGTGTTGAATGCGGCGGCGATGTCAAGGAGACAGAGGCAGGAGACTTGCTGATGGCTGATGGCAGAGACCAGTTTATTGTACAGAGAGGCGAGTGACAGAGGCGCAACCACGGTCCAGAAGTTGAGGGGAGCCTACTAGAATGTAGCCGAGTGGGGGGGATTGCGACGCCGAAGGCCGAAGCTGCGGTTGCCGAAGGCAAGAAGCCCCTTACGACTAGGGCTATGGGCGAGCGTCGTAAACTCCCCCATCGGGGTATGGGGCGGAGCCCAGAAGCCGACGCAATTTTGAGCATTTGATACAAAATGGAGTGCATTTTGGGCTTTTGTTTACCTCACAATTTTCAAAAGTTGGGGACCGTCCCAATCTGTTCGAAAGTTGGGGGACGTGTCCCACGGGTCCCATAGGGTGGTTGCGCCTATGGCGAGTGAGTTTATGTGGAGTGGTGTTTAGTGAAGCCAGATTGGTGGGGTTGAGGAGAGAGTTTCAAGAGAGGTAATCTTTTAGCCAAGTAAGGGCAATTTCGTTCAGTTAACTTAGATAGAAAGGAAAGATTAGAGGTAGGATGGTAGTTAGATAGGTTTCCTTGTCAAGATTTGCTTTTTTGAGAAGAGGAAAGATGTGAGAGGTTTTGATGTTTACAAGAACGAGAAAAGAGGCACAGTCTTTTAAGAAAGAGGTGAGGATATGATCAAGTTAATGCTTGTTGGGAAGATAATTTAGGAGGAGCGGGACTTCTGTTTCAGAGGCGAGAGAATTGGGAACCATGACTGGAAGGCAGGAGGAGCAGGTTTGGAGAGGAGTGAATCCGCCACCAGGAAGTTCCCTGGTTCTGTCTCCAAATGTGTTAAAGGCAATGTTAAGAACTATTTTTGTAAAATTCATGCAAATAAAAACAAATTGGAAAGATTTTATTGCTTGTAAATAAAGTGTCTTCTATGATATTAATAGGCATTAAATAATTTCTCAAATACAATAAAGTATAAGCTTTAAACTTCTTATTTAAGTTTTCGTAGACGTCACTGAAGCGGACGAACAAAAAAAATAAAAATTGCTATAAGCGGGACCTATACAAACTACAAACAGATGCATGTAGCTTGAGACAGTTAATTAGCTCAGTTCGTCTTACAGTTCGGTCTAAATTTGAGTAGGCTCAATAGAGACTTTGTTCACTCTTCAATTGGCAAAGCCACCAATAAACTGATAAAGATACAATTGGCGTAGAATATCACTCTCTTTGATCAACACTGCAAGCTGGCTAAGTCTCTCATGTATCATACTTTGCGATGACTGTTCTTAATCAGGCCTATATCCTAAACCCTTGGGAGGGGGTTTAGGTTAATAATAATTAACACTCCGGCACGATGAGCAGAAAATCAGCATGGACGCGGGATCGATTCCCGCTATCCTCCCAAAGGTCACTCATCCTTTCATAAGATGGTAAAATGAACAGTAGGACAGATGGGCGCCTTGCATGGCTGCCATACAGTTAAATTCGGTTCCTGTAATAACTAGTGATCAAACGTTCACACCATGACTTGCGATCATACTGCGTTCATACTGCGTTCACGTCTGTTTGAATCAATAGACGAAGATTATTATTGTTTTCCTCGTCTTAGAAAATGACCGTTCAGCGCTGCAGTTTGTGACCATGAGCACCAAGTACATTCTTAACATAATTTTCACATTTGGAAATGAACTTTCAACACCGTTGTTAACAGTTACTATATATTAATTGGAACATGAACTGCTCCCGACTTATGTCGAGGCTTGTGCTCATGTCTCGTCTTTAAACATCTCGACAATTTCAGAAAACTGTATGCGCTCATTGTCAAGGTTTCCATCGAGGTCGACGCCATAGGCCTATATTGCTACAAGGTTTTTCGTTGAGCTGTATATTTCTTCACAACTACACGATTCAAGCATTGATAGAAAACCAGACCTTGAGCAGAGCGGTTCATATGACGCTAGCCTTTTGTCAACTGGGTTGTGAATAATTGATCAATCCTGTGCAGAGAAATGTCAATCCGAAACTTCGCTGAAGCTCGATCCAACGATATTTCAAAACTATTATTGTTTAGTACAGTGGTCATTCAGAAGTTTGTCACACTCCGATCTAGTCACTAGTCACTCGTAAAATCTCTTCCCTAGTCAGATCACGCATGCAGTGAAGGGAGACAAAAAATAAAATTTGACCTGGTGGGGACCCTATAAGTGGTGGGGCCCCCGGGCTGTAGCCCATGCCTAAATCCGGCCCAGATCCCTCGTATTTTCGTCGATCACCAATATGATCGTCTTCAAAGTATAACAGCTATCCTATTAATAGCCTATATAGCATACACAGAAATTCAGAAATTACCTTCACGCTTAAATGTAACTGGAAATTTAGGTATTTACTTAAAGGACTCAATCGTAAGCAGATTATTTTTTTACGAAAGTGGCTTTACAGTGCAACATGTAGACATACAAAAAGCGATAGACGTGTGGATATCAGGGATGGGCAGTAATTGCGTAATTGATACACAATTTGTAATTTGTTAATTTGTAATCAATAATGTATATTTGAAATTACTTCAAGTCCCAAATAATTTGTAATTTGTAATTCAATTACATTTTTCCGAGTAATTTGCCCATCCCTGGTGGATATAGGCCTAATATATATATAAATATATATAATTATATATATATATATATGACTCAAACTATTCACATAACATAACAGTCAGGCAACATATTAATGACAAACTATGACAAATTATAACATTGTGTTAGCAGACTGTGTAATAGTCTCGAATTCACTCTGGACGTCGCACGTGCCGTCACCAGAGTTTGGTAGAGGGCGAAGCACATCCAGCTGGCTTCAGCAAACGCTTCTTCCCTTGTTGCATGACTGGTGGACTCTACGAAAGCAAGCACACCAATTACGTAATCTTGTTCTGATATGGGAGGCCAAGACTAATAAATTACGATATAGCCTAAGTGTGTGTGGATTTACAAACAGGAAATTGAAAAACAACGGATGAAGACTGCAAACCATTATGCTATCACATAACAATGCGCGGTCAGATCACAAAGCTTGTATCTAGATTTTAATAATAATATAACTGTACCAACAACAAAAAGAACAATTATTATAATAATAAATAGAAATAAAATAATAATAGTAATAGGACTAATTATAACAACAGCCAGTCAAGAGATTGAATATAGGCTATTATACAGAATAGGGGCCGTCCATAAATGACGTCACCTAGGGAGGGGGGTCGGAAATTTGTGACGATGTGTGACATGGGGTGGGGGGTCAGAGAAGTGTGACGTCACATCAGGTCTGTGTAATTAAATTATACAGAATAACAATAATGCAGTGTTTTATCTGCATGTAACAGTATTTTATAGGACTACTGTTTTAAAAATTTTTGTAAATAGGCAGGAGCATTTTGTTCGCCATGGAAATTGTTTAGAGTGTATGGCGTAATTTTTTGTCTTTTTGTGACGAAATGTGACGACCGGCCAAAATTGCGTGACGTTTATGGACGGAAACATTATTTTGATCAATCCTATCTTACAGCAACGTGTCGCAAGGGCCTACAGTTCATTGCTTAGAGTCTGTATGGCTTTTGTCTTTAATGACCGTGTTTCCCGAAACATTATATATCCTATCTTACAGCAACGTGTCGAATGGTCATCTAAATAAATGTAGCTTATACAAGTGTATGACTAAACGGGGCCGCAACTAGTGCTTATACGCCTATAAGATATTTGCACATGTAGGCATGTGGATGATCAGTAAGCCTACATTATGGCCTATATAATGGTTACCGTCCCTTATTTAGCAGGTGTTGCATTAACGAAACGATCAGAGCGCTTACCTGTGTTCCATCCGACATCTGCCCAGTGATTGGATTATATCCTATAAAAGAACAAATTTAATGCCGTACTAAGACCTTATTAACGATCACACGATCTCTCAAACACACGGCTACACATACATGTACGCACACGAAAACATTAAGACAAATAGTTTTAGCTATTAACCTAAATTAGAAGCCTAATACGTTAATCTGTTTAATACGTTAATCTATTCCAAGCTTCTTTTGATGTTAAACATTGCTATTCGTCTGCATTGGGTTATTAACTGGTTGGCCTATAGGCTATGCATCAAGAGCTTCCCTTAGAATTTTCTTGGCTCTTAAATTTAGGCCTATATATATACGTAGTAAAATTTCAGTTGGAATGTGGAAGAAGTGCGAAGTAAAACGCATTGATTCACTTCAATGCATCGCCGATTTTGCAATTATAGTATAGGCCTATAGGAAAACAAGTCTGACCCGTAATTAATTAATACACAATTTATTAACCTTGGGAAAGTGAAATCTGACCCCTAGCTGACAAATAGGCCTACGCAGCCGCAGTAGACTGGGTATGGCCAAGGACGGCCCTATTGCATTCGATAGATCGTGTGCAGATAGGGAGTTCAGCATAGAACCAGATTACTTATGTTCGTAGAGTTACATAATCGACTTTCCAATTATTGTCATTGCCTATTCATCCTATAATTATTAGTTCAACATGCCCGCATGTGAGCACTTCTATTTATTAACTTAATATCGGCATAGGCTATGTGTTTCTTAACTATTTTATTTGTAATAAAGCTACTAGGCCTTTCGCGAACTCTTTCACCATCCAGCCACCCCGCTCTACCCGATCATCCTCATATCTCACTCTCTCCAGTCCCATCCACCCACCCCAGTCACTGCTCTCCTTAAGTTCTCCAACCGATCCATATCCCACACTGCACCTCGACTCTGACACGAACTTCCCTCTGAATTCCGCATCTTCTCAATTCCTCCGCCACTCACTCACTGTCATCGGCCTCAGGCTCCTTTACTCATCATCCCATGGACTTTCCACTCCAAGTTTAAGTCACCTTCTCTTCAAGAATTCCTACCCTAATCCATCCGATCCTCTGCCTAACAAGATTTCTCGTCCTCAACGAAATCCGCCGTAACAGCTGCTCCGCAGTAACCGGACTCGAACCTCCACTGGAATCTCTATGAGGACAACCCCTCTGATATGACGGAGCACTGGCGAATAATCTGGTGCTTTGCGCTTACTTTTAGAATAGCGCTTTAGAAATTTTGAGTTTACAATTACGATTACTACTTGCCTTTTGGCCTCTGCTCACTTGGTTGTCCAGCCGATTTGACAGAAGGTGACGAATTGTCAAGACTGCCCTCGGTTGCCGCCTTCCCCGGGTCTGCATTTCTAGAAGCCGGAGACGGACTGCCGGAGGAGGTGCAAGACCCAGATGACCGCCCTCCTCTGTCTCCAAACAGCCTCGTCTGCGTGTCACCTTCAAGGACTGCACGCGATGACTTTGGTGTCCTCTTCACAGACGGTGAAGCCTCCAGGTCGCTGATTGATGACCCGAAGATGTCGCTGTCGTGTGGCGGCTTTGCGGGCCTTCGACTGCCAGCATTCTCTAGCACCGAAGAGACGGAGGCATTTGCTTCATTCGACGGTTTGGCAACCCTGTAAAGTCAATGTATAGTACCTTAATTACCACATCGAAATCCACTGCACAATTAGCACGGACGAAACAAAACTCTGTATGGCACAATATCCTGAATACATGAAGATTTATGCAAATACATTCAGATTTTTTATAACGGTTACAGCGAAGGAATGGCTTGAATTGTTATCGAGTTCGCTATGTAGAATCAGAGTAAAGAATTGGGATAGCGTAATTAAATATTAAACATTATTAATGCTCATTAAATAGTGTCTCGATCTTCAGTCTCCTCATGCTCTACACGTTGAATTAACTAGATATATCTACGCCCTGCACGTGGTCGTGGTGGACGATGACCCACGATGTGCCTACCAAAAGTTTGTTGTGCTCGTTAAGTGTGATGTCTTTGTTATTGCTGCTGGAAATACAAGTCGTAGTTTCAATATGTTTTCCTTTGGCCTTGATAGGGTTGCATGCTGTCATTGGTGCGTTTCAAAATCTGGGTTGCATCGGAAAGAGATATCCACATTCACGGGTCAACAGATAGATGCCGGATTACAATTACAAGTACAGTTACAACAGATGTAACGTAAATGCAACTTTACATCATTTTTTTATTCAGCTGTATTAATAGATGATGCAAATAAAAATTTAAACAGTGATAAAGATATGCTTTAATATTATTTTAAAGATAAATAATAATCACAGCGTATAGGCCTATTATAGCCTATAATATAGGCCTATCTTAAAGTTACATCACGAATACTTGTAGGTCGTAAGATATAATTATGACGTTTTACAGTTGTAGCTTAAATACTTCGCCCTTAAATTGGTTGCGCTTTAAATGCTTGACTTGGTATTGCGTAACGGTAGGCCTATTATTCGTAGGTTTTTGCCAAGGTTTCGTACGTTCAGAAGGTAATTTTGTCTAGAAGTCGTCTTAGCCTACATGACTTCATCAGGCCCATCCTTCTGATGCATGGTCGAGTCTGGATATATATATATATATATATATATATATATATATATATATATATACATACGCCACCTTCACCCGAGTGTTTTTGTCTCGGTGGAGGACGACCGACGCGGGTCATTGAAGTGGTGGCGCTTCAATCTTCAATCTACCGACACGTGACGAATGTCTCATCTCTGTACACCTGTCGGCTCGACGAATAATTATTTTCCGAACGAGCGTCATCTTCTGCCAGTGAGGAACTGCTTGGCGGTAGCGTCATGTGTGCTGAAAGCACCGTCACCTTTCCTGTCGTCTCTCCACCCTATCGACGCAACTTGGTTCAACTTTGACTCTGAACATTCATGCCATCTGTCAACTATCAACTGGAATCCATTGGTTGGCTATACGTGTGTGCGTGGGCCGCCATTGGTGACTTTTCTGGTTTAGCTTACTGTGCTCTGTTTGCCCTGTTTTATAGTCTGCAGTGTTTAAGTGACACAACATAATAACATAGGCTAGCACAGAGAGCGGCCTTGTGAGCGGCGCTATATAAGTGTTCGATTACGATTACAAAATTGCGCAACTTAAACTTCGGTATCTTGAAACTATTTCGAACATCAGTGTGTCCGTATGTGTGCAGTAAGAGCTCGCCATTCGTTGTCTTAACATAGTTAACTAATCTGACATCCAGAATCTACCGCTCCCAAAACAATGTATAAACAGTCTTATTATTGCCTAAGACTAAACCACATTAACATATCATAACATACCTTTTCAGGCTAGAGTCAGCTTCGAAAACCGGAAAACGATTAGGATGAGAAGACATTCATGAATGTTGAAATAAACAAAGACGAGGAAACGCTGTGTATTTCAGCTGTTTAAAGACACGCAGGTCTATTCAATGGCTAAGAATTAGACACACACGACATACATCAAACAAGGTGTGGCTTAGAAGCTACTGCTGTTGCGAACGAATTAAGGCACTCCCCATTCATATACCCATGTGCAATATAAGCATAGGGGCCTATAGATTTTGTACACATATAGGCCTACATACAGTTATATGCAGGTATGTACATAAATTATAGTAGGCTACATGTTTACACACAGCTATCTGAAAATAGGTATATGCAATAGGGCCTAATACCAAAGATAGTTCGTAAATGTATCGCTGTCACATTTCATACGGCAGGCGCTTGAGCTTCAAGAAATTAACCTGTATGCCTACAATTAGAAATCCACAGTTCAGGGTGACATTCACCTTGCTACCATTTAGCAATAATATTTTATACGGTATCACCATTTGGGGCCGTCCATAAGTGACGTCACGCACCTATAGGGGAGGGGTCGGAAATTTTTGACCAAGTGTGACATGGGAGAAATGTGACGTCACATCAGGTCAATGTAATTACATTAACAATTAACAACAGTTTAATTTTAACAATAACAGCACTAATTTTGAGTATTACATTTTTTAATTATTTTAATGTATACGGACAACATCACTCATACATATAAACATATATATATATATACACTTGCGGACAAAACTCATACATACATGCATACAAAACTCATCCACGCAGATCTGTTTCATCCTCTACCTTCACCTCAATTGTCCATGCTTTTGTCTGTTCTCGAATTTACTATTGTAATTCTCTTCTTGTTGGCTTACCCAAGATTCGTCTATCTCTTCTTCAGTCCATACTGAATGCTGCCAGACTTATAGCTCGCCTCCCTCGATTCTCTCACATCTCTACATTTATGGCCGAACAAGTTCATGGGCTACCTCTCTCTTTGCGCATCCAATTTAAAGTTCTCATTCTCATGCTCAAATCTCAACTGGGTCTTGCTCCAAAATATCTTTTTCACCAAATTCTCCGCCCCCTCTCTGCCACGTCAAAGCGTCCTCTCAGATCCTCTGACCGGCTTGACAATAATATTTTGTTCCCCGTGTTAGGACCACAATGGCTCAATCCAGATCCTTTGTGTCTATAGGTCCCTCTCTATGGAATGGACTTCCTCCTTCTCTACGCTCTACAATCCTCTCTGGTAGCATCTCTACCTCTTTCCCTCACCTTAAAACATTCATTTTATTCTCGGAGTACCTCGCACTGGGAGCGCTTCTGAAAGGCTTATGCTATGAGAAGCGCTTTATAAATGATCAAATACAATTCAATACAATAGCCTATACAATACAATACAAACACGAACATAGGCCTACATAGGTAGGAGTGAAGAAGTTTCGAAGACACGTGAGCTTCGATCGGTAAGAGACAAGAGATGCATGTTATTTGGTTATGCATTCATTAAGCATTTAATTAAGTCGCCAATCAGTTCTTCGTCTAATTGTTTTTGTCTCTGATCTGCCCGCCGCAGCAGACGACGCCAGTCGTTCAGGCGGTTGTTTCCATGGAAACGTTAATCCCTCATCAGGACGAATGGTTCGATCGAATGCGTTCAACACGTCCATATTATTCGCTTCAGTAAACAGCTGGAAACAAACCTAGGCCTACAAACACACAGTCATACTTAAACAAAGCCACAGTTCAGCACGTATAATGCAGGAATGAACACCTCGCATGGAGACATTATGCGTAAACAAACTTTAGAAAACACCGCCAGTCAGTATGATTAAAAGTTACATTACTTCGGCTTAACTACTATAACATTGAGAAAAGTAGCAATATTACGTCGACATCTACAAAATACGAAACAAATCGACACCAGTGGAGTTATCATGCTATCACAGGGGTGGGCAAACTTTTTGAACCTGGGGCCACTTGACGCCCAAAAATTTTTAGGGGGGCCGGGTTACAAAATCTTAATATTATCAATAATAGTCAAACATGAAGAAACTGCTATTAGGCTATTTATGACATGTACACAAATTTAACACAATAAGAATAAATGAACAAAATGTCTGTTTTTGGCCATTGTTAGTGAGGCATATGCAGCTTAGAACATATTTTAACAAGCCATCGAAAATCTGGAAGATATTGTACTATAGTCGCAATTCTTATTGTTGATATCAAATTTGCATCAGTCAACTGAGATCGACATTTGAATTTGTTGAGGTTCGTCGTTGAAAAAGTGTCTTCACATATGTATGATTGTATGTGGAAGAAAAGAAGGTAAGCATCTTCATGGGAAAAGTTTGCAGATTTGTGAACTTATCCTTTCTCAGTGATGAAAAGAATTGTGCCAGTTCTAATCCTTTGAACTGCTGTTTAAGAACAATGTCATTATGGAGGTCTATTAGCTCCAGCTGAAGTTCTGCATGAACAGTTTGCAACACTATCAATGTCAATTGTGAAAGGTACAGTCAGCAGGGCAAAAATTTTCTCCAGTGATTTAAAATCTACAAATCGTTGTGCAAACTCCTCTTTCAAACGTGAAAGCTGATGAGTAGGCTATACGTTTCTGCCGACTGTGTTCTGATGATTTCCTATTGAAGAGTTGAAAGCGAACGTAGTTGTGTTCTGTCAATTGCCTTGAAAACAGCATTAGCTTTACTTGAAATGACTTGACTGAAGCATACAGCTCATGTGCAAACACACCTTTGCCTTGCATTTTCAAATTAAGTTCATAATTATATTTTCTCGATTATAAACTGTACATCACAGTACATGCAAAATCAGATTGATATTCAGTTTCCTTCATTCGAGTTGAAAGCTCCATTGCAGTGTCTTTCATTTCCAGGAATATAATAATTTCTTCCCTGAAATGTCATACTCTATTCAACACTTTTCCCAAACTGAGCCAAGCCACATTTGTCTAATTTGTATATACACTGGCATATTCGCAAATCGCAATCCAAATCCTCCGGTAGAGATCTGAATTGCTTGTTAGTCAACCCCTATCTCTGATTAAATTGACAGCACTTAAAATGGGTCAATCACATGCTTCAGGTGTAATAGAACTCTACACAAGCTTGTATTTAGTAATCAATTACCTTTGATTACCCTTCTTCTTATTTCTCTTCCATCAGTTTCCCGACGATGAGGCCCTTATGAAGCCTCTCCAGTGTTCTCTATTCCGTACTATGCTGCCGATCTTCGTTATGTATGTACCCCTCTTCTGTAGGTCTTCTTGGATGTTGTCCATCCAGGTCTTCCGTTGCCTTCCCCTGCTCCTCTCTCCCTCCACGTGACCGTGTAGCGCCACATTGGGCAGTCCCTCTCCCGATTACCCTGTATAGCTGCAATTTGCGGCGGGCCGGATAAAAAGTGTTGGCGGGCCGGATCTGGCCCGCGGGCCGTAGTTTGCCCACCTCTGTGCTATCATGACTGGGCCTAGCCTACTGTTGCGAAGGAAGGAATATGCCTACCAGCATTTTTCTATACTAGCTCTTGGCTTTGTCTATTTTTTTAAGAAAATGATTATGACTGATGAAGGTGCTGGAATCAATGCTCGGCTGGCTAATTAAAAGCGCAGATGCGGCTCCTGATAGTAATCCAAGCAAAACGCTTCGGACCATACGATCAAAGCCTATAGGAAAATATACCTGTGCGCCGCATGTTTTTAATCTACGTGGCTAATGGCGTACGTATTTTATGTCTCTTACCACTATGGTAGGCCTATAGTGTCCACATTTGTAAGAACAAACGTTCAGGGTTGCCAACCTACAACATATAAATGCTGCCTTAACAGCTACTAAACGTCTTCTTACGATTATACTAAGGGACAGAATATTATTCTAACTTGTTTCTATGCATTGTGGATAGGGCCTACAAGACGGCGATCAGTTAATTTGGCTTAAGTGAGGCAGGGTATATGCAAACGAATCTATACAGTCATGCTGGCAAAAATTGGCAGCAGAGTTGAGCGCGGACTGGAGTTGATAATAATTTAGACTGCATGCATCCGCGTACAAATGAAATGCTCGATTAAGCAAATCGCTTATTTCATCCTAAGTATAGGCCTACGTACGCCATGTTCCAATTCTATAAGACTAAGTCTAACTGTACAGATATTGCGAATTTGGCTATTGTAGGCCTACAACAAAATATTATAGCTATAATTTATAGGATTAGGTTTATACATGGAATTGCCGAAATGGGTGGCAAAATGGCCAATTGCTAAATGTTTGCTATTCAACTCTTCGTCCAGATGTGTCAGATCATATTTCAAATGATCGCTAGAATCGTGCTTTCACTATTAGTAGCAATTATTATAGGCCAAGCTCTCAACAACGTCTTTAAGAACTAATAGTGTAAGAGTAGTTTCAGTTTAACGACGCTGTGCGATAACAAAGATCACTAGCGTCGCCCTCCTCCTTCATCCAGGCTTGGGACTGACAGTGTGACACCGCCTGGCACTAGGGCGCGGAAGTGCTGTGGCACTTCCAAGCACTTTATATGGCATGGATACGTATACACGATATACATGATGTAGCTTAACTTATTATGGGCATAATTAAATTATACCTTCTATTTGATCACATATGTATGAATTTGGGCTCATGAGACTCTGAATATCCATCCATCTGTTAGCTTTCGACGGGAATCCGTTGGTTGGTTCCACGTGTGTGCGTGGGCCCGCCACTGGTGACTCTTCTATAGCTTACTGTGCATTGTTTTGCTGATGCAATGTTTTCTTTCATAATGACGCTTAACATCATAATAGGCTAGCGCAGAGAGCGCCTCTGTGTAGGTCTCTTGAAGAGGCGCTATATAAATTCTCGAAATGATTGAATGAATGAATTTTAAACAGTTTAATTCTCCGATTGTCCATCTGTGCATGAAGTCGACGTTTTAACTGTTCGTCAGTCTTCGCTGATTACCAATAACCCTGATGCACATGCACGTCCGATTTGTCACTTAGTGTTGTGAATATGCTAATAAACCATATTATGCAGATGAGTCTGTATACGTGATTACGATCATAGACTTTACCAAGTAGATTAGCGATGCTGGTCTTAAGGAATCATAGAGGCGCACGTGAAGTGGTCGACAAATAGTTATGTGCTAATTACAGTCTAACTCTAATTGGACGCCAGTATGCACGAGCAAGCGCAATAATTACTATTTCACAGTCATCATAGTGACACGTACGCCAATGAATATTAATGTTAATGTGTGCATGCATGAAGTCATGCGTTCCGTTAAGCTTACTTTAAGGGCTTCTTAACTCCAGATAATTGTGTGAAATAGACCCGCTTATCCTCTTCAATAAGTCATTCCTTTTTAGCATGTAAATCCCCAATGCTCGAAACCAATACTTTTTCCAACTCTTATATTATCTGGTTTCTCATCCCATTTAATACCTGATAGTGTTGTAGTAGGCCTACTTTTCTTCAGGAAGCAGGATATTTTCCCTTCTACGTATAGGCCTATACGCCTTCATCGTTAAGTAGCATGCATTTTGAAATGATTGTATTTTGTAATAATAATATTTCGAACTAGTTAAAAAACGAACATAGTTTTAACGATTTAAATAGTAAAATTTACAATTAAACATTAGGCTAAAATCATCGTCGTCTCTCCGCATTTCACAACATAGGCCTATTTCACTACGTAGGCCTATAATTATATTATCAGAGACGATGGACGTCATTCAGTAGGCCTAGTTGAATATTTACAATCGTCTGTTTAAAATGCGTTTCATCACGAATTCACACACGCTGAAATGCTGTCAGTATAAAATGCAACACGAACAAACCGAGCGATTAAATAGTCAGTTGCGATATCAAGTAGAACAGATAAGCATAACATTATAGGCCTATGTATCCATGCATATACAAAGCCGAAAAGACATGTAAATGAAGCGCCTCATTCGCTAAGGCAGTTAGTTGTTTCTGCGCATATGAGCGAATTATCCATGGCATGGGGAAAAGGATGAGTTGTTCACACGCATGCATTCAGACTATGCCTACCTTCAGTTGCGTGTGTAGGGTTTGTATACATTGGTCCGTTGTCGGCCAACCGCGCGTATACCGTTATAAAGTGTATGGGATGCGCAGTAACTGGCCATTAATAATATCTTTTCTTTAATAAGCGCCTGACAAACGCACTGCGCTGTACATTTATGTTATGCAATTGAAATCTTAACTACTAACAGAACAGAGAGCTTGCAATACAACGGCGCTAATAGCAGCCTACAAAGCATATCCGCAACGGGGGCTCGAACTCGGTACCTCTCGGTCTCTGTGCCAGATGTTTTCCATGCGCCACGGGCCCCCCGTAGACGTCGAATACAGCTTCAGTATCCAACTTCCAAGGATAACGACAGTATTAAAATGGACCACGCTTTCTGCGCATCGAAAGTAATCAACTTAGTCAAAGGAAATCACTCTACTCCTCACAGGTCGTTTTGATCAGAGCAAAAAGAATTTTTCCGAATACTTCGAGTTTCAAGCTGAAGGTTCCTTCAAATGTGACGATCCACAAAATACCCACAAAGACTGGAAGTTATCTTCCGTGCATCATCCATCATATTTCACCCCGCAGAGAAGTCTGATCCAGCTGCCAATGAATTTTCCGTTTGCCTTTCCCTCCGAAGGCGACAGTGGGCCAACATCAGTAGATGGCCACGTGTCAAAACCACCTGTTGTGCCATCCCGGCAATTTACGCTTCAGGAACTACGAAAGTATAACGGCTGTGGAGGAGGCGAAGAAGCAGAAGTCGACGACGAACAACAACCACTTATATACGTTGCGCTTCTCGGTTACGTATACGACGTCAGCAAAGCAAGGCACATGTATGGACAAGGTATGAACATTTCCGAATCATACGCATGTAGAGATTGTCTTTGTGGCTGAAAATTCATCAAATAATATATTATTCGCCGGCGGTGAATCCGGTTATATGCATTACCATATTCACTATCATGATCATCATCGTCATGGTCGTCGTCGTAAACATCGTCATAAGCATCGTCGTCGTCGTCGTCGTCGTCGTCGTCGTCGTCGTCGTCGTCGTCGTCGTCGTCTTGAATAATTATATGCTTATTTTCTTAACACAAATACTATTCTGGGATAGGTTACTCCAACTGGGCGTACAATCCGTACAAGACACTTTTCAGGCACAACATCATTGATCAAAGCTTTTGCAACTTTGCAGTTGACTTACATACTTGCCAATGCGTTCGAATCTGTACTTTGCTATTGTAATTACTTTGGATTTCACGTTTACCTGAATACCATCAACAATTCCATGGATGTGGTACTGTGGTAGTCGGCGTAGGCCCTACGAAGACACTGCAGCTCTCGATTGACTGTTTGACTGACTGACTGAATGACTGACTGATTTCTAAGCGCTTGAAACCTTCCTATTCGAGAGTGGTTTTGTGATGTCAGTTCTGGAGCACCTCCGAAATGCTTCCTTGAACGGGCGCTATACAAATTTACAATTACAAATTGCATACCAACCTCTTGTAAAATGACACGATGAGCGAGTCATTTCGAGTGACCAAGCGAAGGAATGCCTTTACGTATGTCGCATAAAATATGACTACTCGACTTGTAAATTCTTTCCATTCACTGAATGCCTGTATTTCGCTCGTCTGTCACTGTAGGTGGTCCGTACGCAGTTTTTGCTGGTAGGGATGCAACAAGAGGTTTGGCAGCATTCAACGTTAACCTTAAGGAAGATGCTCCGACGGGCTATTTGGATTTATCGCAGCGTCATCTGGATAACGCCAAACGATGGGAAACGCTCTTCAAACGTAACAACCAAATACATCACATTGATTTCTAACTGGACGCTTGAGCCTATAGTGTATTTCTAAAGCTGCACTATTGTCTTTTAATGGATAATTAATTTACGTTTAGCTATGGTATGTAGTATGCATCACATATAGGCTAAACATAGACAGGTCTCTGTAAACAGGAGGTTCAGAGCTACAGAAGCTTCCTCTGTTTCAAGTCAGTATCCTATTAGGAAAGTCAACATTGAACTTCCGGGTAAAGTCCAATGGCGGCGCATGGATTTTTCAAAGGTGCATATATTGCGAAGCAGCAGTGTGCCGCTCCCTTCTATTGAGCAGTGAGCGCACCGCAACAGTGCAACATAAGTTTAGTCTTAATACTCCGTAATTCCGAGTACGAACTGTAATTCAAAGGATAAAGCAGAGTTAATTAGTGCAACGTTCAAACAATGTAGCATCACACTCATCACTGCAGCTACAGGACTAGCAGACTGCAGTCAGAAATTAAAACTGTACTCGTCTCGCTTTTGCAGACGCAAAGTCGTCGATAAGTTGGCTAAAGTCAATCTGCGCAGCAGTTTCTCTCTCAATAGACAGTATTGCCAAATTGGTCAGCCTCTGTTGAGACCTGGTGCTGTGTAGATATGTGTTGTGAAAATGAACGCTCGCATCTAGCAACCGATAGGCCAATAGTAAGCAGTATCTGCAAAATTGTAGCTTGGTTCGGGAAAACATCCCGGTCGCCAAATGAAGAAAACTAAAAAATACATTGAACAGTGAAGATTTACAGTTAACTGAATTATGATGTCACTGCGCGAATCAATAACTGACTCGCCGAAAAATATTCCAGGTAGCCAAAGTGTCGTCCCTCAAATGGCCGCCCAATGCGACCGCACCCCCTTGCACCCCACGCGCCGCCACTGGATGAGATGAGTTACTGATTTCCGCAATGACAAAGGCAGCGATCTGTTGCGTGTATATAGTCAGCGAGAGCCCGAGTCCAGATAGGCTCTATGGGAAGATACACACAAGGTATTCGTTCCAGTTTGTTCCAGTACTGTTCCAGTGTGAAGAATATGAGAGGGTATAGGCCTACTTGTAACATAACCGTTTTAAGTAAAAGAAGGAAAAGAAAGTCAAGCATAATAAATCTGCCATGTTCGTTTATGGGCGTATTTAGGGGGCTTTCGGGGTTCAAACCCACCCACCCCCACCCCCAAATAAGTTTCAGGAAATTTTTTTAAAGCTTTTACATGCGAAATATACGAAAAAACCTTAACTTTTGCGACAATTTTCAATGAAACCCCCAATCTTAAGACCTCCTCCAAAATTTTCTCCTGGCTACGCCCATGCGTTTGTTAGGCCCACGTACTCTGGGCTCATTACTGGCCAGCAGCTCAGTGGCATCATGGCCGAGGCCTGTTGTGGGCCAAATAAACGCGGATGTCTGGTTAAGGGCCGAGTTGCAATGGGGCTGAGGTTTAATCCAGATCCCTGTAAGAATCGATATAATATGTTCGATACAGACCCTTATATACATTGTTCTTCAAACACAAATTTAGCTCTGAGAACTGACTATAGGCTATAATAGGCGTATGATGCAGATTACAAGTCAAGTCAAGCCCAGCATGAATGATGAAAGTGGATAAAGTGATATCGGAATGGTTTGGATGATAGGCCTAGTATTAGTAGGCCTACTACTTCAGTGGAAAGTATTGTAACTTTTAGGTGAAAGCTAGGAAACTTGGGTTATTAAGCGCTCAAAATTAATTTGCAGGATTAGCATGCACGTGCAGTCGTGCACAGACCTATGAGGCTATGAACCACTTAAAACTCTTGCCATCTTATGTTACGTTACGCAGTCGTAATCTCTAAATTTCTGTAGCGCTAGTAGCAGTGGGCACCAGCTTTTTCACGAGCGTAGAATCGTCTCAGAGGGATTGTGCAGATGTGACGTGAATGTCTTGAACGCTGACCATCGTATATAGATACGACCACTTGACAGCCAGACTAATAGACAGCAATATGCAGGAGACACTTGTTCCTGGACTGCAGCTAAGGCCTAGAACCATAAGATCCGACAGTCTAGTCGGATCTTATGGTTCTAGGACTATTCATCAAAGGACTCTAATGAGCTGTAATATGCCAAAACTAATCTTTGTCGGCGGCAACGGCCTGTGATGTCATAAGCTGCCGTTAAACTGTGGATCCATCCATCCATCAAAGTCCTTTTCATCAAGGGACTGTTCATCATGAGAACATTTATCGTTTTGTAGCATTTTTATTATAAATTATACGCTTTATAACATATCGCTTCACCGTTTCAAATATGACATTTCAATACCAATGTCCGTGATAACAGTCATCAGTCCAGTTTCTATTTACGCTAGTATTATTTTCATCAAGGGAACTTCTAGTTTTATAAGACACTATTTTCATCAATCCAACTTTTACTTTAATAAAAAATTATTCTCATCATTCCAACTTCTATTTAAGCACTAATTATTGTCACCAATCCAGCTTCTATTTAAACAACAATTCCTTATATATATATTCGTTTTATTTGAAAAAGAGACAAATCTGGGTGGCACACCGCACCCAGTTACATGTCTAAGCATAAACCATACAAATAAAATAATAAATGAAAAGAGTTAACAGAGCTCTGTCAGTGATCACGGGCAAAGAGGACTCTAGGGATAAAGTTTTTAACATCCTTTTACATCAATCCAGCTTTTATTAAGCAAGAATTCTACTCATCAGTCCAACTTCTATTTAAACAATAATTCTTTTAATCAATCCAGCTTCGATTGAAACAAAATTATTTTCATCATTCCAATTTCTAATTTAATAAGCAATAATTATTTTCACCAAGCCAGCTTCTATTTAAGCAAGAATTCTTTTCATCGATCCAGCTTCTCTTTAAACAAGAATTCTTGTTATCAATCCAATAACCATTTTGATGAATAGTCTTTAGATGAAAAGACCTTTGCCTTGGTTGCTGTTTAACGACACTGTGTCATAACAACGATGATTAGTGTCGCCCTCCTCCTTTCTCCAGGCTTGGGACTGGCACTACCACAGGTAGGGTAGTGGCGGAGTTCAAAAGACCTTTGATGAACAGTCCGTGATAAATAGTCCCTTGATGAATAGTCCTTTAATGAACAGTCCGCACTGAGTGGGTTGGTAGCCTGCTCGTCACGTCGGCGCCTCGGGTTCGCTTCCCGGTCGGGTCGGTTTATCAGGGATTAATTTCTCGGATCTTTACTGCGGGTGGCTCGGTCGCATTATAAACGTGGAGTACAATACAACACACAATACAACACATCACAATACAACTGGGGCGCGGTGGTTTGGGGGTATGTTCGGTGCCTTGCAGCTGGAGGGTTGCGGGTTCGAATCCACCTCAAAGTCGCCGCGTAGGGACCCTGGGCAAGTCCTTCACTCGCATTTGCTCATGCGCTTCGGCGTGAAACTCCGATTCAGCGTTCGCGCAGTAGTCGGGAGCGCCTCTGAATGGGAAATCTGGTAGGGGCGCTATAACAAGTGTTCAAATACAATACAATACAATACAATACCGGATCGAATAGCTTGTAGGCCTACGCGCACACACACACGCGCGCGCACACACACGCAAACACGCATTGTTATAGAAATACACTTAGATAGAAATTCAGTATAGATTTCAACTATATCTAAGATCGATATCGTTACACAGAGGCAGGCCTACCAATTAAGTGAAAGTCCTAGTCCGATTGTTATGGTCTGTTAATGAGAATTAATTAGAATTAATGAGAATAGTTATATCTGATTCGTTATTAATTGTATTCGTTTATTGGCACTGAAGAGAGCTGACACACCGCAACAGTTGATCATCGTGCTTACAATAATCTGAGCAATCAATGAATATAAACTATAGGCCAAAACAAAACAGTATGACCTAATCGAATGTTAGTTCAGGCTGTGTATACTTGACCATAATTAGGAGACGGCATGCACTCACGAATATGCCATCTTCATCGAATTTGATAGTAAACATTGGGCTATATGCTCTGTGCGCATTGGTCTCTAAGAAATATTTCGTTTGAATTGATTGTCACACTCTATGTCTGTCTACCTGCAACTCTATGTCTACATGCATCTTCGACTTTTAGATTATACAAGCTAATTTGCGTACATTTATTTGTAACTGAGTTTAGGGCCTACATATATGTGTAGATAATAGAGATCCAATTAAGGCGATAATTAGGCTATGCAAGCACTCTGAGTATGGGTTGGTGGCCTACATATAGGTAACTTAAAGGCAGAGCCAATTAAGTCTTGTCTAGAAATCCATTATTTTACCTTATGCTGTGTTGTATGGTGTTTTCTTTCAGTAAAGTATCCTGTGGTTGGAGAATTGATACTGGCGTCTACTTCTGGTGAATCGACTTCACCGATGCTGATGCAGCGAGACGCCATGAAGGCCATGAAGGCGACGTCAAGATGGCGATCCGTTGTCGCCTCGTCTTCTCTGTGCAATATTGTTTGATTAGCCTATATATGGCGCGCTGAGCATCTGTGCGCTAGTTCAGAAAAATGTCCCTTCTGAGGAAAGTCTTCTGCTGCTGCTTTCCGTGTTTCTCTCTCGTTGTTCTCTCTGCCTTGTTACACTCGCCAGACTCCCCTTCCCTTACCTTCCCAGACTTCTCCCGCATCTATGTTATATTTATGACATCTCATTTTTCTTTCCGTTTATTCCTCTCTCTTGTCTCCAATTCCCTAACCAACCTCTAACTCTCCCGCTCCTGTTCTTTCCATTTATGAAATCTCTGTTTTCGTTTCTTGCTCTTTAGTGCCGGCGCTAGGGCTCTCGAACCCCCCCCCCTCAAGGTTGGGGCCTCAAGTTTGTAAGGAGCCTCCAAATTTAGCTGGCCATTGTACCTATTATTTTATGACTGTTTCTTAAACCCACGCACCGGGTTATAAAAACATGATGGAGCAACGGCTTCTGAAACGAGGTCATTAGTAAATTATATTGCTTCTTGGTCGTTTATCATCTACGATTCTACGTTGTGGTGTGTACGTATGGTGTCTTGTTCCAAATCAATAAGACGAGTAAAATGTTGCAGTCACCGGAGTTTGCAATTGATCGTGAACTACAGGCAATGAAAACTTCCTACAGAGATATCGTGAAACCGGATTTTAATCTGCTTTTACAAGCGCACGAGAAATGGCAGAAGATATGGAGGTTAGAGCTGTACCGATTAAACTGTTTACGCGTAATCGGGCCGATTATTAAAACAATCGTACATGTTATGGCGATTAAACAATTCAGAAGAACACAAATTACAGAAGATAAAAATCAACAAAGTTGCAGCCAGAGCCGGATTAACCTATAAGGGAGATAAGCCATGGCTTAGGGCCCCACAACGTTTTGAGGGCCCCCAACTGTCAGGAAATATAAAAATCAGATTTTACAAACGTTTTGAGGGGCCCCAACTGTCAGGAAATATAAAAATCAGACGGTACAAAGGTCCTATTTGACAATTTTCTTCTGAAAAAGACGGAAAAAAAAAAAAGGTCATTAGAAATTTTTCAAAGTAATAAACAATGGTTTTTCTGCAAATCTGGAAAAAATTTTTGCATGGCTTTCCGGTTGGGGCCCCGGATGTCTTAACCCGGCCCTTGGCTTAGGGCCCCCGAAAGTCTTAATCCGGCCCTGGTTGCAGCCATGCAAGGCGCAAGCTGATTATATTTTTGTTGCCACCTAGGGAATAAAGGTATCAGCTAAACCCAGAGGGCCTTACGGGAATCGAGCCAAGTGTATGTATACGTATGCCTGTCAATAGATCAAACTGGACTTTACCACTAATATATGTGTTCAACTGATGCCTCTGAGTATGCTTACATGTCTATTTATAATGCCTCCGGGCAAATATTTTGCATGCAAGCAGCTGAAATGCTCATGCCTCGATTTGGTCTCTTAGTCAGTCCTCCTCGTAAGACTACTGGGACATGGACTCCATATATTACGCAAAATATTATACTATAACATTATTAGGCCTGCATATAGAAGTTCATGCCTCGGACCAGACATCGAACACACTCCTAATTACATTAACCAAACATCTGGTCAACAGTGTCAAACTCGTCAACTTTATGCTGTTAAATGATGACCCGGTTTCATTACCCCCAATGTATACGGGGCCGTCCATAAATGACGTCACGCACCTAGAAGGGGAGGGGGGTCGGAAATTTGTGACGATGTGTGACGTGGGGGGGAAGGGGGGTCAGCCAAGTGTGACGTCACATCACGTCTGTGTAATTAAATTTAACAATTAACAACAATTTAATCTTAAAATAACAGCTCTAATTTTGAGTATTAAAATTTTCATAATTTTTTGATTATTTTAATGTATACGGGCACCATTATTAATAATTTTCTAATTATTTAAATATTTGTCACCATAAGATTTTTAAATACTTATTACAATGACAATAAATGGGCATTGAAACATGTTTTATTATCATGTGGAAGTTTCGTTTTAGAGGGGGGGGTCAGAGCTTTGTGACGTCATTTTTCAGGGGGTGTGACTTTTTGTGACGAAGTGTGACGAGGGGGAGGGGGGGGTCAAAAATCGGCCAAAATAGCGTGACGTCATTTATGGACGGCCCCTACCAGAGCTGCTTTTCATAAGTTAACAGGCATGCAAACAATATGTCGGCATAACTCACTTTGATTATTTAAATCAATAAAAATTTTAGTTTAACATATTTTGATTTAAAATCTAGGTACCACTGAGCCCTTGCTCTAAAGTGCGGTCTCCATGTATAGGCTTGGCATATCATGTTACGATCTTCATAAGTTAGCTTTAGAAAGGGCCTAGCTAGGCCTTTACTGATCTGCAGATCTAAGCAACAGAATGTCATTCTGTAAGGAAAGTTTAAATAGCCAATAGGTTTTGCAATAAACTCGTGTCGCATTTTGTCATCCTGCATGAAACTCGTTTCTAAATCATTAAATAAATGGTACCTCACCACTAAAATTTGCAAATCGCTCTACAGCTGCTGTCCCGTCTCTGTCGAATAAACTCCCGCCGGATTTACGCCAAATATCTTATCCATTCAAAGAACTCTCCCAAACCTCACTTCTTGCTAGCTCTGCACAGGTCTTTCGCTCAAAACTGAAAACACTGCTCTTTCATGCTCCTATCCCGTTTCCTCCTCTCCCCTTGCCTCCCTCGCCTTTTCAATTATTCTAAACACCATCTACCTTAACCACCACAGCCTGCCTGAGTAACCTGACCCCTTTGGACCTTCACCTAGCTGGAACCGATACTAAACCTACCTGCATATAGATTTTGATTTGACTAAGCGCCTGTGAATATACTCCCGCGACCACGGCTTTTGGGCGCTGTAGAAGTCTCGAGATTACGATTACGATTCGTCTACATGAGGTTTGAGCAAGCGCTGTAAGGCGTATAGGCCCTATGTGAATGTTTAAGTGTGCCAGAGTAGTTTCAGTTTAACGACCTTTGTGATAACAAAGATCATTAGGATCGCCCTCCTCCTTTATCCAGGCCTGGGACTGGCACTGACAGAGAACGATCAGTGGCGGAGTTTGCAAGTGTGCCGTTCGATAGGGTGTATTATATACAGTAGGACTCGTTAAATAGCATGACCGTTTTGGACACGATTGTCGATGGTCTT
This sequence comes from Aporrectodea caliginosa, assembly GCA_020284085.1. Classification (NCBI taxonomy): domain Eukaryota; kingdom Metazoa; phylum Annelida; class Clitellata; order Crassiclitellata; family Lumbricidae; genus Aporrectodea; species Aporrectodea caliginosa. Next base: position 692,829 of record JACEVL010000017.1, read on the forward strand.
CCGATCATAAAAGTGCCATAGGGCATACCGTGGAGTGTGGAGACTGTGGACGCAGTGGACTAATTGAGACAGACTGACGCCGTGCAGAAAGCCAATGTATAGACTCTTAAGCCTTACACAGGCGTCTAGTAATAGGCCTAACAGAAACTATTAGGCCTATATAAGCCTAAAGCGTCTGTTATTCCTTGAAAGTCATTGATCGTCGCTACAACTGGTACGCCAATAAATAAAATAATTATTAGACTATTATTCAAATAAACATGGATATTAGCCTACCCTGCCAGCCCATTCAAAGCTCAAAAAGGACCCATATTCCCATATGGGACCCGTATAGAGCCCATATGGGCCCACCCCACCTAAAGCCTATGGACATGCTGGTTGTTAGGGTCACTAGGGCGGCAATAGAAATTGGCCAAGTGACGACAGATTATTGAACCAACCTCTGGATATATAGGCCTAGAGAAGAAGACGGAGGCGGGTTGTGTTTATAAAGAGAGGAATTGGAAGGTGGTGGAGTGGATGGATTAGGGCAAGATTTCTTGAAGAGATGGGACTAAGGCCTGCAATTACTGCAGGCCTAGTAGCCTACGCTACGAGAAAGTTACTGTGCAGGTAAGGATTTCTCGGACATAGGAGAATCACGAGTAACCCAACCATGAACATATTGCTAATCATGAACATATGAACATATTGCTAATCTTACACGTTCTTCTTACTTCCACCTGAGGCGACTTAGAGCAATTCGACGCTCTGTCTCCTCCTCTGTCTTTACCCTCTATTGTCCATGCCTTCGTCTGCTCTCGGATTGATTACTGTAATTCTCTCTTGGTTGGTCTCCCAAAGGTTCGTCTCTCTCCTCTTCAGTCTGTTCTAAATTCTGCGGCCAGACTAATAGCTCGACTTCCTCGCTCATCCCACATATCTGCTTTCATGTTTGACCACCTTCATTGGCTCCCTCTTATTGCTCGTGCTCAGCTCAAGATACTTTCTTTAATCTACCGGTCGTGTACTGGCCAAGCTCCCAAGTATCTGTGTGACCTTATCCGGCTGCCGGCCTCGGCTACTTCTCTTCGCCCGCTACGCTCATTAAACCGGCATGATCTCTTTGTCCTGCGAGCGAGAACTTCTATGGCTAAAATGCGAGCCTTTGCCTTCATTGGCCCTGCACTATGGAACCAGCTTCCTCCTTTCACTCGTTCTTGTTTATTAACTGGTGGGCCAAGTGCCTCTTTTCGTTGTCTCAAGACTTCTTTCTTTTCTCTGGGTCTTTCGCACTGGGAGCGCCTCTGATTGGTGTGCACTGTGAGAGGCGCTATACAAATTGATAGATACAATACAATACAATACAATGGCCCGTAAATTGATTTAGGCCTAGCTGTAAATAGCGTCCTTGATTTAGGTGAATAACAACACTGATAATACGGATGACGTACATTATAATAAACAAAGCCTTCTGGCGATGACGTCATCTTTTTGCGATGACGTCGTCTTTGCATCGATTGTTTCTTGTCCATAGGAAACGAATCGAGATTCATTTTGAAATTAACTAGATTAGACAATATGAACAGAAAATAATCGAAAATCATCGATTTGAAGAAGTAAAAATTCGAAATTCAACGAAGCCAGTTACAGAAGACACTAAACGAACAAGAATGTGCAACATGCAATTGCCGTTTCGAACAGAAAATCATCGAAATGTCAGCAAGAAAGGTTGAAATTCGAAGTTTCGTCGAAATAACTGCATTTTTAATCTTGACGCACCGTGCCACACCGTGACGAACATCAAACCGACCAACAATCGACTGATCAACAAGAATGGCATTTCAAACAGTCGAACTGTCCATCAGAAAAGAGTAAAAACAGACAGAAAGATATCTTTATATCTGGACCATTGTTTGCAGGCGACATTCACTTAAGGTAAGCCTCACATGAACAATGTTTAACAGTCACTGTGCTTAACCTCTGTGCCATTCTGTGGCCTATGTAGACTATAGATCAATCTGACAATGGTTTGGTTTTTGTGCGCCATCGGCTGATGCCTCGTGCGTTAGACATTGGTGTGATACAGTTACTAATTAGCCTACAATTACTAAATTGATTCCAATGTCTTCAAATCTTGGAAGAAATATACATTCTTGGTAATGTTGCACCACATTTTCTCGTTGGTCAGTTTCTTATTTCACGGTCATTGTCCGGGGGAGGGGTTATTGTCCGGGCGTTATTGTCTGGGGGTTATAGTCCTGTTACTCTCTCAAGCTATCTCAAGGGTCTACTGTTCTTCGTATCCTCCTCCTTCATTCTCTTACTCCTTCATCTTCTCTTCTCCACCTCCTTCTTCCTCTCCTCCTCCTTCTTCTTCCTAGTGCTCCTCCCTATTCTCCTTCTCTTGTCCTCCTCCTCCACCACCACCACCACCACCACCACCACCACACCACCACCACCACCACCACCACCACCACCATGTGCACCATCACCACCACCACCACACTACCACTACCTCCTCCTCCTCTTCTTACGGTGTGGCACGGTGGTCGACTGGTTAGAGCAGTTGATCTGTAACGCCGAGAGTACGGGTTCGATCCTCGTCCGAGGTGGTTTAACTGTGTTAGGGACCTTGAGCAAGTCCTTCGCGCACAATTGCTCTGCAATAATAATTGCTACTGCGCCACCTATAGGCGTGTGCACTTCTGAGCTTGGGGCCACCTTCGGAAGAAGGGTGATATCAAAGGCAGTTGTGTTGTATTGTACTTTTTTCTTCTACATTCGTTTTTCTTTTTCTTCTTCTAACTTCAACATTCTGCATGCATCTTTGTCAGATCACTCAGATGATGATGATCTCTCATCTAAGAAACGTTGATGTTCGTCGACGTCGGGTTGTTCAGTCTCTCGGATCATCTGACTGATTTCTCTGGAAGGGTCAAGTATGAGGGTAGGACATGATTGCGTATAGTCAGCCAAGAAGTGCTTTGTATGTATGTATGTATGTATGTATGTATGTATGTATGCATGTATGTATGTATGTGTGTATGCATGTATGTATTATGTATATGTATGTATGTATGTATGTATGTATGTATGTATGTATGTATGTATGTATGTATGCATGTATGTATGCATGTATGTATGTATGTGTGTTTGCATGTATGTATGTATGTATGTATGTATGTATGTATGTATGTATGTATGTATGTATGTATGTATGTATGTATGTATGTATGTATGTATGTATGTATATATGTATGTATGTATGTATGCATGTATGTATGTATTTATGTATGTATGTATGCAAAATAAGTAAGTAAGTATGTAAGAAAGATAAGTATGTACGTATGTATGCACGTACAAAGTCGTACATATGTAGGTATGTAGGTAGGCACGTGTGTATATATAGCCTATGTATAATGATATGTATATATGCATGCATGTTTGCATGTAAGTATGTATGTTTGTTTGCTTATTTGCATCAACCACTTAATATAGCGTCTTTTAGTCGGCTATATCACAAAGGCGCTGCACACATGCATATCTAAATCATCTAGATATTGAAGTGCAAGTAGTGTGTAGACCATTGATTCTATATCAGTCACTTCTGATTGGTCACGTAGCCACGCCCCCTATTGTTCTAAGCCCCTCCCCTATTGTTCTAAGCACCGCCTCGTTTTGTCTCTAGGCCTACGCTGACACCTGCCATTCTTCTGTTCATGGGTCGCACCTGCCATTCTTTTGTTCAAGGGTACCCTATTGTTCTAAGCCCCGCCCCCTTTGTTCCCCTAGTCTTTTGTTCATACATCAAAGAACAATGGACTTTTGTTACTGAGGCTGAATCATAAATCCATTATACCGGATCATAAAATCATAAACTCATTAAATCCACATACTATGAAAGGCCAACCATAAACTCATTAAATCCCCATACAATGAAAGGAATGTCATTAACCCATTATACTACATCATTAAATCGCCGTACTATGAAAGGGCACTCACAAACCCATTAAATCCCCGTACTATGAAAAGACTATCATAAACCAATTATATACCGTTGACTTTTAATTGTAGCATGTCTCATTATACCGAGTCATTAAATTCCATTACAAGGAAAGACCACTCACAAACTCATTAGACCGGGTCACGCAATATGAAAGGTCACTCACAAACCCAGTGTCATAAAATCTCCGTACTATGACATTAATCATATATATATATATATATATATATATATATATATATACAATGTCCTTTATCAACTGCATAAAACTGGTTTAACAATTTAGAAGTTTGCATTCATAGCAAGAGCTGAATCTAAAATTTATATATTTATAATTTCAGAAAGTCGATAATTTTAATCTAAAGTATGACGTCACAGCCTGACGCAGAAGCAGCAATATAATCACTTCTCATGTCCATACATGTAATTTTATATACATCGCTAAAAGCATTGACACAAGCATTCTATTGCAATACAAACAATTTCTCATAACATATTAGGAGCTAACGTAAACATTAGACAACATCGAACCTTTTCAAATGTGAATTCTTCCAGACATATCATCATCCCAATAGATTTGTACTTTTTATAAGTCTCTCAAATCAATCTTTCTTTTAACAGCGCCTGAGCTGAGAGTGCAGCTGATAAGGTCTCTTTAATATGAGCTATATAAATTCTCAGAATGAATATCTGTTATATTAGTATCAATAAATGTCTGATTAGAAATCCATAGCTATAGACAATTATATATATCAGCAATTTTTGTAAGTCTGTCTCGCATACCCACATGTTTCCCCAAACATCTCAGTTTATCAGCATTGGTAGTGGCAGACATCCAACCGGGTTGCGGGTTCGAATCCACCTCAAGCCGCCGCGTAGGGACCCTGGGCAAGTCCTTCACTCGCAATTGCTCATGCGCTTCGGCGTGAAACTCCGATTCAGCGTCCGCGCTGTAGTCGGGAGCGCCTCTGAGTAGAAATCTTGAAGGGGCGCTATAACAAGTGCTCATACTATAGAATATATACTTACTTACTTACATACATACATACATACATACATACATACTCGATGGTTCTAAACTGGATCGTTTTGATAACATATTGCCCAATCACATAGTTCATTATTTAAAGTTGGTAGAGGCCCATCTTATCAGTCTCTCTGCTCTATGTTAATCTGATCAGTGATCAGTGATGATCATCTGTTTGGGTAACTGGTGCCTTTGTGCAGATTAACTAAGTGTTGTTATTGGTGGCAAAGGTGTAACAACTAATAAGGCAATTAGGAATGTGAAAAGCAGTTTCGAAATCTGTTCAATGAAATCGAGATATTCAAAGTTAAACGTAAAATGTGTTCAAATTAGTGTTTTCCTTCTCTATAGTTTCCAGGTGATACGCTGCTGTGCTGTAATAGTTTTTCAGCCATGTTCATTGAGACGCTACAGTTACAGTGTTTCTTTCCTTTCTTTAATTTTAGCCAACTCACAGTTCAGCTTCACATGTTCCGTCGCATTCTGCCGAAACTTCGTCAGGTGGTGGGTGATCTGTCGTCTACGAACCCAGTCCGATAAGCAGTCAGTTCGTGTTGTGCAACGTCGGAGAGTTTTCGTGAAGTTTTTCGGCTCAGGACACGTCGAGTAAGGTAGGATATGATCGTGTAATCAGCAAAGAAATGACATGCCTGTCTGAGACTTCGATGGACACTGTTTTTGCTCTTCTGGCGTAGGGTTAGAATCCACGTAGCTGAGGGCTGTCCTTAATAGATATGTCTAACATAATTATTAGTTACTTCCTCAGCTATAATAAATTTACTGACCGTAAATTGTCAGTGGGAAGATCAGACGGCGAGAGAAAGGAGTGACAACCGGATCTCGAATGCCCGCGAACATGTCTCAGTGGCGGACATCGGCTTTTCATTTCGCTTGTGATGACGTTTGTAATAAGGCTTGGCGTTGTAATTGTAAATGTGACTGAACATTTATATAGCGCCGCTAACAGAGCGAAACATGAAGGACGCTCTTTACGCTAGCCTATGTGATGATGGATGTCATTAAGACCTAAACTTTTACACCAGTTAAATAGCAGAACAATTGTATTGTATTGTATTTATAAATGTATAAAGCGCCTCTCACATTGAACACCAATCAGAGGCGCTTGCAGTGCGAAAGACACCGAGCGTAGCACAGTAACACGAACAATGCACAGTAAAGTAGAAGGGTCACCAGTGGCAATCCGATGCGCACAAGTTGAATCAACCAACAGATTTTCATCAACAATAGGCCTACACTAGAGCACGTACATACACAGTGTTCCAAGAGGAAGATGACACAGTTGACCGACTCAAGTTGATGGACGGAAGCGCTGCACCTGCATGGCTTCACGAGCAGCTGAGCGCAACGATCGCTGACCTGCTTGAACTTACATGTATTTAGGCTATGTCAAGGCGTGCCGACAAAGCCTTAATAGTGCAATAGTGCATCTATTAGGCCTATATGTAGCTTAACCCCTTTTATAATGACAAGCTGTAATAAATAGTCGCTATGTCACGGTAACGTAAAGTGTCCATTTATATTGCATGAATTTTACAAAAAATCAACGTCCTTGCGACAAAAGGAAACCAAACAAGGCTCCATCGCAGGGGAATCTTGTACTTTATTCTTTTCTGTAATGATACAGCAACCTGTCATAATGTGTAATAATATTAATCTTCGTGGGTTTCCTGTGTTTCTTTAGGTACCGGTGCGGCGACTGAAGGTGAAATGGGATGGATGTGACGAGATTGAGGCGAGAAGGGATGGGTGTGACGAGACTGAGGCGAGATTGATGGGTGTGACGAGATTGAGGCGAGATTGATAGGTGTGACGAGACTGAGGCGAGATTGATGGTAGTGGTGATTGCTCTGTGGCTCTGTCTTGTTTCGTTGTTATGTATTAGGAGTTTATTTGTTGTCGTCCTGGCGGGCCTCTGGCGTGGCGTAAAAACCCGTAAGCTCATTATGGCAGGGTGGGCCCCTGGCGTGGTCTAATACCCCGCAAGCCCCTTTATTATTACTTTTGAATTTGTTTTTTTATTTTCTTAATTTTGTATTGTCTTGCCGATGAGCCGAGGGATGAGAATGAGGATGAGAGTGGGGGTTAGGTTAGAAGAAAGACGGGGCAGAGGGATGAGAATGAGGATGAGAGAGGGGGCTAGGTTAGAAGAAAGACGGGGCAGAGGGATTAGAATGAGGATGAGAGGGAATCGAGGCGTGGCAACCAACCACAGTAGAATCCGACAGAAAATCTACTTTATGAAGATAAAGATCACCCGAAGGTAAATCGGAAGTTTATTGTATGCAAGAGCTGATGAGATCAAATGCTAATTATTTTATTATTCTAGTCTAGTAGGTATACACTGATATGAACTTTGAGATGGACTCATACGAAATGCTCTGTCCCTCTGTCTGTGTGTGTGTGTTGTCTGTCTATGTGTTTCCTTTGTGTTCTGTCTCTTTCTGTTTCTGTCTCTGTCTGTCTGTCTGTCTGTCTGTCTGTCTGTCTCTCTCTCTCTCTCTCTCTCTCTCTCTCTCTCTCTCTCTCTCTCTCTCTCTCTCTCTGTCTCTCTATTGCCTGTAATTAAAGTATTGACGTCTAGCACGCTAATCTAATATTATTCATTCATTCATTCTCTCTCCCCTGTCTGACTCTGTCACTGTCTCTCCCAGTCTCTGTCTTCTGTCACTCTGTATCTCTCTCTCTTTCTCTCGACATAATATACATGTAAGGCTGAGACACGTGTAGCCGTGGTCACTGGTCCATTTAGCAAGGCTATACTAGACGGTCTTTCGGTTTGTCGGCAGTCCATTTAGTACTGTTCAGTAGAGGAGCGGCAGAAACAGGAATGAAGAGAGGATTTCTCCAGAAGGCACATGCTTTGTCACATTAGGGAGCAGATGTTCTGCGAGTAATAGGTAAGTTTGCAACAAAGAGGAATGTGTCATTCGACTAACTTCTACACTTTTTTGCAGTGATCTGCAACGAAAAGATGACGACGATCAGACAAGTGCAATCATCCAATCGAGGTGTGAATGGCCAACTTCATTTTCTCAGCATCGGCATATGTGGAAAACGCTTCAGCCAAACAGTTGACACTTTTAATCGACCCGTCCGACCTAAAGATACACTATCAAAATAAGATGGAAAAAGATGATGATCTGCTCTGAGTAATTCTTGAACTAGAGTGGACTTTTGAGATGGCTTCAGGAACAATTCGACTACTTGATGTAGACTATCCATGAATCAACGTTCTTTGTCCAAAAATATCGACCATTATTGAATTGCTGTGTTGTTCGTTGTAAAATTACAGTCTCTTTCCTAAATGTCACAGGTTGATATCGGCCGTTATATATCCAGCAGAAAGAGCGGTACCTTCTTGGCTGCGCTCCATCCTACTTGTCTGTTCTTTGTCGACCTGTCTCTGACCTCGCAGCCCGTCAAACTCGGCGTTCTTCAGCAAAGGGGAGCTTTTGGTCCCGCGAGCTCACACTTCTATTAGACAGCGTCGAGCCTTTTCAATTGTCCGCATATAAGGGACTTAGGTACATGAGGTCCAAAGACATTATGAGGTCTCTAGGCATGTGATGACCCTACGTGCAATGTATTACGGAGTCGTCCATTGAGGACGTCCACAAAATATGAACCATACATTCATTCATTCATTCCAGATATTTATATAGCGCCCCTTCAAGATTTCTACTCAGAGGCGCTCCCGACTACAGCGCGGACACTGAATCAGGTTTCACATGACGCATGAGCAATTGCAGTGAAGGACTTGCCCAGGGTCACTGCGCGGCGGCGAGGTGGATTCGAACCCGCAAATCTCCGGCAGGGCACCGAACATACCCCTACACCACCGAGTTATTGAATCCCTCGCCCTTTTCTTTGAAAACAGATTTATTGAAAAGAGTTATTGAAAAGAGATTGAAAGAGTTATTGAAAGAGTTATTGAAAAGAGTTATTGAAAAGAGTTATTGAAAAGAGTTATTGAAAAGAGTTATTGAAAAGAGTTATTGAAAAGAGTTATTGAAAAGAGTTATTGAAAAGAGTTATTGAAAAGAGTTATTGAAAAGAGTTATTGAAAAGAGTTATTGAAAAGAGTTATTGAAAAGAGTTATTGAAAAGAGTTATTGAAAAGAGTTATTGAAAAGAGTTATTGAAAAGAGTTATTGAAAAGAGTTATTGAAAAGAGTTATTGAAAAGAGTTATTGAAAAGAGTTATTGAAAAGAGTTATTGAAAAGAGTTATTGAAAAGAGTTATTGAAAAGAGTTATTTGAAAAGAGTTATTGAAAAGAGTTATTGAAAAGAGTTATTGAAAAGAGTTATTGAAAAGAGTTATTGAAAAGAGTTATTGAAAAGAGTTATTGAAAAGAGTTATTGAAAAGAGTTATTGAAAAGAGTTATTGAAAAGAGTTATTGAAAAGAGTTATTGAAAAGAGTTATTGAAAAGAGTTATTGAAAGAGTTATTGAAAAGAGTTATTGAAAAGAGTTATTGAAAAGAGTTATTGAAAAGAGTTATTGAAAAGAGTTATTGAAAAGAGTTATTGAAAAGAGTTATTGAAAAGAGTTATTGAAAAGAGTTATTGAAAAGAGTTATTGAAAAGAGTTATTGAAAAGAGTTATTGAAAAGAGTTATTGAAAAGAGTTATTGAAAAGAGTTATTGAAAAGAGTTATTGAAAAGAGTTATTGAAAAGAGTTATTGAAAAGAGTTATTGAAAAAAGAGTTATTGAAAAGAGTTATTGAAAAGAGTTATTGAAAAGAGTTATTGAAAAGAGTTATTGAAAAGAGTTATTGAAAAGAGTTATTGAAAAGAGTTATTGAAAAGAGTTATTGAAAAGAGTTATTGAAAAGAGTTATTGAAAAGAGTTATTGAAAAGAGTTATTGAAAAGAGTTATTGAAAAGAGTTATTGAAAAGAGTTATTGAAAAGAGTTATTGAAAAGAGTTATTGAAAAGAGTTATTGAAAAGAGTTATTGAAAAGAGTTATTGAAAAGAGTTATTGAAAAGAGTTATTGAAAAGAGTTATTGAAAAGAGTTATTGAAAAGAGTTATTGAAAAGAGTTATTGAAAAGAGTTATTGAAAAGAGTTATTGAAAAGAGTTATTGAAAAGAGTTATTGAAAAGAGTTATTGAAAAGAGTTATTGAAAAGAGTTATTGAAAAGAGTTATTGAAAAGAGTTATTGAAAAGAGTTATTGAAAAGAGTTATTGAAAAGAGTTATTGAAAAGAGTTATTGAAAAGAGTTATTGAAAAGAGTTATTGAAAAGAGTTATTGAAAAGAGTTATTGAAAAGAGTTATTGAAAAGAGTTATTGAAAAGAGTTATTGAAAAGAGTTATTGAAAAGAGTTATTGAAAAGAGTTATTGAAAAGAGTTATTGAAAAGAGTTATTGAAAAGAGTTATTGAAAAGAGTTATTGAAAAGAGTTATTGAAAAGAGTTATTGAAAAGAGTTATTGAAAAAAGAGTTATTGAAAAGAGTTATTGAAAAGAGTTATTGAAAAGAGTTATTGAAAAGAGTTATTGAAAAGAGTTATTGAAAAGAGTTATTGAAAAGAGTTATTGAAAAGAGTTATTGAAAAGAGTTATTGAAAAGAGTTATTGAAAAGAGTTATTGAAAAGAGTTATTGAAAAGAGTTATTGAAAAGAGTTATTGAAAAGAGTTATTGAAAAGAGTTATTGAAAAGAGTTATTGAAAAGAGTTATTGAAAAGAGTTATTGAAAAGAGTTATTGAAAAGAGTTATTGAAAAGAGTTATTGAAAAGAGTTATTGAAAAGAGTTATTGAAAAGAGTTATTGAAAAGAGTTATTGAAAAGAGTTATTGAAAAGAGTTATTGAAAAGAGTTATTGAAAAGATTATATTTATTGAAAAGAGTTATTGAAAAGAGTTATTGAAAAGAGTTATTGAAAAGAGTTATTGAGTTAAAAGAGTTATTGAAAAGAGTTATTGAAAAGAGTTATTGAAAAGAGTTATTGAAAAGAGTTATTGAAAAGAGTTATTGAAAAGAGTTATTGAAAAGAGTTATTGAAAAGAGTTATTGAAAAGAGTTATTGAAAAGAGTTATTGAAAAGAGTTATTGAAAAGAGTTATTGAAAAGAGTTATTGAAAAGAGTTATTGAAAAGAGTTATTGAAAAGAGTTATTGAAAAGAGTTATTGAAAAGAGTTATTGAAAAGAGTTATTGAAAAGAGTTATTGAAAAGAGTTATTGAAAAGAGTTATTGAAAAGAGTTATTGAAAAGAGTTATTGAAAAGAGTTATTGAAAAGAGTTATTGAAAAGAGTTATTGAAAAGAGTTATTGAAAAGAGTTATTGAAAAGAGTTATTGAAAAGAGTTATTGAAAAGAGTTATTGAAAAGAGTTATTGAAAAGAGTTATTGAAAAGAGTTATTGAAAAGAGTTATTGAAAAGAGTTATTGAAAAGAGTTATTGAAAGAGTTATTGAAAAGAGTTATTGAAAAGAGTTATTGAAAAGAGTTATTGAAAAGAGTTATTGAAAAGAGTTATTGAAAAGAGTTATTGAAAAGAGTTATTGAAAAGAGTTATTGAAAAGAGTTATTGAAAAGAGTTATTGAAAAGAGTTATTGAAAAGAGTTATTGAAAAGAGTTATTGAAAAGAGTTATTGAAAAGAGTTATTGAAAAGAGTTATTGAAAAGAGTTATTGAAAAGAGTTATTGAAAAGAGTTATTGAAAAGAGTTATTGAAAAGAGTTATTGAAAAGAGTTATTGAAAAGAGTTATTGAAAAGAGTTATTGAAAAGAGTTATTGAAAAGAGTTATTGAAAAGAGTTATTGAAAAGAGTTATTGAAAAGAGTTATTGAAAAGAGTTATTGAAAAGAGTTATTGAAAAGAGTTATTGAAAAGAGTTATTGAAAAGAGTTATTGAAAAGAGTTATTGAAAAGAGTTATTGAAAAGAGTTATTGAAAAGAGTTATTGAAAGAGTTATTGAAAAGAGTTATTGAAAAGAGTTATTGAAAAGAGTTATTGAAAAGAGTTATTGAAAAGAGTTATTGAAAAGAGTTATTGAAAAGAGTTATTGAAAAGAGTTATTGAAAAGAGTTATTGAAAAGAGTTATTGAAAAGAGTTATTGAAAAGAGTTATTGAAAAGAGTTATTGAAAAGAGTTATTGAAAAGAGTTATTGAAAAGAGTTATTGAAAAGAGTTATTGAAAAGAGTTATTGAAAAGAGTTATTGAAAAGAGTTATTGAAAAGAGTTATTGAAAAGAGTTATTGAAAAGAGTTATTGAAAAGAGTTATTGAAAAGAGTTATTGAAAAGAGTTATTGAGTTAAAGAGTTATTGAAAAGAGTTATTGAAAAGAGTTATTGAAAAGAGTTATTGAAAAGAGTTATTGAAAAGAGTTATTGAAAAGAGTTATTGAAAAGAGTTATTGAAAAGAGTTATTGAAAAGAGTTATTGAAAAGTTATTGAAAAGAGTTATTGAAAAGAGTTATTGAAAAGAGTTATTGAAAAGAGTTATTGAAAAGAGTTATTGAAAAGAGTTATTGAAAAGAGTTATTGAAAAGAGTTATTGAAAAGAGTTATTGAAAAGAGTTATTGAAAAGAGTTATTGAAAAGAGTTATTGAAAAGAGTTATTGAAAAGAGTTATTGAAAAGAGTTATTGAAAAGAGTTATTGAAAAGAGTTATTGAAAAGAGTTATTGAAAAGAGTTATTGAAAAGAGTTATTGAAAAGAGTTATTGAAAAGAGTTATTGAAAAGAGTTATTGAAAAGAGTTATTGAAAAGAGTTATTGAAAAGAGTTATTGAAAAGAGTTATTGAAAAGAGTTATTGAAAAGAGTTATTGAAAAGAGTTATTGAAAAGAGTTATTGAAAAGAGTTATTGAAAAGAGTTATTGAAAAGAGTTATTGAAAAGAGTTATTGAAAAGAGTTATTGAAAAGAGTTATTGAAAAGAGTTATTGAAAAGAGTTAAAGAGTTATTGAAAAGAGTTATTGAAAAGAGTTATTGAAAAGAGTTATTGAAAAGAGTTATTGAAAAGAGTTATTGAAAAGAGTTATTGAAAAGAGTTATTGAAAAGAGTTATTGAAAAGAGTTATTGAAAAGAGTTATTGAAAAGAGTTATTGAAAAGAGTTATTGAAAAGAGTTATTGAAAAGAGTTATTGAAAAGAGTTATTGAAAAGAGTTATTGAAAAGAGTTATTGAAAAGAGTTATTGAAAAGAGTTATTGAAAAGAGTTATTGAAAAGAGTTATTGAAAAGAGTTATTGAAAAGAGTTATTGAAAAGAGTTATTGAAAAGAGTTATTGAAAAGAGTTATTGAAAAGAGTTATTGAAAAGAGTTATTGAAAAGAGTTATTGAAAAGAGTTATTGAAAAGAGTTATTGAAAAGAGTTATTGAAAAGAGTTATTGAAAAGAGTTATTGAAAAGAGTTATTGAAAAGAGTTATTGAAAAGAGTTATTGAAAAGAGTTATTGAAAAGAGTTATTGAAAAGAGTTATTGAAAAAGAGTTATTGAAAAGAGTTATTGAAAAGAGTTATTGAAAAGAGTTATTGAAAAGAGTTATTGAAAAGAGTTATTGAAAAGAGTTATTGAAAAGAGTTATTGAAAAGAGTTATTGAAAAGAGTTATTGAAAAGAGTTATTGAAAAGAGTTTATTGAAAGAGTTATTGAAAAGAGTTATTGAAAAGAGTTATTGAAAAGAGTTATTGAAAAGAGTTATTGAAAAGAGTTATTGAAAAGAGTTATTGAAAAGAGTTATTGAAAAGAGTTATTGAAAAGAGTTATTGAAAAGAGTTATTGAAAAGAGTTATTGAAAAGAGTTATTGAAAAGAGTTATTGAAAAGAGTTATTGAAAAGAGTTATTGAAAAGAGTTATTGAAAAGAGTTATTGAAAAGAGTTATTGAAAAGAGTTATTGAAAAGAGTTATTGAAAAGAGTTATTGAAAAGAGTTATTGAAAAGAGTTATTGAAAAGAGTTATTGAAAAGAGTTATTGAAAAGAGTTATTGAAAAGAGTTATTGAAAAGAGTTATTGAAAAGAGTTATTGAAAAGAGTTATTGAAAAGAGTTATTGAAAAGAGTTATTGAAAAGAGTTATTGAAAAGAGTTATTGAAAAGAGTTATTGAAAAGAGTTATTGAAAAGAGTTATTGAAAAGAGTTATTGAAAAGAGTTATTGAAAAGAAAAGAGTTATTGAAAAGAGTTATTGAAAAGAGTTATTGAAAAGAGTTATTGAAAAGAGTTATTGAAAAGAGTTATTGAAAAGAGTTATTGAAAAGAGTTATTGAAAAGAGTTATTGAAAAGAGTTATTGAAAAGAGTTATTGAAAAGAGTTATTGAAAAGAGTTATTGAAAAGAGTTATTGAAAAGAGTTATTGAAAAGAGTTATTGAAAAGAGTTATTGAAAAGAGTTATTGAAAAGAGTTAAAAGAGTTATTGAAAAGAGTTATTGAAAAGAGTTATTGAAAAGAGTTATTGAAAAGAGTTATTGAAAAGAGTTATTGAAAAGAGTTATTGAAAAGAGTTATTGAAAAGAGTTATTGAAAAGAGTTATTGAAAAGAGTTATTGAAAAGAGTTATTGAAAAGAGTTATTGAAAAGAGTTATTGAAAAGAGTTATTGAAAAGAGTTATTGAAAAGAGTTATTGAAAAGAGTTATTGAAAAGAGTTATTGAAAAGAGTTATTGAAAAGAGTTATTGAAAAGAGTTATTGAAAAGAGTTATTGAAAAGAGTTATTGAAAAGAGTTATTGAAAAGAGTTATTGAAAAGAGTTATTGAAAAGAGTTATTGAAAAGAGTTATTGAAAAGAGTTATTGAAAAGAGTTATTGAAAAGAGTTATTGAAAAGAGTTATTGAAAAGAGTTATTGAAAAGAGTTATTGAAAAGAGTTATTGAAAAGAGTTATTGAAAAGAGTTATTGAAAAGAGTTATTGAAAAGAGTTATTGAAAAGAGTTATTGAAAAGAGTTATTGAAAAGAGTTATTGAAAAGAGTTATTGAAAAGAGTTATTGAAAAGAGTTATTGAAAAGAGTTATTGAAAAGAGTTATTGAAAAGAGTTATTGAAAAGAGTTATTGAAAAGAGTTATTGAAAAGAGTTATTGAAAAGAGTTATTGAAAAGAGTTATTGAAAAGAGTTATTGAAAAGAGTTATTGAAAAGAGTTATTGAAAAGAGTTATTGAAAAGAGTTATTGAAAAGAGTTATTGAAAAGAGTTAAAAGAGTTATTGAAAAGAGTTATTGAAAAGAGTTATTGAAAAGAGTTATTGAAAAGAGTTATTGAAAAGAGTTATTGAAAAGAGTTATTGAAAAGAGTTATTGAAAAGAGTTATTGAAAAGAGTTATTGAAAAGAGTTATTGAAAAGAGTTATTGAAAAGAGTTATTGAAAAGAGTTATTGAAAAGAGTTATTGAAAAGAGTTATTGAAAAGAGTTATTGAAAAGAGTTATTGAAAAGAGTTATTGAAAAGAGTTATTGAAAAGAGTTATTGAAAAGAGTTATTGAAAAGAGTTATTGAAAAGAGTTATTGAAAAGAGTTATTGAAAAGAGTTATTGAAAAGAGTTATTGAAAAGAGTTATTGAAAAGAGTTATTGAAAAGAGTTATTGAAAAGAGTTATTGAAAAGAGTTATTTGAAAAGAGTTATTGAAAAGAGTTATTGAAAAGAGTTATTGAAAAGAGTTATTGAAAGAGTTATTGAAAAGAGTTATTGAAAAGAGTTATTGAAAAGAGTTATTGAAAAGAGTTATTGAAAAGAGTTATTGAAAAGAGTTATTGAAAAGAGTTATTGAAAAGAGTTATTGAAAAGAGTTATTGAAAAGAGTTATTGAAAAGAGTTATTGAAAGAGTTATTGAAAAGAGTTATTGAAAAGAGTTATTGAAAAGAGTTATTGAAAAGAGTTATTGAAAAGAGTTATTGAAAAGAGTTATTGAAAAGAGTTATTGAAAAGAGTTATTGAAAAGAGTTATTGAAAAGAGTTATTGAAAAGAGTTATTGAAAAGAGTTATTGAAAAGAGTTATTGAAAAGAGTTATTGAAAAGAGTTATTGAAAAGAGTTATTGAAAAGAGTTATTGAAAAGAGTTATTGAAAAGAGTTATTGAAAAGAGTTATTGAAAAGAGTTATTGAAAAGAGTTATTGAAAAGAGTTATTGAAAAGAGTTATTGAAAAGAGTTATTAAAAGAGTTATTGAAAAGAGTTATTGAAAAGAGTTATTGAAAAGAGTTATTGAAAAGAGTTATTGAAAAGAGTTATTGAAAAGAGTTATTGAAAAGAGTTATTGAAAAGTTATTGAAAAGAGTTATTGAAAAGAGTTATTGAAAAGAGTTATTGAAAAGAGTTATTGAAAAGAGTTATTGAAAAGTTATTGAAAAGAGTTATTGAAAAGAGTTATTGAAAAGAGTTATTGAAAAGAGTTATTGAAAAGAGTTATTGAAAAGAGTTATTGAAAAGAGTTATTGAAAAGAGTTATTGAAAAGAGTTATTGAAAAGAGTTATTGAAAAGAGTTATTGAAAAGAGTTATTGAAAAGAGTTATTGAAAAGAGTTATTGAAAAGAGTTATTGAAAAGAGTTATTGAAAAGAGTTATTGAAAAGAGTTATTGAAAAGAGTTATTGAAAAGAGTTATTGAAAAGAGTTATTGAAAAGAGTTATTGAAAAGAGTTATTGAAAAGAGTTATTGAAAAGAGTTATTGAAAAGAGTTATTGAAAAGATTGAAAAGAGTTATTGAAAAGAGTTATTGAAAAGAGTTATTGAAAAGAGTTATTGAAAAGAGTTATTGAAAAGAGTTATTGAAAAGAGTTATTGAAAAGAGTTATTGAAAAGAGTTATTGAAAAGAGTTATTGAAAAGAGTTATTGAAAAGAGTTATTGAAAAGAGTTATTGAAAAAGAGTTATTGAAAAGAGTTATTGAAAAGAGTTATTGAAAAGAGTTATTGAAAAAAGAGTTATTGAAAAGAGTTATTGAAAAGAGTTATTGAAAAGAGTTATTGAAAAGAGTTATTGAAAAGAGTTATTGAAAAGAGTTATTGAAAAGAGTTATTGAAAAGAGTTATTGAAAAGAGTTATTGAAAAGAGTTATTGAAAAGAGTTATTGAAAAGAGTTATTGAAAAGAGTTATTGAAAAGAGTTATTGAAAAGAGTTATTGAAAAGAGTTATTGAAAAGAGTTATTGAAAAGAGTTATTGAAAAAAAGAGTTATTGAAAAGAGTTATTGAAAAGAGTTATTGAAAAGAGTTATTGAAAAGAGTTATTGAAAAGAGTTATTGAAAAGAGTTATTGAAAAGAGTTATTGAAAAGAGTTATTGAAAAGAGTTATTGAAAAAGAGTTATTGAAAAGAGTTATTGAAAAGAGTTATTGAAAGAGTTATTGAAAAGAGTTATTGAAAAGAGTTATTGAAAGAGTTATTGAAAAGAGTTATTGAAAAGAGTTATTGAAAAGAGTTATTGAAAAGAGTTATTGAAAAGAGTTATTGAAAAGAGTTATTGAAAAGAGTTATTGAAAAGAGTTATTGAAAAGAGTTATTGAAAAGAGTTATTGAAAAGAGTTATTGAAAAGAGTTATTGAAAAGAGTTATTGAAAAGAGTTATTGAAAAGAGTTATTGAAAAGAGTTATTGAAAAGAGTTATTGAAAAGAGTTATTGAAAAGAGTTATTGAAAAGAGTTATTGAAAAGAGTTATTGAAAAGAGTTATTGAAAAGAGTTATTGAAAAGAGTTTATTATTGAAAAGAGTTATTGAAAAGAGTTATTGAAAAGAGTTATAGAGTTATTGAAAAGAGTTATTGAAAAGAGTTATTGAAAAGAGTTATTGAAAAGAGTTATTGAAAAGAGTTATTGAAAAGAGTTATTGAGTTAAAAGAGTTATTGAAAAGAGTTATTGAAAAGAGTTATTGCCCCTAGTTATACGCCATTCCCAGTACCTTTTTCTAAAAGTCGGCGTCTCTGGATAACACCATCCAAGGTCATTTCAAGGTCAAAAGGTCAATAGGGTCATTCCTGCAATTGGGTGTAAAATAGACCTGAGAAAAAATATTTTTTCAACATCTTTTTTCAGAAAATTTGACGTGGCGTTTGTGTAGATATGATATTGGTAAGAGTTGACGCAAATTATGCAATCTTAAAGACCACTAATAAAGCTGTGATCCGCGTGTGAGTTGGTATGTCTGTCGTAAACTTGTCAACCCTGTTACCGACAAAAACGGTAGTATGTGGGTAGGTAGAAGCTGTTCTATATTTAGAACGATGGTGCTCCTAGCAGCAGTAGGTGTCCCCAAGTTAAAATAATATAATAAATGAAACTGAAAAATATTCAATACATTTATTCAATAATTATCATTACAAATTGTGTGTACTATGCATAGCAATCATGACATATCTTCAGCAGTAGACAAGTAACCACAACACAAATAGTAATTAAACTTTCAGGAATATAGAAATGTGAGGCACTCTATTTGAGTGTATGACATTTATCATCTTCATTTAATATTTAGACACTGTTTTATAATGTCAATGGCTGGTAACAGAGTTGACGGGTAACAGAGTTGACATGCCAGTAACAGAGTTGACGGGTAACAGAGTTGACATGCCACTAACAGAATTAGCAAACATACCAGATAGTCACATTCAAGAGTAAGCTGTGATAGTAACACGCTAATAACATATGTAATAACAACTAACATATAGTTTGCACCAAAGTGATGATAAGAAAATGCAATGTTAACAACAGGGAAACAACTAAGAACGGGTAACAGAGTTGACATTCCAGCTGACATGCCAGCTGGTCACCATGCATTTTTTCCATTCATGCGCTTCTTCCGCTGGTCTCTAGCAGACGTTGGCTTATAGTCCTCAATTTCCCTAAAGACTGTTTCTTCTGGCATGCCAATGTTTCCTTTTCCAGGTACTCCTCCATTTTGGCAGGATCTCCATTACGTCGTGCACAATAACGCCTCTGCTACTCTTCCGCTAATAATTAGCCATACCTCATAACCTGTTGATAACAAACATCAATCACGAATGAGGAGTGTGCTTTGATATAACCAGAAATATAATGCAGACCTATGTTTGGTCAACTCAATTACAGACATGTCAACTCTGCTGCCCCTACGCGGTAACAGGGTTGACGGTAACAGAGTATGACATTTTCCGCGAAAACCATGTTTTAGCATGATACTTCATCTTAATATCACTAACTCTCGTCTTCAGACTTTAGATTACTTTAATATGATGATGATCTCTGCAAGAAAAATGGTAAATATTAGCACCATCATGGTCATACTTTGGTAACAGAGTTGACTAACTTCAAATATACGATATGAAAATGCTCCAAAAACAGAAATTTTAGAGCTATAAGACGTATATAAAATCAACCAACCTTCTCATCAATGATAAACCGCGTAGTATTGATCCGCCTGATGAATTAAATAAAACTAAATATATCAATGTACCATTCAAACTGTTAATAATAGTTGACGGTAACAGAGTTGACAAAATTCCTAGGGACACTCATTATCAAAGAGATACTCAAAGAGATTACTGTTATGTGCTCTGATACAGAAAGTACAACTAACTTAGATTAAGGCCAGCATATGATGTTATGAGAATATTTTACAAACAGACAAAAATTACACACTGTTTGAGTAGGACGATCAAGTTTATTACCACCAAATGTAGAAGGGACAACATTATATACTGTACCCCTCTGATTACAAAAATATTCCAGGGTGCCGTATATTGCAATATCAATTATTGTTTTCAGGCATTTTAAATCAAATAACATTTGTATATTTACGTAGTAAAGTATTTTGATCTAACCTGCTCATATTATTGTGTGTCCGCAATCAAACATGTCTGGGACATGATATTTAACCGAATTGAAAGAATGACCCCCCCAAGTGACGAAAAGGAAAACAGCTGAAAGTATATACATTATGTTTTATTGTATATATATATATATATATATATATATATATATATATATATATATATATATATATATCGTACCAACGGGTCCCGTATCACTCTACACTACGGCTTTTTGACACTCAATCCGCGATTTGCCTGATGAAAGCATGGCTTCCCAAATCCCAATCCTCCGAAAATTACACTTAACTTAGCTCATTCTTCTCTGTGGTTCATCTAACAATTAACGCCTTATTAAGTCCGTTAAAATAGAACATGACAACTGCAAGAGGTCTCATAAACAAGACCGAGACCAGATGCCAGCCACGAAGCCAAATCTGTCAAATATCACAGCCAGCAAACACCCGTTCGGACAATTCCGGACAGAGCTGGTCCAGAATTAACCCCGTGGCCGATACTGTAGAGATTGACGCCTGACATCACGGTAGGCCTCTATTAGCATAAGCTTGATCAATTGAACATGCATAGGCCTACTAATGAGTTTTAAAGCACTGCAGAAAAAGGGCTATGCTCACCAAAGCGGAGTCCTGCATCCAAATTGGATAGGACTGCATTTCGTTATTGAATTCATTGCAGTCTAGCCAACCAATTGAGCCAATTTAAGATAGGCCTACTGCATGTGTTGGATCAACATATTAATTAAGTGGACTTCGCTGGGAGTATCCGAAGCAATGACAGCTGCTCTTACAGGAGTCAGTGGTTACCGAACTTCACTAGTCATGTGTGTCTTAGAGGGATCGAGTCTGGTTTTCTTTCTTATCTACGGTCACAATACCTTCCTCAGCTGGATACTACTGTACGTATTACTACAACCAGGGCTGCCGACAGAAATTCCGGGCCCCTAGGCAGAGCAATCACGGGTTTCTAACTATCTTTAGACTTTATGAGAATTTTTTAACAAAGTGAAATAATTATAGCGCAGATACGACGGATACGCATGCCCTAAATTTTTTTCTTCCTTCCGCCAAAATTTCTCGATGACCAGTTTTTTTTCTTTCCCGCCGTAAATTGTCAGAAGGAAAATTGTCACAAGCCGCATTTTGTGCTTGGGGAGCCCCCTCGTTACGCCACTGTATATTTTATAAGGCATAAAATCATCATAAACTTTGTATATCTGATTATAATATTATATCATAAGTTTATTGCGGCCCGGCCCGGGCCCCTAAAAGTCGCCGGGCCCCTGGGCATTTGCCCCCTCTGCCCCCTCTCGGCGGGCCAGACTACAACGGAAAGGCACCTCTATTTATTTCTTAAATTATCGAGTCTTTTCGCTCGACAACACGTAGGCCTACAGTACCGTATTAGGCCACCCTGTGTCAAAGTCTAGCCCTTCAACGCGGGTCCGCATAGTGAAGCACCAGGAATTAATCCTGGAGACGGGAAGGGTTATTCCCTTCCCACTTTTAAGTCTTGGGGAGGGAATGTGAAGCGAATTCCCTCCCCACAAGTGGAAGTTTGGAATATTGTTTTGCTCAATGCATTAATTAAACAATTACGATTCCTATGCAATGAGCACTGTTATTCGGTATTCTTAAGTCAAGCAGCCTATGCACACTTTCGAAGGGCAGAGAATAAGGAATGAATGCTAAACGCAGAGATATGCTGAGACAGAGGTCTGAAGTAGGTCAATTTTTTGCGTATTTTCTTTATGAACAAGTCCAAATGAATTACTGAGGTCAAAGACAGCAGTTGGCTCAGCTGGCTGTGACTTGGGAACACTGCAAACCTGTGTTTATCATTATTGTTATTGCAGTTACTACTATTGTAATTATCATCGAGATTAAAAACAAATATCAGCCATCAAATTTGCATTCGATCGTCCTATAATTAGCCTGGGCCTCGATCGTGGGTCCTGGCCTGTTCTTGGCCTCGTTGTCGTGGCCTTAACCTCGTGGGTCCTGGCCTTTGCCTCTAAGTCTTCGTGGTCTTCTTAACATCACTGTCAAGTGTTTCTTATATAAGCTGCAACGTGATAGCGAGACAACAGACGCGTGCCAAAGTACAGTAGGCCTATAATAGCTGTTGTTTCCCCTTTTTTAACGACGTTGACGTCGACCCTAGGCCTACTATATCCATGATAAAAGGGATAACCCTATTATCTTATCAAAGCACAGATTCGCGTTTCATTTAATGTGGCACTCGAGAGCCAACGAGAAGCGGCCGAGGATAACGGAGAAGAACAATAGATTTAAAGACAATAATTCGGAAGGTCAAGCGACTCCTCTCCAGGTAAAGGAAGTGATGAAAGGTAAACCAGTTCTAATTTCGAATACCCTAAACTGGAGTGGAAGAGATTTACTGTGCACGAGTGAAACAGATTTTCAAGATGAAATATCAGTCACAGCTGCAACAGCTATGAAAAAATCACTGACGAAAACAAGACTGAAATCTTCTATGCTGCAACGTGATAGCGAGACAACAGACCGCGCGCCATGGCAGGACATGGGCAGCACTCGCACAAAGTGTATAGATTTTAGAGTTCTTATAAGTTTCATTACACCTTATAATTAGACAACAGACACGTACATGTATTTCATTTTAATTTTTGACAACTGATTCACCGTTGAACATTGATTTTCTCTAACTTAACTAATGTTAAGAAACAAATGAGAAACTGGCTAAACCAGAGCCTTTGTTCCTACAGCAAGGAACAGTTCGCATGTAAATACACAGATGAAGCATTGATAAATCAAATTTGACATAATGGGGTACCTCTTACTTACTGTTAGAAATACTAATCCTATGACCATAATCATTTGCAAGTTAATTCTTCATCCGGTTTCAATTATAAATTTAAATAGCATCCATTATGCCTTGCATCTGTGATCAAGATCTCCCAACTTATGTGAAAGTTTTAAAATCATAACTGATTCACATAACAGTTAACGCGGTCGCCGGTCATAGTACACATGCAAGTAGTTAACGTAACCAAAGTAATAAACTACGACAAGATGACTAATCACTTTGTAAAGTCATCTGACAAAACAGTTTTGAGATGCATCATGAGAAGCCGTGAAAGAGATAAATGTTTAACTCACACTGATATGTTGTCAAGAGTGAAAAAGACAAATAAAAGCAAAAAAGCCAGATGCACAAAGTCACACACAAAGATAAGCAAACATACATATAGGCAGAGAGGCAAGCAGTGATACACAGAAAGAAAGAGCACGACAAAGAAAGAATATTTTATATGCATTATGCAGTAAAGTTTCGAACAGTAGCGCACATGTAATCTATGTGTAACAAAAATTCAGGGACTAAAATTTAGTTCATTTTATCAATACATCATAGAAAATTACAAAAAAGTTACAGAAACTTGCAAGCAATACATAAAAATATATGATGCCAGTATGTAAGTAAGTAAACAGACCTATAATGTTGATCAATACTGCTAACTTATGATCACCAGGATTGATGCAGAGTGTCCTAAGAGCTCTTTTGTCAACTGTCACATTATAGTTATCTCATTGATTAATTTCTCTGATAACCTAACGGGATGACTTGATAAGCTGATTCAGCTTCTTCTCCTCATGTTTCGTTTGTTGTAAACTTAAAAGTATATTACAAGTTTGTTTCTAGGGCATGGGATAGTAGTGATCTGTTCGTTTTCTGTTTCTCTGTATAATGGACTATTGTTTATTGTTAATGTACTTCTTACAAAATTAAATTCGTTAATTTAAAAAATTGATAAGTGTAGATGGAAAAGAATGCTATGGACAAATACAAAAATTAAAAGTAGCAAATGTGACAGCTACATGTACAAGGTAATTATACCATGAAACTGAACCATTGTGAGGCTGAACAGAAGCTATATAAACATCCAGATAGACATATACATGTATACATATGTATGTATATGCATATATATATGTACGCATATATATATATATATGTATATATATATATATATATATATATATATATATATATATATATATATATATATACAATTATACATGCATACATACATACAACATTCAAACTGACAAATTAAAACTAATACTGTGATTAAAAATGTAACCTAAAAAGTGTCATATTAAAAGCCTAAAAGCCCAATAATATCAAGTTGTATGTCAAAGCCAGAAATCTCAATAAGAAATGATTTGCCAACAGGAAAAACACAACATATACAACTTAATAAACAAGAAACTCATATCAGGAAAACATGAAAACATCTTCTTAATAATGAAATATAATATTTTGAGCAGGTATTTATTCACTGTGTTGCAACCGTTTCAATAATAAAATAACAGCTAATTTATTCATATAAAAAGGGACTGCACATAATTATACAGAACGTAAATTAGCAAAGAACCACCTAACCAACGGCTCCAACAATGCAGTGGCCAATAGGGTTAACTAGTAGATGGGATGAGAACACCACAGAAATTCAATTTCAGAAGAATTCCATATGTTTCGCTATAAGCCAACGTTACCACAATCTAAACTTACACATCAGCAACATATCTAAAGGATATTCAATACAACAGCATTTACAACTGATACCAATCATACACACAATTGCATTTTATACAAACCTTCATCCTTAAAACAGATCTTTATGTCTGATATACATTCTTTGATATAGGGTGACTCGATAGGTCGTGAACGATTTTGAATGCAGACAAATATATGTTATACACAATATAATATGGAAAGTTGTATACTGGAGGATAGGTTGTTCAAATAAGAATGTTAGGCAAAAAAAATTAGATCACTAGCTCACCTATTAAAATTTTAGCGCCAATATCCGTGACGTCATCAAATTCGTGCCAAGCAAGCGTGAACAAGCAGCATTATCATTGACTAGTGAATACGCCGATTAGGCAATGGCGGCCTTAAATGAATCACAAATTAGGGCTCAAGCTATTACATTATTGGAAGAAATGTACAGTTACAGTGTTATATGAAAGAAATTGGGTCGTTCTAAATCGTGGATTAGCAAGTGGGCCAAACGCTACAAGCAGAGTCCAAACGAGAGGCTGCGGAATCGATATCACGGTGGTCGAAAGTCCGTGATGACTGCTGCCGCTCAAAAACGGATCAAACAGTCTAAATATAGGCGAGGACAGAGTTTGCGAAAATTAGAACGTCGGTTAAAAGACAAACGCCTTGCTGGAAGCAGAGACAATCAGGCGTTAGGCCTATATGCGGACGACGCTGAAATGGAAGAGTTTCAAGAGACAAAAGTCCCAAAGTAAACTGATGCTTACAAAGTTCGCCGAGTAAACTTCGCGAAGAAGTTTAAGGATATTGATTGGTCGCGTGTTATGTTCAGTGATGAATCGCCCTTCAAACTCTACCACGTACCTAACAGTAAGAACGACGTTGTGTGGGGATCACAAGAAAGTTCTGTTCCGTGCGCTCCATGTGCACTGCAGGTGAAGTTCAGTCCCTCAGTTCTGGTGTGGGAGGCATGACATCTCTTGGATTAACAAAACTTCATATCATTCCAAATAAAACTTCAGTCAATTCGAGTTATTACATTAATGAGATACTGGAGAAAGAGGTCAAATTAATTAATTATGTGTGGATTAACAATGATGGTCGTACAATATTGTTTTCGGCCTAAATGGACGTTTGCTTGGCACGAATTTGATGACGTCACGGATATTGGCGCTAAAATTTTATTAAGTGAGCTAGTAATCTATTTTTTTGCATAACATTCTCATTTGAACAACCTATCCTCCAGTATACAACTTTCCATATTATATTGTGTATAACATATATTTGTATGCATTCAAAATCGTTCACGACCTATCGAGTCACCCTATATATAAGTTTTTGTTAACTATGGGCACATTCATGTTTTTGCTAAACTTATTACAGCAGAGTTACTGAGTACCTTGGAATTAACCTAAAACAATATGTTTTCCAGAAATTTCAATATTCCATTCTTCCTTCACCTGTCCTGCTCTTTGACTGCCATTAATTCATTCAAACGTAACAGGCTAGTTCCACAGATGCAGTCTAAGCAATAATACAATACTAGAATACAGCATATTAAACCCTTTAACATACTTATATATAAGATGAAGAGAATAGATAAGAAGAAACTAGATCAAAACCATGAGCACATACAGAAAAGGTCAAGGTCGATTCCAATATCAAATGTTTCACAGTAGCAATCTGCAAATGTTAGTCACTCACTTAGCACGAACATCAATTCTAAACTCACAAATTAGATTTTGCTACAAACAAAGGCATATATGTACAGTCTATCTTTGGCAGCCCAAAAACATTTCTGTTTAGATCTACAAGACAGCAATCTTTGTCATGCTTTAACCCTTTAATGCCGAGCGTGTACTAAAATGTATGGGAAACCATATGCAGCTCGGCGTTAAAGGGTTAAGAGGTGCTTTCTATATGTCCACACCAATGTTCCCTCTAATTTCTTGGGGTCTGTGTGCGCATAAAATTTCTTTTGTGCAACATTTTTACAAGGAGAGTAAAATTCTTTGCGCATTGTGGATTCGGCGGATAATCAGCATTATCGTGTCTTCAACTCACTATTTTAGGCATACATGTACGTTGCTTCAAATTGGCATTTGTTTAAAATATAACAGAGTATGGAGTTAAGAAAGTTAACAAGTTTTACATGTAAAGATAGATTTATATGTAAAACATGAGTGTTTCAGAGATATATGCTATTGTAATGTGGCCTAACCTTTACAAATTTTGTGTGTGTGCGCTCCATGTTATCTTGTGTGCGCTCGTCTCACGACCTCTGTGCGCGCGCACACGCGCACAGCTTAGAGGGAACATTGGTCCACACACATCATATACATAACTAATGCACAAATACGTTATGTACACAATGTAAGGGGACCTTATTCGCATATACATTACGTACATAATGTAAGGAGACTTTAGGCACAAATACATAACATAAGGGGATCTTATGCACATATACATTACATACATAACATAATACCAACATGATCGAAACACTGTCAGTGACAAAATTAACTATGCACAGGAGAGCTGGTAAAAATGTAAAATAAATGAAAATATTTGAAAGTTGGCATTTCAGGATCAATAATTATGCGTCTTCGTGAACACCATTAAGTTTATTACAAACATGAAGGAAATCACAGCTTCAACATGCCAACAACCATTGCAGATAATTTACTAAAATCAAAAATGAAAAAGATGCTAATCCCTCTGCATTTAAAATATTTCTGAAGCACCAACAGAACAGTCAGTATTATGCCAATGATTTCAGAACACTACAGGATTCTTGATATGCTCCATAAAAAGAGAAACAGAGTGCTGCTGTGTATCGAACGTATTTTAGAGTGGATGACATCTAACCGTCTCAAACTCAATCCATCAAAGTCTGAGTTTATATGGTGCAACACACTCCGGCATCACCATCTACCTGATGGCAGTATCTCCGCTCTTAGTGGTTTAGCCGACACCATCCCAAGCCTTGCAGTCCACTTTGACAGCTGTATGACCATGTCGGCCCATGTGAGTCAACTCATCTGAAGCTGTTTTTACCAACTGTGTTGTATCAAAACCATCTGCAGATTCATTCCAACCTCAACTGACGTCATCTTGGTCAACAGCTTCATTGTCTCCAGGGTTGACTACTGCAACAGCCTACTGGCACGTCTGCCAACTTGTAAGCTAGAACAGTTTGTGCTTAACGCTGCTGTGTGTCTCAAATATGGTCAGACACCATCCGATCAACGTCACCAACATGCTGCGCGACAACCTACACTGGCTGCGTGTTCCTCATTGAATCACATGCCAAGCACTTAATAACTTCATGCCAGATTATATCTCTGACTTCTGCATTTGGGTAGCATAAAAAACTAGAAGTCTCGTGGTCTTCTGCGATGTTTGGCGACTGCTCCTTCTCTGTCTCTGGACCCATTGTGTGGAACAAGCTTCCCGACCAAGTGAAGAATAAGCCATCTCTGGAGACATTCAAATCACAGCTGCAGAGTGCAGACTTCTCCTTTTAACCCTTCAGATGACTGTCATTGAATTTTGTAACTCAGGTACAGCGTTCTTTTCTTTTGCCTAGGCTGTGCTACAGTGCTATACAAATCGTCTTATCATAATATATTCAATTCAATGCTAATCCCTCAGCATTTTAAAAAGTTCCGAACCACCAACAAAACAGTCAACATTATGCTAATGATTTCACAACACTATAGGAACCTTGATATGCTCCATGTATTCAATTCAATGTTAATGCAACATAGTACTTTCATTGATCGTGGGACTGTTTCTGGAAAACATTTCATATCTACTTCATACACTTTTTCATGCTCTAATGACATTCCAACTGCATTTGAAAGCATAAGCCAATTTTTATCACATACAAAATTGTTATAAGAAAATAATAAAAATCTTAATAGGAAACTAAAAACATAGCCAAACATGTTTCCTGTGGAAAATAAACTACAGCAGAGACATCAAAGCTTCTTAAAAATCCTTTTACCAAACTACAAACAGCAAATTCAGCATTACTTAAGACAAATAAGAGCAACCAAGAACTGGAAAAAACACATGTGGAAATAACTTAAAATCGTACTTGGAATTGACTGACAAGTAACAACCACAATAATCAGACTGTACATGAAAAGCACAACTCTCACTTATAATCCTCAAACTGCTAAATAGCTCATGCTTGTTAAACCACCAGAACATTCTGTACATCTATCTATTGCAATAAACTCAGAAGGCGACTCAGAAACTATTAATTCTCATATTCGATTAAGCAATTGCAATATTGGAAAACCTCTTTTCTGCTAACATTTCACCTGAAGAATCTGTCAAGAAGAAAACTTTTCAAAACAGTCAACTCCATTTATGAATTTACCTGATGAAGAATACCAGAAAGATCCTTACTAGAAAAAAAACTGAACACAGTCACAGAATACCAGAAGAGTAAACTACTGCTACAGTGTAATACTGGAATGAAAATCTTATAAGTTATTAAATAAACACCATAGGAATGAGGTGGAATCACCAAGCAGATATGCCTAACTAAGACAAAAATATAAAATATATACAGCGATATAAAAATATCTTTTACACTACAAGAATTATCACAACATAATTCAGATGAACATAAAAATCAAAGAATAAGCAACTCAATGACTATTGTCATAACTGACTGATTAGAAACTTCAGAGACAATATCCAAATTAGAACATTGACCTAAGAACAACACCAATTCTTTTTTAAGTAAAAATGTTCACATTCATCTGTGTCAAGATCTTGCAGGCAAGAAGAGTCGAATCATTCCAATACACTTCATAAGATCACTGCGTCATCGTGGGGTATGATGAACTGCATATAGTTTGACTTTTTCAAGTTTGTATGCACGACCGACACAAACCCAAACATGCAGGAAACTGTGTCGGCAGCAGAACATGGCCGGAATGAGAGTGATGAGGTTGTCAATACCATACCAGTGTTTGGCATCCTCCTTTAGGCTAAGAATGATCTCAAAAGTACACTCATTTGTTGGATCATATTTCAGCTCACACAGGTGATCAATGCTTCCTTCACGCTCAAGCCGGATGTGTATCAGGCAGCCGTGGATGCCCAGCGGCTCATTCTGTGACATTCGCAGTATGTCAGCGGAGATCTTCTTTAGCAGCTCCCGAGAGGCTACGATGTTGTACTGACGACCGTGAATAGTAAACGTCTCGCGGAGACTTTTCGAGATCATTTTCAACAGTGCGTCCCAGCATTCCTTGTCCAGCTGCTCTTCAAACGTACCATAACTCAAGTTCGCTTCACTCTCTGATAACATACCTAGAATTTTTCATAAACAAACTATGTACATGTATAATGGTCAGCCTGTAAGCAGGAACTGCATATGTTAATGTACCATAACGCCCATCAGCTGCAACCTCTGTCTCTGAAGTCAAGATAGCAACAAGCATGTTAAAGCACGCTTCATCAAAGCAAGAAGTAGAAATTTTCTTATAACAATAACAGAATTAAAACTGCATATGTTAATGTACTATAACACATATGTTAATGAACCACTAACAACAATTACAAAGGCAAATGAAGAAGAAGTAAAGCCTGAGTAGAACAGTGTGGATTTTCGATTGCAGGTAAGTGAGAGAGAATCCTTGCAAAGTACAAGTCGGCAGGGACTTGCGTGTCTCCTTTCTGAACTATGAATCTGTCTTTCAACGGATTAAACTGGTGCAACCTTATGAAAATGTTGCACTAGATCTCGATGACTAGATTTGGATTGGACTTTTCGAATGGACTAAGATTTCTGACTATAGTTTTACTAGAAGCACAAATCAGTTGATGCCTATGAAAATTTTGTACAACAGAAGGCATCACTTTAGCTAGCCTTCTTCTTCCACAACATATCGGATTTTGACTGGAGTTCTCCAGTGGACCATAATACTTTTGTACAGTTTCACTTAAAGCAACCATCCACTTATGCCACGCACATTGATACTGTTACAGAAGTCATTGGATGAGATCCTAATGATCAGATTAGATTAGAAGATAAAAACTGATTAAGAAGACAACATATAAGAACAGAACCATGCTTCCATGGAGCTTCTTCTACCAAGGCATGTAATCATTTGCAACACTTTTTACCTTTAACAATGTGAATGAACATGAACTAAACAAAAACAACGCCTTGGGTTACAACATAAATAAGAAATTACGGTAATGAGCACCATAAAGAAATAAATTAACTGAATTATAATATGTATTTTATGGCAACTCCGTTGTGAGAACAGTACTAGGATGAATGGAATAAAGACTACAGTAAGATTGGCTTTGTTGTTGGACAAAGTGATGAACAAAGGATTCAGATTGGGTTACAGCAAAGTAACCCACAAGACGCAGAAGAATTACACTGTTGGACTGGATCTGATAATTTCATAGGACTTCATAGTAACATTGCTTCTGAAATCTTTTAGAAGCTGTTACAGAAAAATTCATGCTTTCCTTTATTCCAGAGTTGTTTAATTTCACAGAACCACCACAAGAACTTGCATGTCCTATTGAATGCACCAAGCAGTACTGCAAATTGAAGCCTGCTAAGCATAGCAATCATATTCATAAACAAGCCACTTTTCTCAGATGGATAAATCTTCTGTGGTGTGCAACCCTCGGTGCATGCGCATTGTTCAAAATGCTTCACTTCTAAAAATTGGCGCCGTGCGGGCCGGTTAGGCGCTGTGACGGTCGGTTAGGGTCAAGGTTAGGGTTAGAGTTGTCATTAGATAAAATGTGAAAAATTTCCGCCGCAGAAGTAAGTTTTCGCGCGTTGCGTTGCGTGGCGACATTTTCCGCCGCAAAAGCACCACGCTTCTCAGCAATACTTCATTCAAACTAACCTTTTGAACGCTGGTCTGATTGATGGCTGCTTGAATTATCTTCGTCGGGTAATGTCTGTGAATCCTTCGAGTCCCATCGCTGGAGATAGTCCGTCTCTATAACATCGGCCAGGCTGCTAGCACTGGCCGCGTGCCCATTGCCCGTCATACTCGAAATGGACAACCTATCCTGTCTATGAAACAATCTCACGCAACTGCTCATGGCGGCAACGTCGGCGTTCGTCTCAATCGGTGGCTCAGTAGGGGGGGTCGAACTACGACGCAGGTGAATGTTCTCCTCCGCGCTACACATTACATTGGTCATTCTGAGAAATCTACAGGAACCGTGAATGACTAAGAATTATTGTATAAGAATCAAACTAAAGACGTCTTTCTGACTAAGTTGTAAGGAATCTGCCTACGATAAATTGCGAACGCCTTTATTTATCATATTACCCGGAAACAACAGAGCATTATATTAAAGAGTGCACACTGCTATTTCCTTTGCAGTGCCATCTTCCAGTAAATAAAGATTCCATTGAATTCCTAAAGATGAAACGATTTTTATATTACTTTAGGTATTTCTTATTACTTTACGAAATTTTACTCGATTTACAAGTTTAAATTAGTACGCTTTCTGATGGTGTTTCCAAAATTATTTCAAGCGTTATACTGCTCTTACGTCATCAAGTGTAGACTCTACGTTATAATATGTAGACAGCTGATCGCAATACAAGCCATGCGGTGGTTGGCATTTAATTCTGAGGCTGTCTCAAATTTACGTCACTGCAAAATGTTTATTTTTCCTCCCACGCCGTGACTTTTAATCCGGTCAACCGCGAGAGTCTGGGCACTATCAAATTAAAATAAACTTTAATGGCCTTTTAAAGGAAGTGTAACATTAAAATAGGCCTAAATGTTATGAGGTAGCCTAGCTAGACCTTGAGACAATAATTACGTTGGGCTATAATTTGTCGAGGCCGCATTATATACTGACCGTAACTGACGTAATGTTAACTAGGCCTAATAGGTGGGAAAAGCTCCCGCAGATCGTGTGAACGGTTCTATTGGACCGCATGCAGATATATAGTTAACGTATACTGTCTTAGACAGTATACGTACGTTAACGTGTCATCGTCTCCATCGGTTCCATTGTAGGCTACTTGTAGACTACGGTTATGCTTCCGACTCAATCCAAGTCACTTTGATTTTTGTTCATGCCTTATTCGTTACAGAACTTTATATAGCGCCACTCGAAGATTATCTACTCAGGAGCGCTCCCGACCCAACTCCGGCTAAAGACAACTGCAGTCTTGAGGTTAGACTAGAACGTGGTCGGAAGGACTCTAGGAGTTAGGCGTAGTGCCAAATGGAGGCCATTCCAGATTGCAGGGCCAGCAACGGAAAAGGCACGGCGCTGCATAATAGAAGTCCGGATGCTCGGTGTGGAGCAGCAGAGCTCCTGTAAGTAAACAGGCCACACCCTCGAGGCAGCGCCAAACCAAGGCAGAGATCCGGTAAGCGATCCATTGTGGGAAAGGGAGCCAATGCAAGACATCCCGAATATTTTCAGTGACATGGCTGAATCCTGGGATTCGACCAATAATTAGGCAACCCAAGCTGCCGGTAGACCCACATAGATGGTACTGCAACAATTAAGGCGGGAAACAACAACAGATCGAGTGGATAAGCGTTAACGCAGCACTAAAGGTTAAGGAACGCCGGAAGATCTCTAAGGCTCTAAGCTGACGCAGCTGGTAGTAACAATCTTATGCAATGTTAAACAATAGTTTGTTAAACAATTATAGTTGCTTGTTTAACATGGTAAAAATATATACAGAATGTTTTTATTGATAGCTTTAACTGAATTTTGCTTCCGCATTAAAGGAAGAGGACAAGGAAGAAACAAAATGCATGAAAGAAGTAAGCTATTCTTCTCAACAAATACAAGGTCATACTCGATACCATGCAGTTCATACTTTTACTGCAGCTGATAACTAGCTTGAATTTATAAGTCTTATTTTATTCCAATTTGATTGAGCATGCCAATTAAATAGGCCTACAATTTTACATTGTGATTGTTTGAATTTTATCAACTTTTTCACATGATTTGATTAACTGGCCTTTGCAGATGAAAGGAAGGAAAAAGTTCAGGAAAAAGGAAACAATTCAATGGATGAAACTAGTACAACTCAGTCCTATTGTAAGTTATTCGTTAGTTTGTTTATATATATATATATATATATATATATATATATATTCGTTTAATTGAGAAAACAATCTGACAAAAACGCAGAAATGCTAACATGAGTGATAAAGAATAATTAAAGTTCATTAGAATATTTTAGAATAAACTAGTAAATATTTTTATAAAATGATCTGGGAATAAATTGAGAGTTGTTTGCACCATACATTTTTTTAATCTTGGATATACCTGTATATCTGTAAACTACAATCATGATCGAGATTTGATGAGCCAACCACAGGCACATAAACACCAAAGAGTCGATCTCAATATCACTTATATAAACATGACTGCATCATGTCAGTAGCTGTAGCTAGAATTTCTAAAACTGAAACAACATGCGCCACCTGGTGAATGAAAATAATTCTAAATTCATTTCCAGATCTGCTCATTAGGACATCATTCAAACATAAAATTAAAGCAAAGAAAATTAGGTAGTGCCATATAAAGATGATCATACCACTTGCTAAACATTTTCCTGTCAAAACATTATAACAATTAAATGCATTAACTAAACAATTAAATGCACAACTATGGACTTTCAGCCACTGGGCAGAGATGATGACGATGATGATTATGATAGCTAAAACTTTAGAGGTGTTAAGTTCACAATTTTTAATAAACTTATTTCACAGATGTAAAGTTAACAAATGCTATCTTAGGATGAACTGAATCAAATTATGATCATGGAAACAAGTAAACATATCTTGCTTTATTGCAATTATTAACTTCTATCATGCCAGTATCTAATGCACAATGTATCAACTGATGATGCACCAAGCCCACCAGATCACTCCACTAGACAGGGAGTTAATATATTAGTTTTATTATTTTTGTTTTATGGTTAAGCATCAATATTTCTGCTATTGATATTACTGTGAAGCCAGAATACATCCATATGTAAAAACAGCTACCGAAAAAACTAATATCATAAAAATTCTGTTAAATTCAACCGCCCTGTCGATATTTATAAAATGAATAGTTAATTAGCATTTCGGCTACAAGGGAATACTTGAAGGGCAGCCAGCAGGGGTGCAAAAAACCAAACTTTTTTCAAAATGAAAAGTTGGTTTTTTGGTTTTATTTGGTTTTTTGGTTATTTGTTTTGAGATTTTCCTATTTCGGATCATAAAACTCATAAAAATGGCATAATACCGTTAAAATTAATCAGATGCATATAAATGAAATTAACTAGACTAGTAGAACCGTAGAATGTCATAAAACGAAGTTAACAAAGACGATGTAACAATTGCCAAGAGAGTTGAAGAGACGACATTTTTGGCATTTATAATTTTGAAATTTGTAAAAAACCAAAAAACCAAAATTTGCGATTTTTTTGTTTTTTTGTTTTTTTTTAAACCAAAAAACCCAAAAACCAAGCCTTTAACAGCCCTGGCAGCCAGTCGTATGGTGACTTTGCACTTCCCGTGACTTCTGGCTCCTGTTCTGCCTTCTGATATTCTGCAAATGCTTTAGCCAAGTGACTGTGAAGGTGATGTTTATGTGGTTAAGGCCAAAGTCTGAATGAATATTCATGATGTGTTCGGCAACAGCATCATATAAAATTATGTGACTTCTCTTCAAGCGTGAGCATGCCATAGCAACCGAGTGTCTCACAAGGTCATCTGTGATCCAGTGAACCGTAACTCCAATCTAGCTCTTTTTATAATAAAAAATAATTTAAATCATTTACAGTTCCTTTCTGATTTTGTGTTCATTAATTAGTGTTACTGCGTTTTTTCAATAAGAAAACAATTTGAAAAGGTATCCATATTTGTTTAAGTTATGTAGATTAAGAGTATCTGAAATTATCCCAAATGGTTCTCCTCCAAATAGAAATGGTTCCTGCTATATTAATTTTTATTGCCTGCAATTAATAGTTAATTGTAGCTGTTTTGAAGAAGAATCAAATTGCCTAATCTATCGACTTAATTTATTTGTGCTTTGCAGTTAGTGATTGCAATAGTTCAAATTCTTTGCATAACAGATAGCCTACAAAGCACAATTGTCATGCAAATGTTTTCATTCAGATGCTAATCGCCACACTAGAACTGATTGCTGAGATGCCAAGGAATCCGGCCATCATCACCCTGGTGAAGTCTTCCATAGCAGGATGTACAGTAGGCATTCATTCCGGATGCCGAGGCCATTGTGTTGCAGGCCATTTACGTCCAGCTGGTATGTCAATACCAAATGCGCTTCTGTATACGAACTGGTGGAGAAAGCAGAAAGAGCTTGCCAAAGGTCGCACATTAATCAGAGGCTTCTGCTATGTTAAACCTCAAGGTTTGGCCTCGGCTGCAATGCAATTGTGGTTTCAGTGCTAGGGTTTCCGGCCTCAGCATCATGGCGTCTAATAGGGATGCTTCCTCAGAACCTATTAGAGCAAATCTATAGCAACACGGCCATCTATAAGATCCTGCAGGTTGGCTGTAGCTATGTCATGCAGGGACAAAACAGTATGGGCAATGCTTGTTGACCAATGACCAGTGTAAAAATTACTTCCTGTGAAATGTAACGTCCTAGCCTAAGCAGCAGGTATATATATATATATATATATATATATATATATATATATATATATATATATATATATATATAAATGATATTTTCTTGTGGCCTTGTGTATGAACCTGTTTTGTAGGCTATATATATATATGAATTGGCCATACAGTTATGAGCAAGGTTACGCAGAGTTCAAAGGGCTAATCCGAGGGCATTACAGAGTCTGGTGCTGGATATCAGAACGAAGAAAGCATGTCTTTATAACCACAAGAACACGATCCCACCGAAGAAAAGTGGACTGCAATTGCCAGTAACGTCGCCTGAAACCTACAGAAACGAGAACCCAGGAGACGGTCTCACATGGCGCATGGCTTACGATATGTAGCCACGTATAGGCCTATACAACCAATCGACTTCCGAGTTATGTGCTCTGTCCCATGTGGATATCGACGAGACATCGATCGTGTCGCAGACTCGCAGCTATTTGATGCGATCAACAAGCTGTGATGTTTTCAATCCTTTAGCACCAAAGACTCCCTTCCCCCTCCAACCTCTCATTGAAGAGGTGTCAATCGATGGTGCTCGTTCCAGGCGACAAGACCACGTCCCAGAAGGCATTGGGACAGTGGACAAGAGAGAATGCGAATCTGATGCCAAAACTGTAAATTATGCATCTGAAGCAGGTATAGGCCTAGGTTATTCCTTAGTTTACGTTGCTAAATTATTTTAATGTCTTCAATACCGTACTTGACTTTGGTAAGTAAGAGGCTACCAATGTGGCAATGTCCATGATAACTGTCACCAATCCAGCTTTCATCTTAGGAAAAAAATTCTCAGCAATCCGACTTCTATTTTAAATTGACAATATAAAATAATTTAGCAACGTAAACTACGGTTTTACCTAGGCTCGTGTGGATTATTATTTAACTGGCGCAGCTTGCTCTTTCAATTTTCTGCAACACAACATCATGGAAGAATGCTTGGCTAAAAGTCGCCTGTTTCACGTCTATAATCTGCTCAGTGCTCATACCAGTAGATGCCTCAATCCTTTCACAGATAATAATTCCACAGCAAGGTTGCGTGCAATCGACCCCGCTTAAGTGCATACCCTCGGGACTGCCTTGAACCATGCACTTAAATGACTTATGCATATAAGAGAAGTTCACTTGTGTAAACTCGGCTGGTATTTAATCACAGATGAAGCCTACATACAATAATGCCTTCAGTAACCATTCAGGCGTTTAAGCACCTCTATAGCCGCTCCGCTAACGTTACAGACGCGCACAGCCATTTAACATTTTACAACTTAATGAATGTCAAGCAAACTAGACGAAAAGTGTGAATGACAGACACTAAACGGAACGTATTATACGTGATAAGGTTTGCACACTCCAGAATGTCGACCGGTGAGTTACGTCACCTGCTGATACCGACCACAGTACAGCCCGTGGCGGCGTTACAGCAGGACAAGCCAGGGCAAATGCCGGCATGGTGAAAAAGCCTTTGCCCTAGCTATAGTTGTTGCCCTGCCACAAGGCTGCCAGAATTTTTGCCCTGTCGAGAATTTATTTGGGGAATAAACCGCCCTCTGCACTGGTTACTTGTGTGACTGCTCTGGTTATGTCCTGGTCCTGTAACTCCTGTTAAAAAAATGTCTGGCGCCGCCTCTGGTAGTCTGATGGTAAAAATTGCATCATTTGAATCAGCAGGTTGAGCTAGGCCCCTAGGTTTGATAATCCGGCTTGGAAGAAGTTGAGCCTCATTGAGTCAAAGCTGAATGAATCAACAAACGTCGGGAAAATAGATTGTTCCCACACCGGGACTCGAACCCGGGCCGCCAACGTGAAAGGCTGGAATCCTAACCACTAGACCATGTGGGAAACTCAAAGGCATAGGCAATGAACACGTTGATACTGTGCCAAATTTTACCATCATTTAATAAATTTCTTGTGCTTGTTGCTTTAACATTCAGTTATTGACGAATAGCTTTTCTAGATATTAAATATAAAATTGTGTATCCGGTGACATAGTTTTGTGTTGAATAGGCCTATTGATTTCGAAATCGTACTATAGGCTTACTGAGAGGTCACCTGAATTCTACGCTGCAGTATCCTACTTCAAAAGATTTTATTCCCACACCGGGAATCGAACCCGGGCCGCCAACGTGAAAGGCTGGAATCCTAACCACTAGACCATGTGGGAATATTTTGCACCAATGTATCGAGGCTCGACTTAGGCTCTGTCACATGTAACAGTAACCATGGTAGACGTGGTTACGTGAATGAATATAAATCTCTCATGCCTTAACATGGTGCATACAGAGAATGATGGTTCTCAGCCATTAATTCAGTACAGCCACTGCTCCATACATTCATACGGTGTCCGTTTAAAACGATGCCTATCTGTGTCTCAGTGTGTCTCCCTTTCCGTTCGTTTGTCTGTCCTTCCGTCGGCCAGTCACTCAAACGCTTAATTAGTCATTCAGCCGCTCGTGGTCACTTAGCCAGTCTGCTTGGCTTTCTGTTTGTCTCGCTGTATATGTTTGCTTGTCAGTCTGTCGACGTTTTCCTGCTTCTCTGAGAATTGACTGGATTAGCCAGTGGAGCAAATCAGTTATCAGCTCAGACTTAAATTAAACACTCGCACAATTTCATTAGTTCCGCGTCCGACGTAATTTCTGAGTCGAGGGATTTATGCGATGAGGGAAATGGCGAATGAGGAGGTGAAGGAAGGCAGGAGGAACATAGAAGGAGGCAGAGGAGGAGAAGGCAGGAGGAAGAGAGAGAGAGAGAGAGAGAGAGAGAGAGAGAGAGAGAGAGAGAGGCTGAGGAGGAGAGGGTAGAAGGAAGAGAGAAGGAGGCAGAGGAGGAGAGGAGAGACAGACAGAGACAGAGACACAGAGAGAGACAGAGATAGAGAGAGACAGAGAGATAGAGAGAGACAGAGAGAGAGAAGGAGAGGCAGAGGAGGAGAGGTAGAAGGAGATGGAGAAGGAGGCAGAGGAGGAGAGGAGAGGGCAGCAGGAAGAGATAGACATACAGACAGAGACATACAGAGAGAGACAGAGAGAGACATACAGACAGAGACATATAGAGAGAGAGACAGAGATAGACAGAGACAGAAACAGACAGAGACAGACAGAGAAACAGAGAGAGAGAGAGAGAAGGTTAGACAGAGGAGGAGAGGGTAGAAAGATAGAGAGAGGCAGAGGATGAGAGGTAGAGGAAGGAGAGAAGGAGAGGCAGCGGAGGAGAGGTAGAAGGAGGTGGAGAAAGTAGACGTCGATGTTTAAACTTAATTACGTGGACTCAGTCGATTGGAGCAATCGACGAATCGTTACAAGGTCTGCTGAAAGCGTTTACCTGCGTCTGGCAGCGCTGATAGCCATTGATCGAGAGCTGTCGAAAGCGTTCCTGGCAGTCACCCGATCGCCGTCTGGCACGACTGAGCAGAGCAGAGCAGCGCAGGCCAAGGCTCGGTCGAGTGATGGCTGATCAAATCATAATTATTATTCTGATCATATTCGTGTTAGCATCTAAACGTAGCCTACTTCGGACAGCTTCAGATGGCTTGAATTTTCGTCCTCATCATTGTCGTCATCATAATCATCATCATTATCGTGTGCATGATAAACTAGCAGAGAACGTTGTTCAAAAGATTGCCTGCAAACTTGCTGGCCTGGTTAAGTTAGCTACATTGGTAATTGCGCTCGTCCCATATGCCTATGTGCGTGAAAGTGCCGATTCGCATAATGGTTGCTTATTTCATAGATTTAAATCTCGAGCTAACACGGTCCGTACACGGGGACCATAAATGTCGTGGCGCCTATTCAAAAGGGCAACGTTGGTGAACGATCTCACCCGATCAATTTATTGAAAAATGGGCAGAGTCGTGGCCATACGTTCACTAGAGAAGAACGTAGGATTTGTTGGAAAATGGTCAGAGTGCGCTTTTGTCTGTGGCCGAACTGCAGTATCTGTTGCTGGATGATTGAGGTTGTTAAAGCTCTGGACAATGTGTTTCTATGGAAGCGTCGTCTAAGGCACACGTTTCGGTTTACCTTACTCTGTAAAAATGCTGTGAGAAGCACGCTCAATGGCGTTTCTTTTCTCAACGACAGTAACTGAACGTTGTTTGCTCAGTAGGAAATTCTTGGCATCTTTAAAAACCAGCAGTTAACCGATTCAACACACGATAAATAATTATTTTTCAACGAACGTGTAACAGATTTCCAAACGAGCTTGCAAAACTACGCTTACTGGCTCACTGAGTGCTCGCATCTTTTGGTTCGTAATTTAGCTAAAATCAGCGTGTACTGCCATGCTACTCATGAATCAAAGACCCTTAGTAGTTCAGACAATTATAATGAGCTTCGTGAAATGCATATCTATAGATACATGTTTGTTTCTATGTGATGTGTCAGTAGAATAATTAGGATTTTATCCCATTCCCTTCCTTTTCCTCTCCTCTTCCCCTTCAAATTCTCATTCCCATTCCCATTCCCTTTCCTTTCCCCTGCCTCTTTCCCTTCGAATTCTCCTTCCCATTCCCATTCCCGTTCCCCTTCCTTTTCCCTTCCTCTTCCCCTTCAAATTCTCCTTCCCATTCCCTTCCCATTCCCCTTCCCATTCCTCTTCCTATTCTTATTCTTATTATTATTATTTATTTATTTATTAACCTGATGTACCGTACCTCAGATCCCTCAGGAATTAAAAATTATCCGGAGATACAAAAATGCATTCTGGGAGGGCTAGACCTCGTCAAGATCAGCGGAGCAAAGGTGCCTAGGAAGGCGATGGCGTTAAAGCGTTGGATTATGATGGCAATGAGCTGGAAAGGATGGCAGGTTTCTATTATTACTCAAAATAAATCCGCATAAGCTGCCTAAGACCCAACCTCCATACATATTACTGTTGCTGTAGCTATTTTTATTATTATTTTAGTATTATTATTTCTTGCATGTACTTGTATTACACTCCAGCATATGCGTCTGTGATGGGTCGAATGGAAACGACTCCTACTACAACTGTCATGTTTTACGTCGTCTGCTCTGCCTACTTGTGCCGTCGCTGCTGCTGTTGCTGCTGCTGCTGCTGTTGCATGTCGATGCGTCGTTGTGGCCGAACTCTGCTGCTGCTACTGCTACTGCTGCATATATAACGCCAGTCACGTTCAATGGCCGTCGGAGCATCGTCGTTTCTCGACCAATTCCCGGAGCCAAGGTCGAATGGAGGAGCTGAGCGCCGCCGTCGCCGGAATTATAAGTCGACATCAACACAACGCAAGTTATGAACTGAATGAATTAGTCGCTGAGCAAGTCATCGACTGGGCAAGTCAATGATTCGGCGAATTAGCGAGTGAAGAAGTCACTCTCTTTTAATGTTCGTGAATCGGGCAAGTGACGAGTGAGTGAGTGACTGTCGGTCCTGTTGAAGCAGGACCGACAGACCGCAGAAGAAGAGAGGAGAATCTATCGATAGGTAGACTTGGAAATGTCTACAGAAGCCGACTACGATGGGTGGCTGTGGTGACCGGAAGTCGCTGGCCGTGATGACTAGTATCTGCGCATGCGCATCGTTTGCCTTCCTCTGCATAGCAATCGGCACTGACTACTGGCTATACACAACGGAGCGAATCATTGACAGCAACCAGACCGTGACACTGATGACGTCACACAACGGACTGTGGAAGAAGTGCACCATCGACGGTAGGTAGGGGGGGGGGTCGTCTCCATCCAATTCCAATCGTAAATCATTATTTAGCGTCAAATGCAACTCAAAAAATTAGCCAGTTTCAAGTTTCTCCAATGTCTTAATTGCGACAATGGTGATAGTGATAATAATGATGACGATAACGAGAAGGATAAAGAGAAGATTACTAACAATAAAGGCGCTATATATATATTATATATGTGCGTGTATCTCTGTGTGTGTGTGTGTTTGTTTGTGTGTGTGTGTGCCATAGCGCTGTTAGTATATTTCCTGAATTGGTCACATGAACACACATATGCAATTATACATACTTACTTACTTTTGACGTACTGACATGCTTGCTTTATTACACGCACACATACATTTGTGGCTACATAATATTATATACAACATAAATACATACATACAATAGGCCTATGACCTATATGAACCCGAATATCAGACAAGTCATCAAAGCTTGAACTTTAAACGGATGTTGCCATTCTCATGGTCCTCAATCCCCTAGGTGTTTTCCTATAGAACTTCGTGCTGGTGCCTTAGCATGTGATGTCTGATATGACCTCTGCCCTTCCCGACCAAATGTAGCTTAGAACGTAGAAGGCGATCACGTTCCATTGACCTTTCGTTACTCACAATCACGCGTGCGTTAATAACATTGCTTTTGCGGTTTGCTTGGACGACAAATGGCATAGGTCTACCGTCTACCTACTATGTTTCCAGACGCACAGCGTCGCGCCTTTTCATTAACTCTCGAAAGCAATGCACACTATCTTAATATCCAACCATCTCACTACCTGACTATCTTAGTATCTCACTATCTAACTATCTTACTATCCAACTATCTTACTATCTAACTATCTCACTATCTAACTATCTTGTTATCTCACTATCTTATTATCTCACTATCTAACTATCTTACTATCTAACTATCTCACTATCTAACTATCTTATTATCTCACTATCTAACTATCTTACTATCCAACCATCTCACTACCTAACTATCTTATTATCTCACTATCTAACTATCTTACTATCTAACTATCTCACTATCTAACTATCTTGTTATCTCACTTACTATTTTACTATCCAACCATCTCACTACCTGACTATCTTACTATCTCACTAACTATCTTACTATCCAACTATCTCACTACCTGACTATCTTACTATTTCACTATCTCACTACCTAACTACCTTATTATCTCACTAACTATCTTACTATCTCACTTTCTTACTGTCCAACTATCTCCCTACCTAACTATCTCACTATCTAACTATCTCACTACCTAACTACCTTATTATCACACTAACTATCTTACTATCTCACTTTCTTACTGTCCAACTATCTCCCTACCTAACTATCTCACTATCTAACTATCTCACTACCTAACTACCTTATTATCTCACTAACTATCTTACTATCTCACTTTCTTACTGTCCAACTATCTCCCTACCTAACTATCTCACTATCTAACTATCTTACTATCCAACTATCTCACTGCCTAACTATCTTACTATCTCACTATCTAACTATACTATACTATCCAATAATCTCAATATCTCACTATCTATCTATTTTGCTATCCAGCTATCCAACTCACCTAAACAGGTGCAGTTTAAGGTGGTTTTTGTTGGCCATTGATTTACGAACAGCGTCCAGTGTAAAAGTTGGTAAAAGATGGACAGTTGCTGATTAAGGAGATTCATTCATTCATTCATTCATTCCGAGCATTTATATAGCGCCCTTCAAGGAACCTACTCAGAGGCGCTCCCAGCCCAGCAACGGCTAAACAGAGAAGACTTGAGAAGGCGGCAGTAAGCAGGCAAATTGCTGCGAGGCATCAAGCGCAGCTCAAGTGGGAGCCTATTCCAGGTTGAGGGCCCAACAACCGAAAAGGCTCGGCGCTGCTTGAGACATAAACGGGCCTGGGGGACAAGGAGCTCTCCCTTGGCCGAGGAACGCAGAGCCCGACGGGGGGCTAGGTCAGAGACAGGACAGGACGACAGAGGTCAGAAAGGTATGATGGAGCACAGCCAGCAAGGCACCGCCAAACTAAGGCTGCTATCCTGTAAGAGATGCGCTGCGAGGCAGGAAGCCAGTGCAGAACATCGCGCATGTAAGCAGAGACTGAAGCGTATTTTGGAATACGACCAATAAGTCGGGCAGCTGTGCGGAGGACCCGATCAAGACGGGTCCTCCGCACGCTAGATGATCTAGCGTGAGTTAAGGCATGC
This sequence comes from Aporrectodea caliginosa, assembly GCA_020284085.1. Classification (NCBI taxonomy): domain Eukaryota; kingdom Metazoa; phylum Annelida; class Clitellata; order Crassiclitellata; family Lumbricidae; genus Aporrectodea; species Aporrectodea caliginosa. Next base: position 736,752 of record JACEVL010000017.1, read on the forward strand.
TGCGGACATCATGCAGAATTATTCAACATAATTACAACTATTCATTTAATGACCCGCTGCATGATAGGACTTCACATTTTAAAAGTATATATCCTGCTTCAGCTGTTGCAGTTGCCTGTTGTGGCGCATCATAAACGCTCATGAATTCGTTCTTTGCGCTTAGCTTTAGAGTAGCGCTTTCTGAAATTTGGAGTATGCGAGTACTATTACTATTACTGTTACTGTTACTATTACTATTACTATTACTATTACTATTACTATTACTATTACTATTACTATTTACTATTACTACTACTATTACTATAACTATGACTATAACTATATCTATAACTATAACTACAACTATAACTTTAACTATAACTACTACTAAAACTATTACTATTACTATTATTATTATTACTATTATTATTACTATTATTATTAGTATTATTATTATTATTATTATTATTACTATTATTATTACTATTATTATTATTATTATTATTATTATTATTATTTTTTTTTTTTTTTTTTTTTTTATTATTATGCCAAATTTATTTCTTCATAAAGCCAACACAAACTTATGTACAGACTGATTAAAAGTAACTGTTTTCAATATTGTTATAAGCTGTCATTCTCCTTGGCTACAGTGTTGTTGCAATCTGTGGTGCCTAAAACAGATAGAGAGTTTCCAATTTGTAGGGCCACTGATAGGCGTTGTAGTAGATGACTGGTTTCACGCTGGTCGCCTGTCGCTGCTGAGATCTTGCCTCCAAGTTCTTGAACAAACTGCAGTGATTCTGTGTGCCATTATTATTATTATTATTATTATTATTATTATTATTATTATTATTATTATTATTATTATTATTATTATTATTATTATTATTATTATTATTATTATTATTATTATTATTATGTTCGTTCGAATGTCACACACAAAAACAGCTGACACACCGCAACTGATTATAGCTAGTTCAAAAGAATAATAAAGATGGAATCAAAATATAAAACTAACGTCAATAGGAAGGTGCAAAAGATGGAATGTTAGTGTTAAATGGTATATTTTTACGGAGACTCTCATATTATTGGTACCAATTTTCAGTAAAGGATACGTGGAATAAAATTCTATTGTCCTTAAAGGGAAGTACATAATCATGAGGTCGGGATCGCATTATATATTGGCGTAATTTAGTAGGTGGGAAAAGCTCTGTCAGAACGTGTGAACTGTTCCTTTGGACCGCAGCTAGCAGCGTATCCTCAGCTTTAGTAACCATCGTCTCCACATCAGTAATGTCCTTGGATAACCAGCCCGCCGAGCTCTGACAAGAACCTTCTCGAGCCCACACCGTTGTTCTACATTGGTGAGATAGGCCGGAAGTCAACAGTGCGCTATAGGTGATGGAACCTTAGCACAGGATGAATAATTGCTTGCTTCAGCTGCTTATCTATACTTGAGAATTGTTTATCGACTGGTTGATTAAATGGGTCAAGATTTCAGAGTAAACTAGAGCCGCCAACCTCAGTAACCACGCTGGCAGACGATCCGATCCATCAGCCGTATGGTGTAGTACTACACTGTAGTCTGTTAAGGATCTGGAACATACGCATCTCAGAAATGAATGGTAGGCCTACATTGTCGGATGCAGTAAGCCGCACATTCGGCTTGGTATATCCAAGGTCATTTAGATGTAGAGGCATAGAGTGCATTAAGTTCATCGGCACTGAGTACATTACCATGATGTTGGTTGCCTACCTTTTTGTGATTTCTCTGACATTTTAACGTAGTCGTAATTACGATTACGACTACGTTATAATTATGGTGCTCGTTTCAAAGACGTTGCCTCTCAGATTTATATAGGCATCATTTGACTGATCGATGTGTCTGAATCTCACGCTATCGCTAGCATATATATACACACACGCAGTCATGTTGTTATTGTATATACAGAGTACATACTTATATTTACTTATGCATTCATATATTTAGGTCTATATTTTGAAGAAAGTAATTCTGTTGCTAAATTACTATATAATCTTGTCGGCGACGCAGCCGAAAGATTTTTTCCAATATCAATATTCCAATATACCCGGCTTCTGGAGAAGCGTGTAAGCAAGTCAATCAATTTTACCATAGCCTGGTAGACCCTTAAATCGAGACTGTGCTCTATATCAGGTCTTTTTATAATGCCAAAATGAATTTTGACCCATTTCTCCGACCGTGTCATACGAGAATTCGTGATGTAATGAAGTACATTATAAGAAGGGTTTGATGCAAGCCTATTGCCTATATGACTTATTACTTGGTTTTGATTAGGGTGTGACCGATTCTTTTGCCATAGACCGATTAATCGGAATCGGCGCAGCCCAGGACTACCGATCCAAATACCAAAAGAAGTAGGCCTACTACTTTTGATCAAAAACAATTCAATTTTTGCATTAATAAAAAAATAGTAACCTGTGTTGGCGACCTCATGCGGTAATCTTATTCACTGAAAGTCCGTGTAAAATAATAAAATTGTGAGTCGATGCATCAATAAAAGGGCGGACAGTCGGGTTTTTTAGTAACAAACAGTGCCAAGGCTAGAACCAAATAAAAATGAATATTGCCGATTACTCGGATCGGTTCCGGAATCGGAAAAAAGCAGGCCAAAATAAGCCAATCGGTCACAACCTAGTTTGATGCTTCCTGCTTCATATATTTATATCCACATGTACAACTAGGTATATAAATATTGTACATAGTATATAATCTTGTAATTTTTTACCGCGCTTAATAAAGTAAAAGGCTGATCAACATCTTTAATACAGTAGTTCTTTTGAAGTCATGTATCGAGACGAAGATGTTCGACGACGTATATTGAGTATCTTTTTTAGGACGGAAGTTCTTTAGCGCCACCAAGCGATGTTTGATGTTCTGTACTTTCGTATCTGCCGCCGTCGCCCGCAGTTTAGTCGGATTGATTCGTCGTCGTTACATGCGTGCATACCAAGGAAGAGAAGGACTGAACGAGTTTTTGTTTTACCTCTGCAGTGGGTCGGCCGAACAAATCCCAGGACATGGCCACAAATGTGTCTTCGGCTGTCTTCTCCCTATATACTGCGGCGGCGGCTGCGGTCCCACCCCGTCTCACGAGCAGCCTGCAGTACCAGGACCGGGAATGTCTGTGCCGCCGCCGCCGCCGCTGCTGCTGCTGCGACTTGCCGATGCCGCCTGGACCGCCGCTGCGTAGACGACGCAGGCGTTGAGGGTCAGTCATTCTGAGATGCGTACCAGCGCCGCAGTATATATACGACGATTGTTTCATGCGCATGTATGTTGTGTCCTCTTTCTATCGATCGCAGTTGTTCGTGCCGCCATTTTTGCGGAGCTCTGACGCTTTTGAACACGCATAATGACCTCTCTTCTTTATGCATGTACATATGAACATATATACAATGGATCCTGTATGATCTACGTGCGTGTGTTGCTGCCTCAATGTGCCCAAATTGCGCACACACGCACACGCACATACAAACGTTTTGCATACATGCCCGGCTATTGGTGGATGAAGGGTTCAACAGTTATCCTCTTAACGAACCTATTGAGCAATGACAGTTGCAGAACTCAACTCAGCTCTGCTCAGAGTTCGACTCAGTTGCAGAACTCAATGAACTCTGCTGAATTGCACAACTCAAATGAATTGTGCTCAGTTGCAGAACTCAAATGAATTCTGCTCAGTTGCAGAACTCAAATGAATTCTGCTGAATTGCAAAACTCAAATGAATTGTGCTCAATTGCAGAACTCAAATGAATTCTGCTCAATTGCAGAACTCAATTGAATTGTGCTCAATTGCAGAACTCAAATGATTCGTACTAAATTGCAGAACTCAAATGAATTGTGCTTAATTGCAGAACTCAAATGAATTCTGCTCAGCTGCAGAACTCAAATGAATTGTGCTCACTTGCAGAACTCAAATGAATTCTGCTCAATTGCAGAACTCAAATGAATTCTGCTCAATTGCAGAACTCAAATGAATTCTGCTCAATTGCAGAACTGTTCTCGCAACAATAGGATAATCGATCTGTCCTTCGAACGCCGTTTATTCCTCGCAATCTCTTTGATGTTCAAATTAATCCTATCGCAAAAAAGATTCGCAATTGTAATGCAAATGGAACCCATATAAAAGTATGTTCTTTAAATGCAACGTTTAATAACACCCAGCCACAACTCACTGTAATTGTCATGCTTGCATCTTTTCTCGTCCATCTGCTTTATTATAGCTTTTGAAGAGAGGTCGCTAAAATGCGCTTTACAAAAGTTCAGCTACATACATTCATGCATATAAACATACATACATACATATGCCTATAATTTATACATACTTACATTATACATAGAAACATACATACATACATACATACATACATACATACATACAACATACATACAAACATAGGCCTACATAGCCTACTTACAGTACTTATGGTGTACGCGAGTATGTCATATATGCGCGCACTAATTACCGTAGATTTTCTATTTGTTGTAATGGTCCTAAAATTTGGAATGCAATACCGATGAATATTCGGAATGAATCCACATACACCCAATTTAAGAAGCTGCGGAGTAGTTACTTGAAGGACTGTTGAAAGACTAACCATACTTCATTTAACACTGGTTCATTGAATTGTTTACATATTGATCTTCTTAAAAAATTGCAATGTTATTATTTAGTCAAGAACATTATTTAGTTGATGAACCTTTCTTTCTTTTCAACTGACTAACCAGCCATAATTGAATATAGTTAAAAAGGGTGACCCTAATTTAGCGGGGTTTGCGCCCCTTTTGGGTCTCCTCTGTTCCCTAGCCAATGCACCGATATGTAATAGTCAAGTTATAAGTGTTGTTAATTGTTATATGCATTGCGGTTCTGGAACTAAACAGTTTGTCAGTTGTCAGTTGTCAGCCATTCTGTAGGCTTCGTACTGAATCCAGCATCTCTCTATGAAAAATGACGTCATGAGTGGCAGAAAGCTTCGCTTGATACAGTTATTATCTCGTGCAGTCGATGTGAAAGTTAAACGTGCGTTGTTTATTTTAAACCGAGTCGATTAAAGTGTAAATTTATCGAAAATGGCTAAATATTGTGCAGCTTATGGGTGTACAGCAAGGCAAGGCACGTTTAGCCTACTGGAGGAGCACGCACGTTAACAAATATTATTTCTAAACATGTAGCCTAATACGAGAGATCTCACCCGATTTGATCATTGAAAATAAACGGAATTGAGGACATGCCTAAGTACTTGAAACATCTCTGCGTGGGTCAGAGCATTTTGGTTGCGTTGAATCCTGTTGACTTCAAGAGCTGAGATAGTTGCAAAAATCAAGTTGGTATAATTGAGACAAGGGCAGACAAGAGAGCGGCGAAATGAGATATCTCGCAATCGTAATCGTAATCTCCAAACTAGCCCAATTGGGCGGGAAAACCGCGGAACTGGCAACACTGCATAATAGAGACAAGGGCAGACAAGAGAGCGGCGAAATGAGATATCTTTGGTAGGGTAAACAATAAATGACGTATTGCCATGATATGTTAGAAATTAAAATGCGCATAGGTTTGTTATGTGAGGTTGAGAAATGAGACTACGGTCTAGAGTCACCCCGTGTTTGACAGTTTTTAATGGGACAACAGTGGTAGCAAAGTCAATACTGGAATGAGAATGGAAAGCGCGCAGGCGTTGGGTGAGCCAAACATGATCACCTCAGATTTGTATGTAGCCACATGTCAGGTGCGTGTCTGGTGTGCGATTTGAATACGGAAAATGACTACCTCCTTAACATCAGTACGAACTATTTCCTGTATTTCTCATCGGCTTTCAAACACCTGGATATCTAACAGTTCTTCACCTGATGACTGACTAACCGCGCCTCGGATTCGCCAAAAAATCGTAATAATAATAATAATAATAATAATAATAATAATTATAGTTGCATTTCGAGTCACCTTTACACGATTGACCGGTGAGGATGACCGTTAACTCCAGAACGAAAACGCTCCTCATAAAAATAATAATAATAATAATAATAATAATTTAATCATTACTGTAAATCCCGTTGCTGTTACTACCACCATCATTACCACGACCACCATTCCACCACCATTCCTCCACCATTCCACTACCAGAAACGTCACAAACGCTCTCCTATTATAGTGAACTTATTCGCCAAAATAGTTACAGATTAAAATGAAAAGGCATCACTTTTAGCCTATAGGCAGTTTACGATGAACTAGTTTTGCACTCGTCCGTCGAATATATAAATACACATGTATATTATATATATATGTATGTATATTATATATATATTATACATATATATATATCATATACATATATATATATATCGGCGTCATGTTCTAACCAGACTATATTCTCGTTGTCGCTGTTGAGGCATTAGTGCACACCCTCTGTCAAAGAGGACTTACCCTCTTGGCAGCTCATTCCCTTGCTGAACCTAATAACACTGACGGTGCTTTTGATGCTACTGAAGTTACTGCTAATCCTGCTGCAGATTATGACGCTGGCAAGTGACTGCGCAACATAAAAGATGATGTCATCATGGTTCTCAATTTCGATTGAATTATCGGAACTTCACATTTAATTACTGTCGTAACCTTTAACCGTCCAGGGGTGATGCATTCCATCTGCACTGCGCATGACCTGTAGAATACGCCATAGGAATAACAACACACATCTACTCACTATATGTAACCCATAACATTTGCGCTTTTAGTGGACATTTGTAAAGCACCATAGAAGTAGCTTCCTAATGACTAGGCTGCTATATATCAATCAATCAATCAATCAATCCTTTTATTGTTTCCATAGAATAGTTTACAAGTAGTGATCCAGAATAATCATAATCAACGATCATAAGTATGGAAATTAAAACAGACAGATCACATGCATGATTATCATTAACATTTATATACACATATATATATTATATATATATATATATATTGCTGTAATACAATTACAATTACAACAAATGTGTACATGCAAATGCATCATTGATGTTCTCTAATGCTGGCCATCTTGAAACTATATCCATGCATCAGCAAATTTATACTTTTTTTAAAGCCGTTGAAAGTTGCGTGCTACGCCAATTATTGTCCATCCGAAGAGCATCGAAAGTATACGTAGAACAATAGAGCATATATATATATATAATTTTATATATACATATATATATTGATATATGTATAGGGTAAATGTGTGGACATACAGTTAACTTATAGGCCTGCAATAGTACAGCAGTCACTTATACCTTTTTTGTTTGTTAATTTATAAATAATAAAAGCAAATGTGAATTGTTTGAACATTTGCTCTATTAAACCACTCAATTATTCATTTATTAGTAAGTTATTAAGTAGGCTTACCCTTTATTTGCATTTCACAAACGCACATGCATATCGAGTAATCGTAATGAGGCAAAGAGATGGTTGAATGGTAACAAGCTGGCACGAAGATCAGATACCCTCTAGTCGCTAACCCAATAAGGTTGACTCAGCCTTCCGCTCCCTAGGGGTGGGCGACTGTAACATGAGCAGCAGAACAGATGGTCGCCTTGCAGGCTGCCATATAAATTAAATATAAGTTAAATTCGACTCCTGTTAAACTTGTTTTCATCTGTTACTACTATATATGTAAATTTATAAATACAATACAATACAATTACTGTGCGTTTGTCTGTAACACACATTTGTTTTGGGAAAAACGAATATTAGTAGGGGTCGTCCATAAATGAATTTACGCACCTGGGAGGGGTCGGAAATTTGTCATGCTGCGCAACCACTTTATAACACACAAGCAGGAATCAATTATTCCCAGGCCACAGAGAGTCGCTGCACGTCGGCAACGTGAACTAATGGTTGTAATCGCGAACGAAGAAAATGAAGAGTGTGCAGATCGGATAGATGAAGCAGAGCTTGATTTGAATGGAATATTCATTCCACAGGATGAAGAGATCCACGCACCCCCTATTTATTTCATGAAGAAGCATTTTGTTTCGCCGTGGAAGAATGGAGAAGCTTAGATGTTTAAAATTTTTGGAATCATTATTATTAAACATTTTTATTCTGCTGATTCTACCAGAGCTTTTCATTAGTGGAAAGAATGCGTGACTGTTATAATTCTACTCTCTCCATTTTGCTTTGTTCTACTACAAAGGTTCAAGTATTTTTTAATAGTTATCACTTTTCACTTGGAAATATTCATCGTCTAACCAATAATACTGATGTTCAAAATATTATAATAATATTCTGAACATCTGTAGTAACTGGTTAGACGATTAATAGTTTCAAGTTAATTTTATGCCAATTTCAACTTTCCAACGCCTCCATTTTAATACATGGCTTTCTTCTTTAATACAACATCAGAGTGCAGCGCCACATTAAATAGTCTACTTATTACAATGACAATAGGCCTATAAGTGATTTGAAACATGTTTTATTATCGAAATGAAAATTTGGTTTTTAGGGCGGGTCGGAGCTTTGTGGGGTCATTTTTCAGGGTGTGTCACTTTTTGTGACGACGTGTGACAAGGGGAGGGGTACATAAAAAATCTTATAGCCTAATATTATACATGTCACGGCTTCAATGATTGTCGTAACCGGAAACTAGCTTATAGCAGTCTGACGTATACTTATCGCCATTCTTATCTATAGGAACTTAGTAAGCAGAAAAACATCTTCTGTCGTTAGACAATAACACTTGAAACAGTCCGATATACGAAGTAAGGATTTAGAGATTAACACTAAGGTCATGGGGTCATTTTGCCTATTAAATAGCGTTGACTGTGTTGTCATGATTGTACTGATATTGCAGCGCCGGTGTATAAGCTGGTGCAGTTCTGCGCTTAGCTTTCAAGCGGCGCTCTTGAAATTTATAGTTTACGGTTGTAATCTAGGTTCATGTGAACCGCGTCTCAGAGCGGCTACAAGATTCTTAGAAAACACCATAATGTCCGACCAGAGGATAAACACAGAGCTAGAGTTCCATGTTCGACTGTGAACTCTAGAAAAATCATTATTTACTGCCTTATAGTTCTCTTTTCAACTGTGACCTCTATAAATCATTATTTACTGCCTTGAACCCCGTACACATGTAGTTGAATGGTAAAACTGGAAGTAGCTCTGCTGTTTTGCATAATATACGACAGTGTATCGCAAACTGTGTGCCGCGGCACACTAGTGTGCCGTGCGAGATTTCAGGTGTGCCGCGAGAGAAACCTAAATTCGCTAGTCTCTCTAATTGACTTTATAAGAAATTATTTCATAAATAAAATTTTCGGCTTTTTAATGTTTTCATTTTTAAGAATAGTTTCTCATTCACAGTTATTCAATGTCATGTGATCAAAAGTTAAAACTCTAGTCTGAGTTAATCTATTTTATATTATTTATGTGTTCATCCCTCCTCTCGACGTCATTATTAAGGAGATACCAGCATAACTGTAACTGAATAAGATATGTTCTTCCACCTTTTTGATTCATTATTACTCAAATATAGAATTAATAAGGAACTATAAAATCGTGTGGATATAACAAATAATATATCTATATGATTTTATAGTTCATTATTAGTACTAATAAAAAAAATCAAAATAATAATTATTTGGAGAAATTTAATGTGTTTTAATAGCCGAAAAATTGATAAATTCTTCACAAGAACAAGAAAAGTGATCAACAGAACGACAGTAGACTGAGTAGAGGGGAAAATTTGCAGATAACCAAACCATCCAGTTTATCGAAACGTAAATATAATGAAGATTATATCGGATTTGGTTTCATTTCATCAGAAAAAAAGCTCAATTCCGTATTGTTTGATTTGCTCAACAACGCTTTCAAACGAGGCAATTGTGCAGAGTAAGCTTGACCGACATCTGACAGAGAACCATTACTATCACTCAGGCGCGTAACTAGCATTACGCAATTACGCAACTGCGTAAAGATTGTAGCAGCTCTCAAAATTTTTTAACCGTTTAGATTACTTTTTGACATTCTAGATTACTATTATTCGTTGAATTTCTAATGTGCAGACTTTATTACTGTACAGTCAGTAAAACATTTCCCTTCGCCGACATAGTGAAGACTCTGCAAATTTCGTGGCACTTCTGAAATTTCGATCACAGACCCACACTATAGATTAAATCATCGTAAGCTAATGTCATCTGGTCCACGCAAAACCCAGTACATAAGTCCGTTGATTCAAAAATCAGCTGATCCACCTGTGTGGCCTGTGAGTTCGAGACATTATTGTGGCAGAATGTCGTGCGGCTAGGTTGTACACTTTATTGTTTGATGCGAGCACAGAACAGATATCGGTCAGCTTATACGATATCAACATATCGTCGATATGTTGATAGCGTGAACAACCCGGTTCTCAGCATGTGGCAAAAGAACAATTTATAGGGCCTAACTGTCATCCCAAGTTTTCCCAACGCTTGACACCACTGGCGAAACTATTGCGACACTCGTAAAGCAGCAGCTTTATGAAGTTGGTTTCTGTATATGTTAAGGTATCTTGATAAGGACAATTTGCTGCCGACTTTTCAATCTGGTTTTCGTAAGGGCCACTCCACGGAGACCCTGTTAGTTCGCCTCCTCTCTGATATCTATGGGGCTATTGATAGGTCACATGCAGGTCATCCTCTTAGCATTATTTGCTGTCAGCACGGCGTTTGACACCGTCGATCACGATATCATTCTTAGGCGCCTATCTACCTCGTTTGGCCTTTCTGGTAACTTTCTTGACTGGATTGTTTCCTACCTTCATCACCGTTCCTTCTCTGCGGTCTACGTGTCTACTATAGGACTCCATGTGTTCCTGTCCCGTTTGGCCTGCCCCAGGAATCTGTGCTGGGCCCTCTTCTCTAATTATATTATTTATACTGCTGATACTGGTCCTCTCCTGGCCTCTTGCTGAGCCTTGCTCTGTGCTGAACCAATCTTATGCGGGTGACCTGCAGGCGTTTTTGCACTGTCCTGCGTCAGCAGCCATTACCGAAGCCCGGGCCATGAACCGGGCAATGGAGCTATATAGGCTCTCCAGGCCTGGATGTCCTCCAATCGCCTGCGGCTAAACTCATCTAAAGACCCAGTTCATTTGGCTTGGCACGCGCCAGCAGCTCGCCAAAATTGATTTGGAGGCCCTTGCCCAGGAGTTCCCGCAGATTACTTTCTCACAGTGGCAAAGAAATTAATTAATTGATAAATCCAGGCAGGCTATCAACTTTATAAAATAAAATTATAGGCGTGTATGTAATGAGATCGACGATCGTCATGAAAACTGCAATCTCTTAGAGAAAATAACATATCCAAAATTAAGTGGCCAAGGGCAGCATTTTGGGCCGTCGCCCCGGGCGGCATTTCAGCTCCGTACGCCATTGCTTTCTCATCCTCTGTCCGGGACCTTGGTGTCACATTAGACCAACAACTAACGTTCACGCGACATATCAGCCTGCTATGCCGCGATTGTGTATACCAGCTGGCAGCTGCGTCAGCTTAGAGAGGTCTTCCGTTCCTAAACCTTTAATGCTGCCTTAATGCTTATCCACTTCTTTGTTGTTTCCCGTCTTGATTATTGCAGCGCCCTCTGCGTGGGTTTTCCGGCGACTCGGGTTGGGTGCTTGGTTCGGGTCTTACGCTCGGCGGCACGCTATATTGGTTGCATCCCAAGATTCCGCCATGTTACTGACTATATGGCCGAGTGGGTTGGTGCCCGCTCGTCGCGCCGGCGCCCCGGGTTCGCTTCCCGGTCGGGTCGGATTATCAGAGATTAATTTCTCGGATCTTTACTGCGGGTGGCTCGGTCGCATTATAAACGTGGAGTACAATACAACACACAATACAACACATCACAATACAACTGGGGCGCGGTGGTTTAGGGGTATGTTCGGTGCCTTGCAGCTGGAGGGTTGCGGGTTCGGATCCACCTCAAAGTCGCCGCGTAGGGACCCTGGGCAAGTCCTTCACTCGCAATTGCTCATGCGCTTCGGCGTGAAACTCCGATTCAGCGTTCGCGCAGTAGTCGGGAGCGCCTCTGAATGGGAAATCTGGTAGGGGCGCTATAACAAGTGTTCAAATACAATACAATACAATACAATATATGCGGGATGTCTTGCATTGGCTTCCTTTCCCACAGTGGATCGCTTACCGGATCTCTTCCTTGGTCTGGCGCTGATGTGGTCTCTGTTTATCTACAGGAGCACCACCCTCAGCATCCAGCACCGTGGTTCTCCTCGCTCTTCTAGGCAGGCTGAGGTTCTTGTCTCCCGGTCGCGGACTTCTATTCTGCAGCGCCGTGCTTTTTCTGTTGCTGGCCTGCAATCTGGAATGGGCTTCCTTTGGCACTACGCCTAATGCCGAGAGCCCTTCAGATCACGTTCTATTCTAACTTCAAGACTGTTCGGACTTCGGAGTTGGGTCGGGTGCGCTCCTAAGTAGATAATCTTGAAGGGGCGCTATGTAAATCTGTGTAATGAATGAATGAATCATAATTTGCCAAAGAGCTGATGTAAAATGTTATTACTTTTAACCAAAAAGATTGTCTCCAAAATGGACCATTACAAACCAACAAATAAATTTATTTTCTTATGCTTTAGTTAATTGCTTTGATGAATCTGTCTGTTTCTAGTCTACGTTGGTTGCTGGGACTTTGCAGCTGAACCCATTTTAAAAATCAAATTATGAAATTATAATTATAATTTTCCAAAGAACTTATGTAAAATGTTATTACTTTGAATCAAAAGTTGGTCTCCAAAATGCACCATTACAAACCCCTAAATGAAAATTTTTCTTACCCTGGGGAGAGGGCACAGCCCCCTCCCCAGACCCCTCCCCTCAGAGTTCTTCAAAACTGCGTAATTTTATGGAAGACCTGGTTACGCCACTGCTATCACTGGACTAAAATGACAAGCTTAAGATATGGCAAACTGAAATTATTGCTGCTGGTTTTGTAACTTTAATAAATTTCAATTGGTGTGCCGCGATAAAAAATTTCTCTATTGAGTGTGCCGGGAGTTAAAAAGGTTTGCGAGACACTGATATACGCTTTACAGGAGTTGAAACATAAATCGAGCATTAGCTGATACCCTGCCAAATGACCATGACGGCCTTGGAGTAAATTGATTCTCAACACGGTAACAAATTGCTTGCATTCCTAAGCACGAGACCACTTTGGCAGGAGCGAAAATTCTGCGACGGGGTTCCTGCAGTGCAATGCCAGACAAGCGACCGTTGCGAGAGCAGGTGAAAAGTGAAGAGCCATTGGGAGCTGTTTATCTGCCGGGACAGTTGACTGCTTAGGAATGGGGCTTCGTCGCTATGAAGAGGAGGAGGAGGAGAAGGAGGAGGAGGAGGAGGAGGAGGAGGAGGAGGAGGAGGAGGAGGAGGAGGAGGAGGAGGAGGAGGAGCAGTGGGGAGGAAAAGGAGGACGACGAGGCGTATTATAGCAGAGTCTTCTTGGCTCTACGTGGGTAGATGATAAACGTCCAGCCTGCAGTCTGTGCGTCGTCGTCGTCTGTGCCTTGCAGAGGCTGATTTAGGAGAGCGTGTTGCTTCCTGCTGATCATTTCCTCCAGGATTTTCTCACAGGAATTGCAGGCCACTGCAGTGTCTGCAGGGTAGTCGTCGTAGTCGAGTTGTTTATGGGCGAGGGCGCGTTCCGCTGTGTCTTCTGCGTTCCGCTCGGCCGTCGTTATATACTCCACTCGATCGTGTACAGTTCAGCGCAATATGTCAAGGTCGTTACTCGGCCAGAGCAAGCAACGAACAGGCGCTTGTATTTAGCTCCTATTCATATGCAAATCGCTTTGTATTGTAGACTGTAAGCTTCTCTGTCTCTGCCTCTCTTACTTCCTCAACGCAGAGGGAGCTAAGGATAATACTAGCCACCAAAGCCATGCAACCAAGCAGCTACAGTCATCAATTCTGGGTTTCACTAACAACAATGTTTCTTAAGCCCACACTGGGTCCGTGGTTCGTCACCAGTTGGTACCAGTGACCTATGCACACGTGATATTGGCCCAAGAAATGCCCTTGTCCGTGTTAGGTCACTCCTCTAAATTTGTCGTCGTCAACAAACAACGAGTTCTGCAAAATAGTCAAAATTTTCTACTGTGCAGTCACTACACATTCTGACATTTGAGACGTTAAGGCTTTTCTTGCACCGCAGCGGACGAGCTATTGTTACATGACTTACTTACCCTACCTTATATCTTTTCCTCTATTCTAGTGGATAACAGTGGGTTATAATTAAGCTTATCTGTTGAATTTAATGCTTAACGTCTTAAAATCGTTTACCCGGTACTGTGGTTGTACCGTTGTTTAGATGACCTCGTATTTTGCATCAAACTCACTTATTCTATAAATCGCTCAAATTGCTTCTAAAGAATGACGTTAACTTAGGCCTATCTAAATAAATAATTGGTGCCGCACTAGACTTCAGTTCCCTTCCTATTCTTCCAATCCTTTTGAAGTTATTGTTTCGCTTTGATTATAACAATTTTCAAACAATCTCGAACAGAAAGTTAACTGACGAAAATGTGAAGTCGCTCAAACCCTGACACGCTTATCAGTTATCACCTAAATTACTGAATGAATTCGAGGCCGTTTTCTCTCACAGAAGTTGACAAAAAGACTCCTAATTATGTTTAGGTGCTTATAGCTCACCAAATCTATATATACTATAATAGAACAAAAATTTCATGAAGTCAACTTTTATGTTACGATGTTTTGTTACGCTAAAGACTCATTTCGCTTCGGTAGGGGGGCACTGCTAAAATCCCATACGTTATGAAGGTAGTCATAAACTGGACTCTTTTATTTCAGTAGGTGGCGTTGTTATCGCACTAGGCGTTAAGAGCAAGCTGTTAAGTGCTGTCCAACATGCGGACAAACATCTAGTGCGATAATAATAATGACACAAGAACTTCTATACCGTCACCGTAGTAATGCATTCCAAGGTGAGTCCAGTACATGTCGTAAACCTTACGTAGAAGCCATAACTTGATTCTTACCATAACAGCGTTTATAATTAGCATACAAACAATTGTGTAGCTCCTTAACCTTACTGGAAGGCGTATACATTTACTGGGTGCTTGATGAAAGAGTTTAAACGAACATCAAGTGCATCGTAATCTGGTGTAAATATTTTATGATTAGCTCCAAATTGAGTCCCTCAACATCCATGTATTGTATAGCCTATTAAATATATCTGATCTACACTGTCAACACCAATATTACAGTCTCAGAAAGTAGACTTATATATATGTATATATGTGTATATATATATATGATATTCGATATAGCGTAAGCGTATATATATATAATATGCATCTTTTGTCATTACATATATGATATATATAAAGTAGCAGATTTTCGTGTGTATAGCTAGTTGAGCTTAGACGCGTCAAGAGTAGATGGAGCGGGAGCGGAATGGGCTTAGGTGTGTCGTTGGCCTAAGTCGGTCAGTGGCCAAATAGGACCAGGTGGTCAGCCAGAAGTGAATTCCGTTGTTTTTATACGATAAACGAGGGAAGGACGGACGGACGAAAGGGGGTTAGACCACCGCCGCCGCCGCTGAGGCGATGGAGATTTGACGGGAACGTAACACGATAATAGGTCGGTTTCAACACCACTCAGCTGCCAACAGGAACTCGCTCAAAATTATATATACATACATATATATATATATATATATATATATATATATATATATATATATTAGGGTGATTCACGTCACCATGAGGAAAAAATAATTTTTCCCAATTGACCGACATAGTAGATAATTTTGTTCCTTTGGTCTTTCTGAACAATTCAGCAAAGTTTTACTGTAATCTATGAATGTTTACTGGTTGCTCAATGCCCTGGAATCTCAGATAGGGGTCTATATGAAGAAAGCAATGCAATTGCCATTTACGAGACACTGGAATGCAAAAATCCTAATTAGATTGGGCATCAATCCTGTAGGTAAGAATTATGTAGGCCTACATATTCATAAGCCATACATAAACAATTAATTCTTACTTTGTTGTATATTATTATGAAGCCTTTTGAATTTTAATATTTATTCTTAGCTGTGACGTCGTTGTTAAAAAGTAGCAATAATTTCACATTTTCATATGAAAAAGTACAAATGCATAGTTTTTAGCTGTATAGACATTGTTTTAGACAGTGTGAGAAAAATAATTAATTAAAGGCACTTTATTCTGAAATTGAAGTTGTTTAAATTTTCATTTCATAAAATGTCATTTTTGTACATTTTTTGAAGTATAAGTAACAAGATAATGAAAACTGACTTTCAGTAGTTTATTTGTTTATGCTTCATTCTTACAGGCCTAACTGCAACAGATATATATAATAATGCATTACAGCATTATTTACTGCATTACAGCTAGCAGTGTAAAATGGAAGAAAACGTTTGCACTTCTGTGACAAGGTTGAAGACAGAAATCTGATTAATAATTAACCAGATTTCTCAATTATTGGGAAATCAGAAGCAACCCTTCCTATTAATGTGTTGCCTACAGGAGGCTACACACTATAGACCTTTTTCCTGTTTTATAATCACAAGGTTTTGAAGAAGACTGTGTCAGAGAGTTTGAATGCCATGACTATCAAGTTAATCTGAATTTTGGTCAAGGCTAGAATTCTTACAGCATTTCAGTCGAATATAGTGTAAAAGCGAAGGGTCTAATGGAGGAGTTTAATTTGATAAAGAAAAGCAAAAACAAGGACTCTGAGTCACAGAAAAAGCGAGAAACATATGTTGAAAAGTGCATTTCATTTTTGATATTGCCAATCAGCAAACTGAGCATGTTCTTAAAATTGATGAGTATAAGCGGTTTTTGCCAGATAAGTGAGAAAGATGAGCATTTCTGATGTCGACAAGGGTCTTAGTAAGAAGGATGCAAGAGTTGCAGAACACAAGATGAGACTTGAAGCCAGGTAGAAACATGAAATGCTACGAAAATCAGTCGAAGCCTGTGGTTCAAGTAACCGGGCAACTAAAGATTACAAGAGCAGCAAACTGAATGTTGACGACAACGATGGACACATGAATTTGGCTATGAAGTCAAGATCCCTTTGTAGGGTAAAAAACAGTTGAATACCCCTCCTGAAGGTTTACAAGAAGATACAGCAGACAAGAAACCTTGCATTGTTCAAAGCAGAATCTGCATTGGATCACATAAACTTGTCCCTATCTTGGTAGCTGCCATCTCTTAAGCAAACTGTTAAAATGAGGACGAAGGCCCGTTGTAATTTTCAACTGTTCATTGCAAGCAATCACTTGACATCACGACTAGATATATTCCAAGAGACAATTACAAGGAAGTGATGAAATTGTGTAATTTTAGGAGAGATGTGATGGGATGCATCGTTTCAGACAACCAGGTGCATATGGCCACATGGATGACAAAGGTCATCTATTGCTCGGAGACCAATCTTTTTAGAGATCAATCTCAATTGACAGCCTCTGAGAGAAGAAATCTCACTGCATTCTGTTTATTTACAAATCATAATTTTTATAAATGTGAGAGCATGGATAGCTGGTCAGATGGCATCTGACACGCCAGTTAACGACTTGCAGTTGAACAAGCAGATCAGGCAGTGGAGGATTGCTAATGAATAATTCTACAATAAAAGAATAGAATTGTAGAATTTTTTTAGTCAATAATATGTTGTGAATGAACATCTGTTTTTTATGGCTACTGTGAGTTACTAATCAATCTATGATTCTTGCTATTCAACTTTATTATGTGTGATCTATCATATGGCTATCGCCTTAATTTGCAACCTGAATACCGACTGTATGGAAACCTTTAGGCTCATTGAGCAACCTCTAAAATGCATTTGATCTTGAAACTTTTTATACAGAATTTATTCTGTACACAAAAGGAACAAAATTAGCAACTATGCTCATTAACTTTCCCAAAAAATTTATTTTGAATCACCCTAATATATATATATATATATGTATATATATATATATTGAACAGATGAGCAAACAGGAGATCAACACCTGCATCACCTCCAAGCCAATGCCATCGAAAAAGACACACTGCCATTTTTATATATATATATATACAATTATACATACATATATATATGGCATATATATATGCATAATTAATATAATTATGTATGTGTAATTATGTATATTTATAAGATATGAATGACGACAGGTACCGTACGTTAAAGGGCAGACGTAGGCACACCCTCATCTATAGGCACACAGTATACTGTAACAGACTCAGCCTCAAATGCCTTCCGTTTATATCCAACACTATGCGTCGTTATCAGAAGACTTTCTACTCATCATACTAATCATTATCATCATCATCGTCGTCGTCGTTGTCGTGATCATAATCGTAATGAAACCCACCACGTGATAGACGATAGCTGCTGTGTATACCTTTCCACGCGTTGCTCTTGATAGTCGCGTGACTTGTGCGCTGAAATTTTTTAGAACTGCCGAGCCTTGGAAGCATCCCCTCAAGAACTCATCAACTGAACAGCGTTATTTTTGGTCCTACGCGTTCCATGGTTGGTCCCCTATACTCTTTGGTTCTCCTCAGGATTCTGTCTTAGTTCCTTTTTATATTTTCAAACCTCTGAGCTGGATAGAGTCCTCCACGAAAAATGGGTTGCCTCGCATCAGTATGCTGATGATTCCCAGTCTTATGTCCATGGCACAGCTGCTGCTGCTGGTTGATCAGGTTGTACAGGCGTCGGAGACTTTATCTGCCTGGCTTCAAACCGTCTTTGATTGAATTCCTACAATCAATTTATTTGGCTTGGTAGTTGTGTCCAAGTCTCCAAAATTGATTTTCTTGCCCTTCGACGTTCTTTTCCAGATGTCACATTCTCCACCTCTGTGAGAGATTTGGGCATTATCCGTGATCAAGATTTAACACTTCGCAATCATGTAAACAATATCTGTCAATCTTGCTGTGATCTTCTTCGTCCAATTCGCACTATGCGACAATCGCTTACCACACAAGCTGCATGCCTCTGCACTGATCGACGCTTCTTTCTTCTCCTGGATCGAATTTGGCAGTGTTATCTTCTCCGGATTGGGCTCCTCTCACCATGCTTGGTCGAGAGCGCTGGTGATAAGTTTTTCATGACAATTTGTGAAGGGTAACGCTTCACAAATAATATTGTTACTTATGTCATGTTAATTTATGATCTGATACCGTAACAGCATAGCATAACCGTGACTTGACTTGTGTGGTCTTGACTTAATTCACTGCTAAATGAATTTTTAAAATAGCTAATTTCTCGTTTCTTCTATGCATTTAACCACCAACTTAACAGTGTTGATATCATCTTCAATCGTCCAGCAGACTGGCATCCATTAACATCATTTTCATATTTAGGTGATAACAATTTATATAGGTCTAACACGTAGGTCTAACTTTGTTCATTCTTCATCAACTCAGTTTCTTTTCAATTACTCTCTACTCGTCTTATTACACCCATTCACCGACGCAGTTTTCCACAGTCTCGTTCATTGACCCCTGCATCACTCCATCAGCCTTGAATATTAGGACGGACACGTTTCAGGTCGAGCAGTGCGATTAGCCACATTAAACCCGACCAGAACAGAGATTGATACATGTAAACCCATTCAAAGAAGATTCAGTTCTGTGCTTGCGTTGACTGGTTGCGGCATGGATGGGGCTTAAAGCGGAATGAATGCGGCACGTGAGGACGCCATTGACCGTGTGTGTACATGCTCGCCGACATCTCTTCAAGACGGCGGCAAAGGCCAAAGCAATCGACTTAGATTTAAGCTCGTTCTCTAAGAGCTTCGTTGAGACGTTCTTGCCATTTTAGTTAGCTCCGAATTGTTTTGTTCTCGATTGAATGGATGCTGACAGCGGCCGAGACTGTTAGCAGCAGACTAGCAATGATGTGCCATTGCGAAACACGACGTTGTGGGAAGTTGACATAGGCTGCATTTTTGAGCCGTTCCATAGCCTTGTTTCTGAGTATCTCTGTAATTCAGATGTACGCATCTTGAGGTCCAACGACCGAGATAGCTTGAATTCCCTGAAAGTTACCATCGCTAACTCCAAATCATTTATTTGCTCCATTTCCATTAGAGTTTGCAGACAATGATTGTCTATAGGAGCAGTGAAAAGGGAACCCATGCATATCATTTTCGGCTCGCGCATATGATCGGCTGTTACGATGACAGAAATATTTCCTCAGTTGACCTGCCATTAGCCACAGAATGGACGGCAACACAGAAGAGTATTGAGACGAGACGGAGTTGTAAATTGGCTGTACCAATCGCAAGCTCTCCTGCCTTCGATTTATTGATGGGTCGTATATTCAATGGACTATCGATTACTTTTGGCTCCAGAGGATGAAGATAAAAGTAAACAGTTGTATTCGGAATGCCCGATTTATTCTCTATTGTCACAAGTTCAAAGGTTATACTGGCGCAGAGAGATGATGTAAACTCGCTTTTCTGAATATCATCGGTAGGCCTATCAACGTTTTTACCATGTCGAACCCATACTGTAACAGTCATTATAACAGGTCCTATGATAAATTGAAAAAAATGTCTTTGTCCTTGGATAGACCGGGTATAGAAACTAGGGTATATCCATAAATATTTCTGTAATTTTAAAGGAGACTTTTGTTTGACTGTTCGTTTTTCTGATTACAAGTCGTCTGCAGAGTAAAATTCCAAACACAGCTGTGTGCAGAGTTATTCATCGAATGCTTGCTATTGGTTCTATAGCGAAATCGCGCTGTCATAAACTAAACAGTGTCTGTATTATGTAATTTAGAATTTATATTAGAAACGGGTTTCTGGGAAATTTTACCGGTCATTGATTTCTATGGAGGAGCATATCTGTAATAGCAGACTTACAGATCAAATTGTTGCGATATTAAACGTAACCGTCAGCATCGGACTCCAGGATTCGTAACTATGACAGATTTCCGAGGTGCAAAATATACACTTATACAGTAGGCCCATAACTGCGGTTTGTATACGTGTATATATATATATCTGACATGTGATGTTGGCAAATTCCCGGAGCCGTTGCGTTGGTTGACAACCAAATTCACGCGAATGTCGTCGTAGCATGAAAGGTCTGCAATGACAGCCATCTGTGGCTCGTGACCTGGTTAATTGGTAGCGGCGCCGTGTGTAAAGCGTTTATCTCGAGTTTTAAGAATAATCTACAAATCACTGTTCGGCAGCTAATGTCCAATTTCTATGCTGCCGAAGACTGCTCATTCAGAACACTGACAGCCAGATATGAAATCCCTGCCAGAAAGTGAGCGAAAAAGAGAGAAAGAGAACGAGAGAGAGAGATATAGAGAGAGTTTAGCAAAGACACTATATTAGACGATATAGACCTATATCTTATATTCTTGATACGGTAGTCTGTAGATATGCAGATTGAAGATGATTTTATATAATATATAGACTTGATAGCGCAATGGTCGTCTTGGCCTTTTCATGTATGACCTTCTTGGCATTTGTTGAATCGCGAGGCATGAAAATGTTCTTCCTTTTTTTATCCATTTCCTTCCGCGTTCCTCGCTCAATATCTTTGTCTGTCTCTGTCACAGTATCTGTCTCATAGTGTCGTATCTGGTTGTATCTCTCTCACACACACTCTCTGCCTCTCTCTCTCTTATACTATCTGTCTGCCCGTCGATATTGGTGCATGTGTCTTCCTTTCTGTCCACTGTTGGCCATCTTATCTGCCTGTCTGCGGTCTCTGCCTGTCTCTGCCTGTCTCTTGATGTTTGTCTGCATACCTGTCTGCTGTCTTCTATCTGTTTCTGTGTCTATATCTGTCTGTGCTGTTTGTGCTGCCTTATCTGTCTATCTCTGCCTGTCTTAAAAGTCTATCTGTCTTTGCCTAATTTGTCTGCATACCTGTCTTATCTGTCTGCGTCAGTCTGTGCCTCTTTCTCTGTTCCTCCGATACATAATCTCGACCGAATTTAATGACTGCATGGAAGACTCATAGTTAATCATGTTCGACAGATTATAATCCAGTATAGGTTGACTTGGTATTCGGTGCTGTCAGTTTATGTGGATGAGATCGAGTTCGCTGGAGTCGGAGTCCCCCGCATCATCTAAATCGATTCCTATCAGAGAGCCTCTGCAAAATAGGAAAACGCTGTACCATCCTAATTAATGGCTACAGCATCGACGACTGCACTAACTATAATCAGTTCAAATCGTTTCTTTTCTGTGTTTTTCTTCTGTATTTTGCTTTGTCGCTATTCCGTTGATCACTTCAAATATGTTTTGCAATGGTAATATTTATTTTTAAGGCCACCACATATAATATCATCAATTAAATATGTAATATGGTGTCTCTGTATATATATAGCGGGATTCTTTATCTTTTTAAGGCCTCCTTTTTTGTAACCGAGTTGCAATGATATGTAAACCTTATGAGTTTGTTTGATTTGGATGCAAAATAGATAATTTGATTGATTGATAATCAGAGAAGACGGAGTTCGAAAATGGCCCTCTCTTGTCGGCTTTAAACACGACATCTATCGAAGGTTATTACTCACATAATAATTATAAGCGCAATACAGTATAAACAGGGTGCGACTTGTGGGACGAGGGAAGGGACTTGGGTCTATCTGGTTCGGACAATCTCCTGTTTGATATGCATTTACCACCTCATACATTCTGCTCCCATCTAAAGGTCTTTCATGACGCTGAACATTGTCAATCACAAATTGCACCTTGATTCTACAGGAACTTGGGTTGTAGATCATCAGTTTGTCGAATCACTAATTTTTACTCATTACAGAATTATTAGCTATTGCGGTAGCGTTTCAATTATACATCATCTTCAGTAGCCTATCTGGACACACGTGTACTCTTCTGCATTAAATGGGAACGAAGCCTTGTAGCAAGCTTTGCAGCCTAAATATGCGACTTTCAAATTTTTCCAGTCGTTAACACATTTCTAGTTTTGGAACAAAGATACCGTGCTATAGGTTCTTATTGCTGAGTGAGACATCGTGCCTTTAAATATATTTACAATGTGCATTCAATACACCTGAATGCCTTACGACGATGATTAATTTCGAATAATTTCTATTATCTCTGAATAAATCGATTCAATAATTGACCGTTTTGTTCAAGGCGCTAAGTGGGACGTGTATGACTCTCGCACGTGCTTGCACCCGTTGAACTTCATTGATCCCGTACCGATTGTTTTGCACGCACCTGTCTCGCGCTGGTACTACAGAGCCTAAGGCATTGAATGCGAGTTTATTCCACTCTGTTGTCTGAGATAATCATTAGAGTGGTAAAAACTATGACCCTGCCTGGGGCTTTGCAGGAGAGCCAATCGTGTTTGGTAGGGATTTATAGCGCAGGGCTTTGGTTGTGGTGTGTATTTGTGTATTCATATGGCGCTGTTGAAACCTCTCAACATCCAACTGACCTTAAAAAGATGAATTGCTATGCACAGTACGCTGTCCAGAAAAGCTCCCTCCGACTGAGTGTGGGCCATAGACATCTGATGATGGATGCTTTATGTTAACGAATCGAATATGAATTGAAGTTGGAAGCAATGAGTAACTGCGATTCCTTAGACATACTTTATGCAAGCAATGACTGCAAACAGTCGATCACAATGTCTTAATGTCTTTAACCGTGTTGCGGCTTGTCAACCTGATTCACATTGAACGAATATATATAGGCCTACATAATAGTCGTAAGTTGTCAACAGCGCAAAAGTGCCATTAGAGAAAATCACATTGGTGTTGTGGCCTTCTCTAACAGTATACACTGTAGACAAGAATGACTGCATGCTGTTCCCTAGTATCAGGCAGTATAAGCCAACGCCTAAAACAATTCGGTTCTAATTCGTTATTCTCTCGTTCACCAGTTAACACCTGTCTGTCCAGAACCTCGTAGTATCACTAGGGAACAGTGGCGTAAATCATGGGGGGGGACAGAGGGGGACAGTCCCCCCCAAAGTTTTGACTTAAGCCCTGCTGTCCCCCAAAAATCCGGCCCTCGTAGGTACTCTGTCCCCCCCAAAGTTATGTATAGATTTTCGCCTCTGCTAGGGAAGCATATTGAGCTTGGATAGCCCTGAATCCTTTGGATCGGTATACATGATTACAACGAACGTGATTTCGGATGTTACAGAATATCTGTGGGAGTAATCAACAAGCAGGCTGGACATAATTAGACCGTAGCCTTTTCGACATGAGTGCAGACACGAGCGATGAATTAGCTTCGTTAACTTGGTTTCTTTTTATGGCTCTTCGCGGTTTAGGCCTACATCCCATTTCAGCTATGAGCGCGTGTGTGTACTTGGGCTTAACGACACTTTTTCATATCGAAGATGATTAGTGTCGGAGGCAGAGTACCACCTCGTACTCCACGTTTATATTGCGACCGAGCCACCCGCAGTAAAGATCCGAGAAATTAATCTCTGATAAACCGACCGACCGGGAATCGAACCCGGGCCGCCAGCGTGACGAGCGGGCTACCAACCCACTCGGCCACTCAGGATCTCTTGTGCTATGAGCGCCGCCATTGCCTGATACTTATGCCCTATGAACGTTGCCGTGGTCTCTACCATTTCATCCGGGTGATGTCGCAGTTTATTGGATCTCTTGGCCATTTGCGCAGCCGATTCACAATATTATACACTGTACGAATCGCAGTTTTACATTTTACATTACATTAATAGATTATTGTTTTACATTTTACATTTACATTACATTAATAGGTTATTGTTCTACATTTTACATTGAATTAATAGGTTATTGTTTTCCATTTTACATTACATTATTAGGTTATTGTGGTTTTGGAGTATTTTATTTAGCCTATAAGCCATATATATAGGCCTACATTTTACATAGGCCTGCTTTCTATTCATGAAGTTCGTTTTCAGTGTGAACTGCAACCAGGTCATTTGTTTATGTACGATTAAGACCAAACCAACTGTCTTGCTGTAAGTCACAATCGTTGTGCTTAATTGCCATTTGCCACCCAGCGAAGGATATCAGTCTTTAACACTTTAGCGACGAGCTACATTGGTTTCCCAGTCGCTTTTAGTATGCTCTCGACGTCAAAGTGTTAAGTACTATAGTGACATTAGGCCTAGTACCTGGTGCTGGTCGTCACTGGTAAAAACGAAATTTGGTGCAAACCAACTGTTTTGTGTGAGAATATAGGCTTAGTAGGAACTTTGCTTGATTTCTGGTTGCTCGAAGGTCTTGTGAATATCCTGCACCGTGTATACATATATTCAGGAGGTCTTTTCGTCTGAATAAGACGTCTGGTCTTAGTTTTAATCGTTTCTAACCGTCTACTGGTAATCGATTAACGGTGGCGCTATATAAATCATCAGTTAGGCTGCTTTCTCATCGTCTGGTTGAAGCGATCAATTTTAAATGAGACTGTTGGCGATGCCTGAACTCCGTCGACGACAGGAACCATGGCGCATTTGTTATGCATGAGTTAGGAAGAAGGTTAATCACATAGAACGGCCTCTGCTGCTGCGTCTCCACCACCGAAAGACTGCAACTCGGTACAGAGTAAAGTAATCGGTACTATATCAAGTGAGGTATATGATGGACATTCGCCTTCGTCGAACCTTTATCAGGTTATATTCGCAAGCATAGATGATGCTACAATTCAGAACTGAAAGTTCATCCGCGGACGAAAGCAGCTGTGTATTACAGAGAAAGTACCCAGCTGTAGGCACTCGCACACACGTAAAACCAAAAATGGTTTCTTGTGTGGTAAGTCAGAATATCAGAATATGGGGGTTGTTTTGCGCTGAGAACGAGGAACTATTGAAGCCGAATGAAGTTCTCGTTGATAAATTATCAATCACAGGCACTCCTTAGACTGCTGGTCGATGGAACAGATATTCCAGATATTCAGGCAGGCTTAGAGCAGTTGGCACTTGCCGACTTTTCTGCACTTCCACCAGTCGTAGCCACATGGACCTAACAGTAGGCCAGTATATTTTCTAAATTACATAGGCCTATACATCATGAACCAACAACATCCATACACTTTCACTCACCGTATTCCATTGCGAGACAATGTTTGCATATTAAGAGCATTCCATAACATACAATGTAGGTGGCGGACTGGTTCTAAAAGCGTTATGTCCACTTTCCCCCACAGCATGACATTCTCTCCCTCCACTTTTAGCATCTCTCAGGACTTCTGTATCACGAGTTCGGCCGCGCTTGTGAGACACTGGAAAACAACTATATTTGCAAAAGGACATGCTGAGTTAAGTGGCGAAAATTCATCAAGCTGGCAGCAACTGAAATACAATGTTCTTTAAGTGAGTTAGCTTACAAAATACTGTCTGAAACGTCTGGTGCTGTCCAGACATTGCTGGAAACCCCTTGATCTTATAAGTAAGTATATTCTTTATTAAAAACCAATTGCATATCCGCACTCTTGTGTACATAGGCTACATCTTAACAACAATCACCAGCTACTGTCAATACGAGTACAACATTCTAACAATAAACGTCTTTCGTTGTAAATTATCTGATAGAGGTATAAAATGGTCGTGCGATCGCGGTTGCAGGGTATATTGTTGGGGCTTTTTGGTGGAAGTAAACTATGCAGTACGTGGCCCTGATTTATCAGGACCGCAGAGAAAAGACGGGTGTCACCATCAAGACAAAGTCGCTCAAATTTTGGGTAGTCTTCAGGAAGGATGTCTTAAAACTGTTACATCCCAGGACTGGGCCTATATCATGCCTAATCCATGGCATAGCCACCAAAGCGCGGACTGTTAGGAGGCATCGTTTTAACGATTCTGGAGACTTCACTAGAGACGTTTGCGCAAAAGGAAAGCATCAATACTCGGCGCCAAAATATGCTAATTGAATTGCAATGACATCTGGCGAGTGGCTCTACGGTTATAACAGGAATGAACGAAGAACGGGCAGCAACTGCAGCTGTTGCTCCGAAGGCAAAGATGCCGCTAGATTACCATTTTCTTTCGTGACATCTTTGCTGCCCTCTCCAGGTCGCACGCTGACGTGTCTTTCTGGCGTACACATATCATGCGGAAGCCCAGACTAGCACAAAATCGTTCGTTTCTGTCTAATCATGTTGTTGTATCGTATCCATATAGATTTATATAGTGCCTCTCACAGAATAACTATTCAGAGGCGCTCTCAGCCCGGAAACCCCGTGGGAAAAGAAACGCTTTTAAAGAGAGAAAGAGAGACCGATGAGGAAGATCTGTCATTAGTTTAGCCCTTAGTGAGGAAGGTAGGTCATTTCAAATGGAGGGACCCACCGCAGCAAACGCCCGATGTTGGGCCAGGGCAGTCCTAGTCCTGGGAACAGAAAGATCAAGACGATCAGCAGAGCGCAAGGAGCGCGATGAGATTACAGATAACGGCCTTCGCACATAGTCCGATAGATATTTCTGGCCACTGAGACCAGAAAGACGATCTTGTAATGGATGTGTTGTGGTGATAGGAAGCCAGTGCAAGACTTCAAGCACATATGTAGAGATACGCGCAAAGCAAAGGAGTCAGACTATAAACCTAGTTGAAGCAATTAAGACCGATTGAAGGGAAAAGAAACTCTTTCGGGAAGCCCATAAGAAGTGAATTGCAGTAGTCTAGGCGGTAACAGATAAAAGCATGAACAAGGGTGGTAAAAACAGAGGGATAGACCGATCAGACCGATCGTCTGATGGTTCTGAGACGCCTCAGTTGAAAGAAGCAGGAGCAGATCAGGTTAGATAGGCCTATGTACTCCGTGAACGTAAGGGAGTCAAGTGTGACTCCCAGGTCACGTACACTAGAATAGTATGTGTAAGCAGGGAATTTCTCAGTCGGTAATAGAAAGTCAAGTTTAGCAGGCTGTTGTCTAGTCCCAAACCAGATCAACTGGGTCTTTGTAGCATTTAGGCAGAGTCGGTAAGTCGACATCCAGTTGTGAAGATCAGAAACAAGATAATCAATAGAACGGACTAGGGAGAGTTGATCAGATGATGGACCATGTACGAAAACCTGGGCATCATTATATAGAGCTGTAATATGCCAAAAAATCTTTGTCGGCGGCAACGGCCTATGTTGTCATAAGCTACCGTTAAACTCTGGATGCATCCATCCATCTGCATAAAGACGGCCTATTGCCCTGCGCTTAGTAAAGAAAAGCGGGATATCGGCAATAAAGAGGCAGTAGAGGATGGGACTGAGCACCGAGTTCTTGAGAAAGCCAACACACTGAGTCCTGGAGTCTCCAAGGACAACCATAATTATATACCTGGTTGCCATGAACAATGGACATGAAAACGGCACATGGTAATTAATCTTAGCTTTCAGCAAATATTACTTCTAATAGGCCAATGCTTCAACGAATGTCACAGATTACTCAAGGCTGATAAATTATTGATAATCTATTTCAGCATTGGTAGCAGGCAGCTGCTCAAATAACGCATTCACTTACTGTTGACGAAGGGCCCCTACTGTTTAGACTTAAGACTTTAGAGGTTTTAAAGATTCTTTGTATATTACATAACCATACTGCAGGTCCAAAATGGAAACACAGTGACGGAATGTGAACGAATTTTCAAAATGTGTCGCATATGAAAAGCATTTTCCGGTTAACCCTTTGACGACAAGATTATTATTATTTTTATGCATTATAGTACACGCTAGTCATCAAAGGGTTAATAAGTGTAAAATTACTCCAATGTCTTAGAGTCAACAATAGCAGCTCACTGATCGCATTTTGACAGTTCCTAGAATGTAGGCTATTCAGATCGACTCATAAAACCTTTGGCCTTAAATGTTGTGAAGCGACCTTTGTTATCTGTCTACACGAAAACTCTTGTTGCTATTTTCAGAGCGGAAAGGACCGACAGAAGTATGTGGGTACGTGTCCTACTTCAAGGAAATGGAGCGAGACGAACTTGGCTTTAAAACGGATTCCATACTGCGTAAGTTTCAATTGCACAGCTGCACTGGCTCGTGCAACTTCTATGCAGCGTTCGTTATGCAGTGAGACGATGACATTTTTATAGCGTAAAACTACCACAAAACATCGTTCTTTAGCATATGGTCCTATTTGGCCGCGCTGGGGTTGAGAGCGCCTCTGAATAGTTCCCTTGAAGAGGTTCTATACAAATTCAAGTAATGAATAATGAATGAATATCGTTTTCATTAAGACCAGCCCATTTGTAATCACATATAGTGACAGTTAAATTAAATTCTTCTGTTGTCTGTGAATAATGTAAAACCAATGGATAACTAATAACCTTTACGTACTATTTTCTTTCTCTCTCTACTGTACCCTCCTTTCTGCCCTATAGTTAAGGGGCAACACGCCAACCACTAGACAGTCGTGAATAACGAGACTCTAAGTGCAACAGTTATGTGCGGTCTAGGAAGAGGAGTAATAAAGAACCGATAGAAAATATACCAAAGGAAGTCATCGTTTATCAGGCAGACGGCATTTCTGATCCTGAACATAAGTAAGACCAGGCACAAATCCCAAATCTGCGAATAATGAACTATTTAATCGCTGCACTTAAGGTCATCGTGCGATATCTATCTAATTTATTCTGGTATTTCCATATATCCTTACCACGTGACCTGGATTCCTAATACTTACTCCTACATACTCGGAAACGTGGACCTACGGCGGTTCCCAGACCATGGCAGCTTAAGCGGCGTCGTATCTCCCTCAAAAGCCTTATTAATAAGCTGTCGCGTCGAATTAGCTCGTTCCTATAATTATAATAAATGAAATTGTCTGTGCCCGATGAAGCTAAATATTTCATTTGCGCGTGGTCGCCCTGTATCACTTGGGCCTACTTCTCAACACCTACGCGCCATCACAACAGGAGAAGACTAATTTATATAGCGTCCCATTCGACAGCTTCTATAACGTCTGTCACGTTTGCTGCGTTTGGTGTAACATAGAAACAAACGCTGTGCTGAAGTGTCGCCTGCAAAATGTGAACCGGGTCTTGTAGCTCGGACCTGGCATTTGCAGTGTTGAATTTCGAAGGAAATCGCCCATGGTAGTGGGAAGCGACAGGCGTGAATGACTGACTGACCGCTTCATCGGCGACAAGGGAAAGATAGAAAGAAAGACAAAGTAAGCCAGGAAATGGAAGGAGAGACAGGATCGCGACTTTTCGTTTGGAAGAAAAGTGAGGGATAAAGATATGTAACAACGGGAGAGAGGATAATATAAAAAATATAGAGAAGAGGTTGAGAGAGGGAGAACGAAGGAGAGGAAGATTTAATTTGACATATAATATATATTTCGCTCTGCAAAAGGGAAAGAGGGAGAGCGGCTGAGAGGGAGAGGAGGCAGAATGGGAGGAGAAAAAAGAGAGATGGTCGAAGAGAGAGAAACAAGAGAACACAAAGAGAGCAAATGAGCAACAGAGAAAGAGTAAGCAAGAAGGAAAAAGGACAACAGTGAGAGAGACAGACAGACAGACAGAGACACCGACAGACAGAGACACAGACAGACAGAGAGAAGGAGAGACAAAGACAGAGAGAAGGAGAGACAGACAGAGACCGAGAGAGCGACAGAGACAGAGTCAGGGAGAGGGAAGAGAGAGGATTCTGAGCGAGTAATTGATTGTCATTGAGAGCGCCGCAGCCACTGACCTTCCACTCATTATTGTCTGCTACGATCGGTCGCTCTTCTATCGTCATTCGATCTGGCCATCCTCCCTCCGCCGCCCCTAAGCTCTTCTTCCTCTCCCTGCAGCCTCCCTGTGCACGTCCACCCATCCCCTTCTGCTGTTGCTGTTGTGCGGGGGCTTTGTACCAGAAGGTCTTCTCCCGTCCGATCGGCTTTTGGTCGGTTGGGACTCGGTCGTTGGCGGCAACAAGCGACCGTCAACACCCGAGTGATGCCGCTCCTCCTCATCGCCACATAAAGCCACCCATGTAATCCACGTAATACAGATGTCGCTAGGAGACAGGAACATCCCACGTACATCTACTACTGTAGCTGACTAACGTCTTCATCCTAGCGAATTTTACCAAAATAAGGCAAAAAGGCTAATCAATTTTCGAATCCAAGTAGGCCTGATACCGTTGATAGGCTAATTAGGCCCATAATAGAGTTCAAATTCACGTTTTCACGTCATCAGTATTGCGATATTTTTAAAATTATCTTTATTTTTTGTCGTTAGACTGTGCCCCTTTAAATTCTGTTTCTGTTTTTATTGTTGTGTATTTGCAATCTGGATTAGTGAATAAAAATTAAGATGTGCATATTGATTATCGTCAGCAAACGAAGAAGATGATAAAGAAACCTATGATGATGATGATGACGACGACGATGATGATGATGGTGGTGGTGATGAGGGTGATGATGATGATGATGATGATGATGATGATGATGATGATGATGATGATGATGATGATGATGATGATGATGATGATGATGATGGTGGGTGGTGGTGGTGGTGGTGATGATGATGATGGTGATGGTGATGATGGTGGTGGTGGTGGTGATGAGGGTGATGATGATGATAATGATTATGATGATGTCGACGACGATGGTGATGATGACGACGACGATGATGAAGGTGTGGAAGCAGAAGTAAAAAAACATTGGAAGAAGAAGAATAACAACAACAGCAAGACAAAATAATACGAAGAAGACGCGAAGTAGATCAGTTCCTATAACTCCAGTCACACTATTTCTAAGCAAGCGTGTATTCTGTGCGTGTCGGAACGTTGACAACGAAGTCTATTTTGTTGCTTTTAGTATCTTTGCGACGAGCAACCATATTTCCACTCATCAGTCTTCTCCTGCTTCTCGTCGGAGAAATTGTTTGCTTCCTCGGTCATTGTAACCAGAGAAACGTATTAACATTCATATCGGGGATTTTTTTCGTCATCGGGGGTGAGTTACTCCGATCTCCTCGCAACGGCTTTTGCGACTGTGGCGACACACAACGACCATGAACGCTGATATCTGACGTTACCCGGGTTTAATTCGACGACTGCTCTTTGCAGTCCGTTTCTCCCGTTTACTTCTCTCTGCTTCTGCTTCTCCCTGCATCCCTCGCTCAGTCTGTTTATCTCTCTGTCTGCCTTGCTTTCCTTGTCTCGGTCTATGTCTGTCTTACTCTAACGCTTTATGACTGCGAGGGAGAGGACTAGCCACCCGGACTCATATGTCAAGGCTAAGAAACATGAAATTGCTAACACATCATACCCAAGGTTGCCTCTCAGGGTAGCTTCAAAATCTGCTCTGTTATAATTTTATTATCTATTTGTATATCAGTCTATCTATCCATCAATACATACATAAATACATGCATACATACATCCAACCATATAGGTTATTATTAACGCGTAGAGCAACCCATCCTATTTTCTATGATTCCACTTCATGTTATTATTCGCATGTCAAGACAAAATCTCCAGCGTGCTGTTCTAGGTCACCTAGGTCACTCTTTAGCACTAGGTTACATGTATTAGACTCCTCTAAGGAGGGAGCCGATGATTGAGTGAAGTATTCCATTAGTAACGACAATTAGCTGAGACCAAAGAGCTGTTTTAATCAATAAGTAGCTTTAGTGTTACAACACCAGCAGCCATGGGCGTCCGGAGGAATTTTTTTAGGGGAGCAAAGTTTGAGATTGTTGGCACGGGGACTAACGAGGGTGTCGAAAGCAACCGATCACGTCACCCTCGGCGCTCGCTCCCGCGATTATGGGGTCAGAGAGTCTGGCGCGGATCCCAACAGTCGCCAGCGTTTTTGGAAGCATTTGACATGATTATGGGCCTGTTGTTAGCGTTCTGGGATCCCGTATTCAGTTATATCTGAACGCTTATTTCAAAACACAAAACTGCTAAAAATTTCAGTGTTTCTCTATATTTTAAATTATTTAGATTATCTTGCCGAGTTTGGAATAAAAATTAAAATGTGAACAAATCAGTCATTCATTGCTAAAAGCTAAGATGATAATTCAATTTTGTACGACTGAAGTCTAAGGTCTAAGGAAGTCTGATTCTTATTATTGAAATAGCAATTGCAAAATCCAGGGTGGAGCTAAATTTCCTCCACCCTGGATTTTGCAATTGCTATTTAATGCTCCCCTTGCACCCCCTTCGGACGCCCATGCCAGCAGCTATTTGATACCCAGAATCGTCAATGAATGGCCACAGCGTTACGAATGCGTCGCTTGCTAGGTAGAGGCTGCCAATGATATACTAGAATCTGGCTGCAGGGTAAGACAGCCGATGATTGACGTTCATGTATTATTTAGACGTAAATGGAGCTAATGAGGTCTTTCTCCACAGCATAAGATGACCAAAGCTATACATAAATATATACGTATAAGATAGTATTATGCTAAACACGCCGAAATTAAACTTCCAACTAGACAATCTCCATAAATTAGTTTCTCTGATGAAATACAGTCTTTTGTGCCTCAATTCCCCAAGGATTTAAGTCACGGTCGTCCTATTGTTCTTGACCACTGAGAAGTTCTATGTCTGACTTTTGTGCTATTTCCTGAGGCCTATTATTAATAGCCAATTGAATACTTTCAGGATCTCACACGATCAATTAGGCCTACCTGAAAAATGAGCAGGGTCGAGGTCGTACGGGCGCTATATGAAAACGTTTAAATATTTACATCTAACTTACATTAACTTGGATATCGCCACCTTACCTTGCTGATCATTTTCAAACACAAATTTTGCTCATTTTGCCATGTTCCGTTTTGTCATCTGATTCAAGAACTTCTGCGTCTGACTTCTGTACCTAAATACTAAGTTTTTGCTTTTAAAGGCTTTAAAAATTATTTTGTTTTATTCTGTCAGTAATTTTTGAAGTCTGAGAAGTCTGAAAGCATCGATTCTTGCAACAGACAGAATCATTTGGAGATAGAAAACTCCTGAAAAATTCTAAACTTAATCTCAAGTCTATCACTATAACGATGCAGAAACCTGCTAGCAAGTATACAGCAGGTAGAAATTTTAAAAAAATTAGGCCTATCGTAGACTCACCCTTCTGCCTCGCTCATGCAAGTTCAGAGTGATTTCACTCCTCACAGGACCTCAAGAGACAGGACTTTCAAACCCAGACTTTCTCTCATCCAGACTCAGCACAAGTATATATCAGCGACTTAGGATTAGTTATGTTGACTTGACTCACTAGATAGGGAACACTTTGTTGTTTACCTCATTATTGGGCCTTCCGGCCAAGATTGTCGGGTTCATACGCGCCTTTTATATATTAAAACTGTTTCGCATGTATGCTAGCTGCTATCATGATGTAAGAAATAGGAACCTGTTCCAGAATGTTGGGCCTATCACTGCAGACCAATTGAGCAACCAGGTCACTAGGGGTGTCCAGAAAAATGATACATTGCAGAAACCAACCATTCCCTATTTTTTACATTATTCTATTCATATATTGTCTAGAAATATTTTTACAGAATTTTAAAATGATCAAAGCCCCCGAACATACCCTACTTAATCTCCCAGGACTGTAGGCGCCCATGCATGGGTCTTGGAACTTGGGTCCATTGTCGATTTACTCTTTTTATCACAAAAAATTAACGAAGAGTCCAATTTAGATGAACTGTTTAGGCCTACTGTTTGTTTGTCTCGATGAGAGCTACAACATCGATATGAAATATAGATACTAAATTCAGGGTTATTCAAGGTCATTTCAAGGTCATAAGAAACAAAATCGAACAAAAATTGAAGAAAAATGATCAGATCTCAGCCAATAATTGTTGAAATTGGTTAATTCCTTCTCGTATTTCTCGTATTGATACGGGATACCTGTGATAAGAAACAAGGATACAAAATGTAAGACGATCAAAAGTTATTTTAAGGACAAAAAGATCAATTTCAGACTATGAACTATAAGCAGAGTAAATCTGGTAAAATTCATCCAAAGAGATAGAAACTGTTATAAGAATTGACGTCTTGCGTCTGTTACAGGTTTATGTACGCTCATAGGAATCATAATTTACATCAGTGCCATAACGGAGGAGGCCGGAAACAAGCCGAAGATGCCGATGGATGAGCCGAAGTTCAGCTATCGATACGGACCTTCGTTCGTCATGACCATAAGTTCTTTCATCGCTTCCGAAACGACCGGCGTGCTCTCCGTCTACCTCTACATAGTCCTCTACAAGACCGGGTATCGCAAGAAGCAGAAGCGCCTCAACTCCTCCTCGACGACGACGGCTCACGCGACGACCCCTTACGCGAACGACCGCCAGCCCTCTCGTCGGCTGCCGACGTCGTCTTCGTCTCGCGAGAACTCGCGGGGTCACACGCCGCCTTCTCCCAACTCCTACTACGCTTACATGCCGGTGACCGATGCGGCGGCGGCGCTCCAGGAGACGACGCTGCGGCGGCCGCTGACGAGGGACGACGCCTCCAGATACACGCTACACTCGTCGGCGGCGGCGATGGCCGTGGACGCCCAGGTGCATTTCGCCCGCGACAGGTCGCGTCGGTCCGTCAGGGAATCGGATACGCAACGCAGGACAACCGTCGTCTGAAGGACCGACCTCTATCGCCTCTCCGTCTGGGGTTCGATTTGTAATCTCGACATCTCTTCATCGCCAACAGAATGCTATGTCGTGGGAACCACTTTATTCGCAGGCGATACGTCAAAACATTAAATAATAAAGTAGACAATTATGTGATGTCAAGTTCGAATACAGCTCAAGATCTAAGAGGTAGTACTGACGCTTCTGTGCCCCCAGTTTTTCATTTGAAATTAAATAATTAGGCTGATATTTCGACTATGAGAAATTTCTAACGCTATGCAAGACTATTCTAGCTTTCATGTATAGAGGGATACGATAGAGCTCAAACTAGCAATGCATACAATTTCAACCCTGAGTGACACTGCTAAATGTGATAGGCTTCCGGGAAAACGGAGTTTTCTCAACTGCTTTATTTCTACGTTTTGCAACTTATGTCAGTTATGTTTCTGTGTCGAGAGACGGGTAGCACTAACTGTCACGCGGATTGGATGTAGGTCTGTGACTTGGGGTGTTCAGTAGACTGTTGCACATGTCGTCTTTAGGCCTATACGGAATCCATAGATAACGCATACCGACATTATTACAGAGGTTCAGTAGCTGTTCGCAATGTTTTAGGAGAGTCCATTTCTTCTCAATTATACATGTTATGATTCTTATTGAAATTTCAGACACATTTGGAATTGTTCATGCTCTACTGCGCACAAAGAAAAGTTCATATACAAAGCATTACAGAAGACCAGCTTCTATAGAACTGTCCTACCTATAATCCTTAACGTTTCATCTCCATTGCATCCATATAATTATGTGTATGTTTTAACCTCTGCCTTAATACCTTATCAGCCGGACAGAACGCCGACTTGAAGCACAGCCGTTCTCTCGAACCGTCGCTTTGCAGACTGTCTTTTCTGGACTCTCCACAGTTGTACTATATTCCTAAATGTTTTACTTTCTTTGGAATTCTCTGCTTTCTTTTCTTAACACAAACCTTCTCCAGACTCCTGTTTGCAGTTCTAACTAAAATTCGTCATATCATTATATCTAGGCACATCCCTCTCCATCTTACTCCTCCCTTGAAACACTTTTGCTTTCCTTTGCCTGATTATGAATTTCCAGCCGTACTTAAACAATAAGATTTCTGCAACGTAAATCATGTCGCTTAACTGCTAATGGCAATTCTTAACTTCTTGCTCCTCGGATTCACTTCCTCTGGCGTTGACTCTATAGAGGGTCTATTTCGTCAGTCTCTTGTGATCGGTCTCTGCCTTTTTATATAGCGCATTTTAGAGAACATCGCGAAAAGGCCAGTGTAATTCAGCAACTGTAAATATTCTTCGGCTATGACAGAATTGCGACGTTAACGCCCTAAACAGAGTTAACTTATAGCAAACGGTTGCAATGGATTTGATCGTAATAATAAGGGTAATAATCGTCTGAGTTTGTCGATAGTCTCCTTATCTCGGGTAGGTTTTAGCTACCAAGACCAGCAGTCACTAGCATAATAATTTGTGAAGAACAAATAATTATTCAGAATGAATAAATTCAGGTTTTAACTGTCAAGTACAGGACAGGACACCTTTGTAACATAAATGTTAGTAGCAGAAGTCAGAAAGAACTGAGTGACAATGTTTTGGCTTAGATTCGCCAAATCGTATAAGTCGAAATGCAGAATTCAGAGAGTCTATTTGAGACTCTGAGACTCCACAGAAAAAGAAATATGAAACTCAGCTTAAATTGAAATAAATCGCGACTATAGATTTGTACTCTACAGGTTTGTCAATCTGTTTACAAACCCGCCTAAGAATGTATCCTGATATGGGCCTTATCCTAAATGACGCTTCCAAAGCGCTGTTTGGAGTATTGTACTAATTTCATTTGACGCTTATTTAACACCAATAATAATCCATATTACACTAAGGAGAGGCGAGAACTTCACCGATCTTGACTATGTAGCGTCTCTGAATAGGCTTGAGCGCCTCTGAATAGGCAATCTGGTAGGGGCGCTATAACAAGTGTCCAAATACAATACAATACAATACAATACAATGTAGCGACGATTCTTTACTGGTGCAGACGACCTATAAGTGTTACCCTCTGCGCTGGAAGTTCTTAGCAACGAGGTCATGGTCTTTGGCTTGGGGCACTAGGGCAAGAGCTATAGGTCAGAACTGCACGGATTGCCTGTCTGATCAGATTAAGGTTGTGGTTGCCTTCATCGTATACAGGAGATCAAACACCGAAGCGCATTCACTAGAATGTGCATTTTCTCTCTGGATAAAAACAGCTGGAGCTCTGCAAGCGAACAGATCGTCAAGCTGTGGCTCTATAGATTGTATGTGTTGACGACACTCCTCTGCAGTTGTGAGGATTGGATCACGAAGATCAACACCTTCAAACTGTGCTGATTCAGGATGACTCTGCGGACTACTAACAGAGAACGAAAGAAACATGGCGATTAGGAGAAAACTGACAGTGTCTCTTCTTGTCACAGTTCAAAAAAGCAGACTGCGTTTATTCGGGCATGTCTCACTTGCCTCCAGAAGATGAAGACCACCGGAGCGCCTTGTGGATTGCAAACTCCTAATGGTCAGGAGAAGACTACGCGGTGGACCTATAGGAGTACTTGGGTTAGACTCGAGGAGAAGGAACTGACAGCCATCAGCAGTGGTCTTTATGCAGTTTGGACGGAGGCCCATCGTGTAAACGGCGTTCAACTGAGTTCGTAATTAAAGAGAGACATTTCCAAAGTAATTCCTTGTTTGCGAATAAAATGAGACAAGTATTATAATTAACAAGATTATTGCAATATCATCGTCACCGTCAACCTTGGCGCACCGCTCTCTTGATAGTCACCGTTTCTCAAACACGTTGGCGGCCATCTCGTAATAATATGCATGGTGCCTATTACCTAATGTTAGTACATACTACTTGTCTAATCTAGGGAAAGGCTGCATGGGCATTATTATACTAAATTGAACAACTTATGATCCGACGAGATTTCTGATTTGACACGCCTCAATAGATGCAGACAATTAAAACTGGTTATTTAATCAAATTTTAATAATTTTATTATTAGTAATTCATCATAAACTTAGCTGTAACAACAACAATAATATAATAACAAGTCGCAACTCGCAGAGTCTCAAGTAAACAAATCTTCGTACGATCATATCTCAATACCACAATGTTAAACAAATTCAACAAATAATTCAAATCAGTTTTCAGAGTACTGCCTAAGATATTAAATCTTACACGTATTAGTGACATTACATCATGCTAAATAGCAGTCGGTTGTCGAAACTTTGGGTCAGATTTGATTTCATGAACGGAAAAGATAAGTCGATATCCAACAAATCGGTAGCTAACGAAACAAGTCTACTGTGCAAGCTATTCAAAAGAAAGTGCTTACTGTTAGTGCCAAGCTAACTATAAAGACTTACAAATTATAAAAAGGACAACCAACCTAGGTTCGTAACCATTAGATCTATATATTGCTGTGAACATATGGATCATAAAATTCGATCTTTGCATGGCAAATATCTTTGCTATCCTTCCTAACTACGAAATAAATTAACAATGGATTTGATTCATCTTCCCACGTCATCAAAAGCAACTCATCACCAGCAGCTGATTCGCCTGTATGCACAAACTGTGCATTCTTTACTCCGTATCCGCATATGTCTCCCTGTAGTTTCTTGTAATATCCGGAGGAAGTGGCCTGAGCAGCTATCTCGAGAGCATACTCGACGTACATGACTTGAGTTGTATGATCGTTGCCGTCCATGTCGATGTTCCTGACAACGAGTTTGCAACAGTAGCAGTTTTTCCTGTCCACTGCAGGCAGCCTGAGCCTTTGAGGCGACTGAATGGGAGCCACTGACAGCATCTTCTTGACCTTTTGCTTGAAGTCTGCAGGAAATGGTTCTGCTTTCCTTGTTTTGGCGTTTACATGAATATGATCGACATAACAAATAGCCAAAACTACTCCTGACGTTTCATTCATCAGGATGTTACGCAATGTTATGGTTGAATTTCCTACATGGAACACGTCGCTGATATTCTTTAACTTGACCGTTATTCCAGGTGTTTTGTAAAGTTTCGTCGAAATTTCTGCGCGGACTTGAATCAGGAAGAATGTCTGTAGTTCGAATACGTCCAAACCGTGGGCTGACCAAAATCGATACCGCATAGTTTCAAAATGCTTAACAACTGCCGGCAAGCTTAATAAACCTAAAATAAAGATCAAATATTATGATATTTACTAATCGAAACATCAGTTGATAATCTAAATATCAAAAGCGGCGTACCAAAAAAATTGCCAGTTAACTAGGCCTAGGCCTAGGCTACTCGTAATTGTTATTCGGGTATAGCACTCCGAGAACCTACGATGCATTGACCTTATTGCGAACCTCATCAACTCAAGTTCTTTTGATAAAACCTTGACGAAGCATAGATAAAAGAATAAGAATTTCAAATTGCAGATCATTGCCGTCGCTGGAGTTGCACACCTCAGGAAATATTTAGTCTTGATGCCACAGAATTGGTATCTTTTCCCAGCGAGTAACAAAATGCTGATGATTGATGACGATTCGGCGCTCGTGAATAATCTGGTGCTCTGCGCATAGCTTTAGAATTGCGTTTTATAAATTTGGAGCTTATAACGATTTAACGATTACAATGATTATATAATGGCTAGATTCATTGAGTGATTAATTTACTGAGGTTAAATGATCTTAATTCTTAATTCTGGTTGGCAAATTGATTTAAGTAGGCCTACTGGAAGGTTAAGTGTGGAGATCACATAAAAACTAAATTATACTCCTGCACCCGAGACGGCCAAGATGGTCGCTTTTTTTAATCTGCGTGTTAATTTCGACCATTTGGGCGGTCGAACTCGTTTTTTGTTCGACTATTTTTGTCATTCGATTTTCAAAATTGCCTAGAATGCGTCCGTGGAGTGAGCTCTCTTTCTTCGCTGTTTCTGGTGTGTTTTGGGCGATTTTCGGACGCTTAATATCGAAGCCGTGTGCACCGTCACTGACCTACGGAATGGTTTCGCCCGCCGAGGGGTTTCAGGTTGTTACCTGTACATTGTGTACAACAAAGCTTTCGGTTGTGGCGCCCACCGTTCTACATCGGTGGCACTATTCGATCATTTGCCGGCTACTACGAATATCGTCCTCTGCATCTCCAGTGCCAGAGGGATGCCCGGACAATCCGAGAGGAACTGCCAGGATGTCGAGGTGCGTGTTTTCCGACCCTCGTCGTCTGTCGTCGTTCCTCTTCTTCGATGCTACGGTGACCAGGAATTTCGAATAACGTACCAACCATCAGCTCTGGATGATAATCCGTTGACTCTACGTGTTTGCGGGACCTTGCCAGTGATGACTTTTCTAGTCATCTTTTATTCGAGCTGTGTTCGTTTTTGACTGATTGTATGGTCATAATTTTTATTGACTCTAACATCATTTAGATTAACGCAGGGAGTAGGGATCTTAAAGGGGCGCTATGTATACATTTTTGGAAAATAAATAAATAAATAAATAGCTAATGGCTAAAGTGGCAACAATTGGACGATGTTGGAAATCTGGTAACTAGATTGTCCAATTTTATCCGATTGGGTTGGCCACTTTGAATTGGAAAATATAACAAGATTGTGCTTCAGGACGAAAATTCGGGTATCTACACCACGACGTGAACAACTAGGGTCAGGCATAGATGCAGACAGACGAAAGAGGTTAACTTACGGACAAAAGTTTTCTTGAACGTTTAGGACGTGTTGATTTGATTTTAAAAAATCCACATAGGCCTAATGTATATTCGTCAGAATCCAATTTAGGAAATCGGGAGGCGGCAAGAAATTCACTTTTATTGCGATCTAATTGTTTATAAGTGTGAATAAGCAACGGAAGAAGGTCATTTAAGTATGAGTACCCGCTCTGTTGAAGTCGCCATATTTGAATCCAAGCGACGAGAATGAGTAGCCGTTACCATTTTCATTTGGGATGAGTTGCAACGAAGCTGCATTTCTACAAAATTGAACAATCCGCGACTTTTAAAACAGTTTCATACATAATCCAAAACACAATATATCTATTAACTACTTTGGTAAATCCGATCTTTCATCTTAGACTTCTAAGTTAACGAGCCCAGCAATGCATGACTTCTTTGACTGTTGAACCCTTTTACAGCTACTTGCAGACAGGATGAAAGAGCCATGTTCCTTGGCCCGTGTTGGTGCCAGTTCAGAATTCGAAGGCCGAGGAAAGATCATGGTGCTATAGTGGATCTCATTGGTGATGATAATCATGGGATGATGCAGAAGTGGAACCAGGACATGATGGCTTGAACAATTCAGTGTTCAATCTTGAGTGGAATGTAACAGGAAATAGAGCAAACGGGAATACTCAGATTGACAGGAAAGAAAGGAGAATCAGCAAATTTGATGAGATCTTTTGAGAGTTCGTTTCACAGAACTGGCACAGCGTAATTTAGGAAGTTGGTGCAGAATTTCAGAAGCAAGAAGACTAGAAGGAGATATATAGAATGGCATGATGGAAAACGAGTAGAAATTGGCGATTAGATAGAATATCTAGAGAAGGCAATGGCGTTGAGAGGTTTGAAGGGCATTTAACCCAGTGAAGTGCTTTGAAAACTAAAATTATATGGCGCTGAACAGAAATTTTGGTAAAATCACGGACAAGAGCGTTCTGGATTGTTGAAGATGTTTTACTATAAGATAAGTCGACGCTATACAAAAGGGAA
Source organism: Aporrectodea caliginosa (assembly GCA_020284085.1). Taxonomy (NCBI): domain Eukaryota; kingdom Metazoa; phylum Annelida; class Clitellata; order Crassiclitellata; family Lumbricidae; genus Aporrectodea; species Aporrectodea caliginosa. The sequence goes on from JACEVL010000017.1 coordinate 779,060, forward strand.
TTGCAGTAATCGAGTTTGGAGTGAACAATTGTGATGGCTAGTGCATAGTCGACGCAGATCACGAATACGCTTGTAGCAAATATGTTCAGCAAAAGTAAGATTTTGTCGAAAATGATTCCAAGATCGCGGACTGGAGTAGAGTAAGGCGCGGGTGAAGTGAAGAAGAAAGATCTGAAGGATAGATTAGTTTCTTCACGGTTGAATAGAAGTTTGGCAGTCATCTGGACTGAATTCCTCTTGATGGCTTTACGTAAATGATTTAGTGCGTCTATAAAAGAGTTAAGGGATGGGCGTCCGATAGAGGCTAGAGAGGAGCATTACAGGAACCACAAACATACATTCAACAACGACGAAGAAGATTGCTTTATGTTGCTCAACGATTTAGAAGACTGGATGAATCTGAGTGAAGAATTTACGACAGATGTCGTTTCTTGGCAGATATAAGACTACAATGAAACCGATTGGTCAAATGCTTAGAGCATGTTCTTTGACGAGACATAACTTAGTAGAAGTTTATGGACAACAGAACTACAAGGTCTGCTTGCAGATTTAGGGGTAAAGAAGAGATTTCAAGATCGAGTGCATCAAAGTCTAAAATATGATTCGAAATATGATATAGTTTAGCAGTTTCTTTAACAAATCAACAGTGATCTAATCTAACATCTAATCATAGAATTTGTGTAGCGCCATTAACTACACAAATCTACGAACATTCCACATTTCAGAGCCAGTCTGGCCAGTCGGTGTCAGGCGCCGTATGTGACTGCGGTCAGTCGCATTCAAATAGCTCATAAACTCTTCCCTAACTCGTCAAAACTAAAACGCTGCTGCTGGATATTTCACAGCAGACGAAAAGTTCAGATGGTTTAAATTTTCAGACGGGTAGACTTACTTGTAGAGTTTTTACTTTATTTTACTTGTAACCTAGGTATTATCTTTAGCTCTACTGTGTCCTCTACCGACTATGTGAATGGCATTTGTAAATCGCCATCACAGGCCCCTTACATTCAAAGGCCGTGGGCGCTCAGCCTCGGGACTCGGTACTTGGGTCCATTGTCGATTTACTCTTTTTATCACAGCAAATGTAGGAAGAGTCCGATTTGGATGAACTTTGTGTTCTGTTTGCCTCGACGTGAGCTACTTCTGGGAAAATCATGGATATTAAATTCATGGTCATTCAAGGTAATTTCAAGGTCAGAAACAAAATTAAATCTAGCAAAGATCTGAGAAAAATGTCCAGATCTCAGCCAATAATTGTTGAAATCGGCTAATTTTTTCGTGTGTTTCAGAGCTAGTCTACATGTGGCATGAAGCAAGGCTACTAACTGTAAATGGCCACAACTCAGCAAGATATTGTTAGATTTTTTATTTTTGTCGCACCCTTTTCTCGGGTGTATATGATCGCCATACATAAATATTCGTGACTTACGGAGAATGAGATTTCATATCCCTATGTCTGTTAAGATCTATGGCAAATGCATTGACCTCCAACCGCCTGCATTATTGAACTGGCTTCTTACTTGTATCACCAAGTCTTTTTTAGGAAGCTCCAGAGAGTTCAAAAATCTTTGCTACAGTCTTAAGTAATGCAGGAAGAAATGAGCATTCCTCTGTTCTTAAATTATTGTATCGGCTTCTTGTTCAGCAAAAAACTCTTTCAAATTGAAACTCAAAGCTTAGGCCATAAAACAATTAACTTTAGCCAGCCACGGCATTTGAAATCAATCCATATTTCTCAGTCTTATATCTAGATAATCGTTCAATATTAGGCTATACAATGTACCTGACAGCGGTATGTCTATCTGTTTTGCAACCAATAGGCTAAACGAATATAATACAAATAAGTCTTATCACTGTTGAACAGGGACATCTTTGGTCAAGTCTAAAGAAAAAAGGTGAACGAGCTTTTGGATTGCTGGATCTAAATTTTGTAGCCTATATACTATCTCTGTCCATAGTTGTTTCAACACTGCTCACTGACAACGCTTACCGTTTGTGACGTTTGCTGGCCTTCGCTAGCTGAAGTTCTTTAGAATCCGCCATTGTGCTGAATTTAACGTGTTTTCTCAATGAAACCCTGTTCGCCTGCAAGGCTATCGAGGTGTCCTAACCTTAGGAAAGTAAGAAGAGGTCGATATGGCTTGGCAACATATCACAACACATGGTCTGATATCCATAAGGCAATGTCCGTAAGTCAACATCTATATAGGTCTATGGTGTATCAGCATAGCTTAGTTATTGTAGGTCTACTCTGCCTGCACGCCTATTTTATGACCTGTTAAATTGCTGGCACAGATATAGCCTATGCAGGGCATTGCAGGCGTAGCGCAGCTTCAGTACTATCTGCATTTTGCCTAATGCATATTCAAGTATGACTGACTAAGTTTCAAAGGCCGCACATCTTAGGTGCTACTTTATAGTCATATATATAGCATCGATAGGTATCAGAACAGCTGTTCTCGCTATTTTAGAAACCTGTTATGCATTATGACTAGTCTGAGCTAAGGAAAACTGTTACATTCCCTTCATATTGGTCTTCCCAAGGTCCGTCTATGTCCTGTTCAATCTGTTCTCAGTGCTGCTGCTCGATTGATTGCTCATCTTCCTCATTACTCTCATATATGATCGCTCACGGTCAACCAACTGCACTGGCTTCCTCTCTCTGACCGCATTCAATTTAAAGTCCTTACTTTAGTCCTCAAGTACAAACTTGCTCCAGAATATCTCAGAGATCTCGTTTGTCCTCCTCTTTCTGCATCTTCTCATCGGCCTCTCCGATCTCTGGACTGACCACGATTGCTCAAACTCGATGCTTTGCCATCATGGAATCATTATGCCCTTCTCTTCACTCTGCGTGAGACTTTCCTTTCTGGATCATTGTCTTCATCTCTCTCTCTCTCTTCTTACAACCTATTTCTTCTAACGGGTGCTCGCACTGGAAGCGCTACTGAATGGCCACGACTATGAACGGCGCTATGTAAATTATTAATTACTAATTGCGTTACATTACAGTGCATTATATTACAAACAAAAACAGTGGGGAAATAATAAACATAAATGAAGAACATGAGAAAAGAGTAAATCTTCAAAGGAATATTATTTAGATGCAGCGTATAACTAATAAGAGAAAATAAAGAAATTAACCACGCAAATCAAGCGGGAACGATATTTAAGGTAGAGACAACCCGTGCGAAGCCGGGTAGCAACGTGTAGTAGAAATCAAACAGTCTGCGGTTTTTCTTAACCTTCTGACATTTCACGCTACGTTGAGAACGGCGCAGAGATGGGCAAATTACACAGTGAAATGTAATTGAATTACAAATTACAAATTACTTTAGAAATTTTGGGGAAATTACAAATTACAAATATTATTACGTAATTTCAATTACATCAAATTACAAATTACATGCATAGTTGGGATCAATTGAAATTCAGTCAGGAAACACATGCTTTGTTTCCACTGTTCATTTATATTCGAGTGTTTGAAACTGTTTATTTAATATTCTCTAAGAAGTAGCAACGATAATCGGCATCTGTTTTACCTTACAATCATGCTTTCAAAACTATAATGAGTTTGCGTACCAGCATAGATGAAGAAAGTGCAGAATTAAATTGTATAAATAATATCTTTAATTGCAGATGTCTGGTCTACTAAACACAGAAGTTAGGCCTACATGGGAGTAACCTGTCACTGGATCGATGCATATGCATTTGAGCGAAGCTCAGTTGCCTTAGCATGCAGACCTTTTGTTGGATCACACACGTGTGATGGAGTAGCACAACTCATCTTTGTAATACATTATGATCTCGGTCTGACACATGACAAAATTGTTGCTACTACTTCTGACAATGACTCCAATTTTGTTAAGCATTCAGAGTTCAGTGTTACTATTTTTCATTCCAGAAATACTATAGTGAAGGTGATCAAGATAAGGAAAAGATGCTTTCAAAACTGGTCTGGTTGTGGAGTCTCTGGTTCTAGTTTGTTCAAAGTAATTTGATTTTACAGATGTAATTTGAAATTACAAATTACATGAAGAAAATGTAATTCAATTACAAATTACAAATTACATTGATCCAGAGCAACAAATTACAAATTACCAATTACAATTGTAATTCAAATTACGTAATTTCAATTACACCAATTAAATTACTGCCCATCTCTGGAACGGCGTGGGGTAATTTTTTACCCCAATGAAATGTTTAATATCTCAGCTCATAGGTAATAATGTACAATAAGAAATGAAGAATCGATTTCAATAGTTCCAAGGTCAAGAAATCGATTTCTCGTAGTGGCAAAGGTGTGGGAGCACTATTTAGGCCCCACAGAAATTTGCGCCACGAAATTGAAAAAATTGCGCGGCAAAAACGTTAATTTTGCGCGCATTTTGCGCAAAGTAAAAAGTGGTATAAGTACGTTATTTTTCGCATCAATCAGTGTGCCAAAGTATTTAACAGTGTTTAACAATTATTTCGTTATTTAGTGTATAGTTTGGCTTCCTAACAATTATTGATGATTGCAGAATTTTTACACTGACTGACGAGTTTCTTGTATAGTCAGTCACCAGGATGGTTGCCCTTCATCTTCGTATGTAACGTCTATGAATTCATGTGCTCGATAACGAGCCGACACATTGGCACTATACTATGCGAAGGGTCACGCACGCTGTTGCGTGACTGTTTTTGGCACACACTGTCTAACGAATTTGGTCGCAGTCAAGTTTTAGAATTTTTGAGACTAAGAGTCTGTGCATTAAAAACAGAAACATATTCCTTAACTACTAATTCCTCTATAACTTCAATACTATAGTCCCATTCCGTGGTTTTTTCAATTGTCGCTCGACCATCCATATCTATATTTAGATCGACGCTGTGGTTGCTATGTTGAATTTACTACGCATCGCAGTGGATTTTTAGTAATTTAAAGTCCAATTGCGCGAATTACGAACACAAATTACGAATCAAGTGAAGAAAACAGCGATCTGTTGTGGTATTTTGCGCGAAAATTGCGTACATTGCTAATTTTTGCGCCGTTGCGCGAGAGCTGGAATTTTGCGCGAAAATTGCGCGGCGCAGAATCGCGAATTTCTGGAGGGCCTAACTATTGTCCAATATGGCGGCTAAATACAAAAATATGCATATCTCAGCTCAAAGGTAAGCTTTAATGACAAATTAACTTTTGATTTCAATATTTCCGAGGTCAAGGAATCGATTTCTTGTAGTGGCAATAGTGTGGGAGTGCTACTATCCAAGATGACTGCGAAGATGCCCGCCCAATTAAAGAAATATGTATATCCAAGCTCATAGATAAGCTACAATGACAAATAAAGTGTCTAATTAAATATTTGCAAGATCCTAGAATCGATATCTTGCACTTGCAGTGGCAATAGTTTGCAAATGTTAATATTCAAGATGGCGGCCAATATGGCCGCCAAAACAGAAATATATATATCTCAGCTCATAAATGAGCTACAATGATAAATGAAGTGTCCAGTTTATGTTTGTCAACGTCAAGGAAACGATTTATCGTAGTGGAAATAGTGTGCGAATACCGTTCTCCAATATGGCGGCAACTATGGCTGCCAAAACAGAAAAATGTATAACTCAGCTCATAGATAAGATAGAATAATAAATAAAGTGTCTATTTTAATATTTCCGAGGTCAAAGAAACGATTTCTCGTAGTGGCAATGGTGTGGCATGATTGTTATCCAAGATAACGACCAATATGGACGCCAAGACACAGGAGTATGTATATCTCAGCTCATACTTTTGTTTTGACGGCCATATTTGCCGCCGCCATCTTGAAAAGTAACACTAGAACACGTTTGCCGCTACCATAGGTCGAGTCCCGGACTTTTAAAATATTAAATTCGACACTTAATTCGTTATTATAGCCTACCTATGAGCTTATGTATTAAAAAGTTTTCTTTTGGCGGATATATGCCAGCATCTCGGAAAGTAGCACTAGCACACTTTTGCCGCTACGAGAAACCGATTCGTAGACCGTGAATATGTAAAATTAGACACTTCGTTTGTTATTCTAGCTTATCTATGAGCTGCGATATACATATTTTTGTGTTTTGGCGGCCAATATGGCCGCCATCTTGGAACATAAAACTCGCACACTGTTGCCGCAACAATAAATCATGGCCTTGACCTGGAAAACATTAAATTCAACACTTCATTTGTTATTCTAGCGTACCTAAGAGCTGAGGTAAGCTTATATATATTTTTGTGTTTGGCGGCCAAATTGGCCGCCATCTTGAAAAATAAAACTCTTACACTCTTGTCACTACCATAAATCAAGTCCTTGACCTTGAAAACATTACATTTTAGCTTATTTATGAGCTGAGACATACATGTCTTTTTGCTTTGGCGGCCATATTGACCGCCATCTTGGAAAGTGAGCTCTTCGAAATTATTGCAACTATGGAAATTCAATTCCACGGTAGAATCAACACTTTATTTCCGATTGCAGGTCACTTATGAGCATTTATCTGTCAAAAGCACAATTTCATTAGAAACGAAAAATAACGACGTTGAGGACGACGTGGGGTAAATATTTCCAAATGACACCTTGAACTCAAAAATCTTTTTCCCACAACATGACATTGCGATGGTTTTTGTGTCAGAATATGTAATTGGTCGAGACTTGTTAACACATGGAACGTCAAATTATACCTACCAACAGTTTCTCAGCAATCAACATTCAAACACCGCTAGGTGTAATTATTTACCCCACGCCATCCTGGGTTAAACAGATAATAATAATAAATAAAATAATGAATACACGGGTGGAATAAAGCACTAAGTGCCATTATTTCTTTTATACGCTTTTCGCGTGTTTCCTGTAGATTGGTCTCTCATCTATGGAAGAAAGCACTAATGATCATTAATTCCAGTAAATAGTAACGTTTCATTCGCCGTATGGCAGCACCATATCAGTCACACGTAAACAAAAATGGACGCTCGCGCAGAGGACGCTAATTCATTGTCTTCAGAAGTTAATATTACTTATTATTCGTCACAGTCTAGTGATGAAACGGAATACTATGATATTGATTCGGAATTTGAAAGGCAGAGTGCAAGTCGTGCTAAGGAAAAAGGCAAGATTCGGACGAAACACGAGGACTTATGGTCGGATAACACGAGGAAGCGAAGGAAGAATGCGGTTAGGATAATACTTGTAAAATATAGTTTCTATTCAAGTAGAAAATAGTATTTCTTCTGGGAAAAATGTCAGAATGCTTTATAACATCCTTATATTAATGATATTATTGAAAACGCAAGACTTGTGCTATTTCACACCAACCATAACCGGTTGTAAATACTTTCGGTCAGATATGATTTCATGTAGCGAACAGAGAAGTCGATATCCAACAAATTGGTAGCAAACGAAATAGGCCTACTGTGCAAGCTATTCAACAGAAAGTACTTACTATTAGTGCCAAGCTAACTTATAAAGACTTAGAAATTATTAAAAGGACAACCAACCTAGGTTCGTAACCTTTAGATCTATATATTGCTGTGAACATATGGATCATAAAATTCGATCTTTGCATGGCAAACATCTTTGCTATCCTTCCTAATTACAAAATAAATTAACAATGGATTTGATTCATCTTCCCACGTCATCAAAAGCAACTCATCACCAGCAACTGATTCGCCTGTATGCACAAACTGTGCATTCTTTACGCCGTAGCCGCATATGTCTCCCTGTAGTTTCTGGTAATATCCGGAGGCAGTGGCCTGAGCAGCTATCTCGAGAGCATACTCGACGTATACGACTTGAGTTGTATGATCGCTGCCGTCCATGTCGATGTTCCTGACAACGAGTTTGCAACAGTAGCAGTTTCTTCTATCCACTGCTGGCAGCCTGAGCCTTTGAGGCGACTGAATGGGAGCCATAGACAGCATCTTCTGGACCTTTTGCTTGAAGTCTGCGGGAAATGGTTCTGCTTTCCTTGTTTTGGCGTTTACATGAATATTATCCCAATAATGAATAGCCAGTACTACTCCAGACGTTTCATTCATCATTATGGTACGGAATGTTATGGTTGAATTTCCAACATGCAACACGTCACTGATATTCTTTAACTTGACCGCAATTCCAGGTGTTTTGTAAAGTTCCGTCGAAATTTCTGCGCGGACTTGAAGCACGAAGAATGTCTGTAGTTCAGATGTGTCCAAACCAAAGGCTGACAAAATTCGATATCGCATAGTTTCAAAATGCCTAAAAACTGCCGGCAAGCCTAATAAACCTAAAATAAAGACCAAATATTATGATATTAGCTATTCGAAACCACAGTTGATAATCTAAGTATCATTGCTTTAACTCATCAACTCAGGTTCTGTTGCTAAAACTTTGAGGATGCATATAGAAAAGAATAGGAATTTCAAATGATGACCCATTGCCGTCGATGGAGTCTTGATACCACAGCGAGTCACAAATTTTGACGATTGATGACGACTTTGCGGTCGTGAATAAGCTGGTGCTCTGCGCCTAGCTTTAAAGTTGCGCGTTATACATTTGGGGCTTACGATTTAACGATTACGATGATTATATAATTGCCAGATAAATTTACTTAATGATTAATTTGCCGAGGGTAAATTATCTTAATCCTGAAAGCCAAATCAATTTAAATACGGGAAGGTTAAGTGTGGCGATCACATCAAAAACTAAATGGCTACCGTATCGGCTATAGTGGTAACAATTAAATGTAAATTGTCCAATTTTATCCGATTGTGTTTGCCACTTTGAATTGGCAAATACAACAAGATTGTTTTTCAGGACGAACATTTTGGAATCTACACTTTTGACGTAACCAACTAGGAATAGACATAGGCGTCCTCAAGGGGTCTGGTGCGGATCCCAACAGACGCCAGGGTTTTTGAAAGCATTTGACATAATATGGGGCCTGTTGTTTAACAGGATCATTTTTCAGCTATATTTGATCGTTTATTTCAAACAAAAAACTGCTAAAAGTTTAAATGTTTTTATATATTTTGAAATTGTAAGGTCATCTTGACTAGTTTGGAAAAAAATTAAAATGTGGAAAAAATCAGAGCTATTCATTGTTGAAAACTAAGATGACAAGTGAATGTTTTAAAATATGTGCAAAATCCAGGGGCAAATGCCCCTTGCCCCCTCTCCGGACACCCATGGGGACAAACAAGGATACAGAGAGACAAAAGAAGGTAACTTATGGACAAAAGTATTCGGGAACGTTTAGGACCTGATGCTTTGACTTAACCAGACTCAAAAGAATGTAGACTACGTTTGTCAGAATCTATTCAAGAAATTTAACATGATCACTTTTATTATGATCTAATTGTTTAAAATTGCGCATTTATGCAACTGAAGAAGATCATTTAAGTATGAGTACCCGCTCTGTTGAAGTCGCCATATTTGAATCCAAGCGACGAGAATGAGTAGCCGTTACCACTTTCATTTGGGATGAGTTGCAACGAAGCTGCATTTCTACAAAATTAAAGAACCCGAGATGTTGAAAACAGTTTGATACATAATCAAAAACACAATGTATCTGTCCTCAGCCTTTGATTAGGCGCAGTCTTGGATGGAGGCCAATTAACTCTTCCCTGACTCGTCAAAACTAAAAAGCTGCTGCTGGATACTTCACAGCAGCCGAAAAGTTCATATGATTTATAAATCTCTTTCAGAAAGGGTAGACTTACTTGTAAAGTTTTTAAATTTTTTATTTTACTTGTAGCCTAGGTGTTTTCTTTAGCACTAGCGTGTCCTTTACCGACTATGTGAATGGCATTTGTAAATCGCCATCATAGACCCCTTCAATACGATTGCTGTGGGCCTGCAGCCTCGGGACTTGGAACTTGGGTCCATTGTCGATTCACTCATTTATCAAAAAAATGTAAGAAGAGCCAGATTTGGATGAAGTTTGTGTTCTGTTTACTTCGACGTGAGCTATATCTGGGGAAAATATTGTCATTAAATTAAGGGTCATTCAAGGTCATTTCAAGGTCAGAAAAATTAAGTTTAGCAAAAATCAGAGAAAAATGGCTGATAATTGCTGAAATCGGTTAATTCTTTCTTGTGTCTCTCGTCTTGACAAGGGCTACCTGTGGCAAGAAACAAGGCTAATAACTGTAAGTGGCCATAACTCACCCATTGCTATATATTTTAATATTCTCTCACCTTTTACTCTGGTGTATATGATCGCCATACATGAATATTCGTGACTTAACAGCGAATTGGATTTCATATCTTAATGTCTATTAAGATCCATGGCAAATGCATTGACCTCCAACCGCCTGGATTACTGTAACTAGTTTCTTTACTACTAGCACTAAGTCTATGTGAAGAAGCTCAAGTAAGTTCAAAACTCTTTGCCTAGAGCTTTAACTAATACAGCAACTATGAGCATGCCTCTGTATTTAAATTATTGTATCGGCTTATTGTTCAGCAAAAAATCTTTTTCAAATGGAAACTCAAGGTTTAGGCTATAAAATATTTAACTATGGCCAACCGCAGCGTTTTAAATCAGTCCTTATTTCTCAGTCTCATCAATATTCAACAAGAACATCCGATTTTATTGTATTGTATTGTATCTATTAGTCCTAAAGAAAAGCTGTGCTTGGTGAACGAGATTTTAAATTGCTGGATCAAATTTTGTAATTCTCTCATTCATTCATTCATTCATTCTGGAGATTTATATAGCGCCCCTTCAAGAAATTTACTCAGGAACGCTCCCATCCAAGCCACGGCAAAAGTAAAAAGACTTGAGTGATTTATGAAACCCAGTTTGACTGGTCAAAGGTAGCAAGCGCAGCTCCGATGGCAGGTCATTCCAGATGGAGGGGCCTGCAACCGAGAAAGCTCGGCGCTGCCTAGCAGTCAAGCGAGCCCGCGGAACTAGGAGTTGCCCCGTCGTCGCGGAGCGAAGCACCCGACGCGCTACATCGTCGGACACTGGGCGGCAGAAGTTGCGCAGGTAAGATGGAGCACAGCCAAGGATGCTGCGTGAAACTAAAGAAGCAATCCGGTATGAGATCCGTTGGGCCACAGACAGCCAGTGTAACACATCGCGCATGTAGGCAGAGACGGAGCCGACTTTGGGAATTCGCCCAATAAGCTGTGTTTCCTATGTGTGTGTGTGTGTGTGTGTGTGTGTGTGTGTGTGTGTGTGTGTGTGTGTGTGTGTGTGTGTGTGTGTGTGTGTGTGTGCGTGTGTGTGTGTGTTATCATGACTCTGGCATGTATTTTAATGTAAGATATAATATATATCTGTCTAGCTGTCCATTGTAGTTTCAACACTGCTTACTGACAAAATTTAATCTTACCGCTTGTGACGTTTGCTGGCCTTTTCTCGCTGAAGTTCTTTAGACTCCGCCATTGAGGTGAATTTAACGTGGGCTATCAATGAAACCCTGCACGCCTGCAAGACAGTCGAGGTGTCCTAAGTTTTGGCCATGACGTTGTTGAATGGAAAGTAATAAGAAGTCGTTATATGGCGTAGCAACATATCACAACACATCACCTGATATTTATAAGGCAATGTCCATAAGGCAACATCTATAGGTCTGTGGTGCATCAACATGGCCTAGTTATCGTAGGCCTACTGCCTGCACGCTGATATGACCTGTTAAATTGCTGGCACAGATATAGCCTATGCAGGCGCAGCTGTAGTACTATCTGCATTAGGCCTACTGCATATTCAAGTATGATTGAGTAGGTTTCAAAGTTCGCATCTAAGTTCTACTCTATAGTCATAGCAGCGATAGGTATCAGAACAGCTGTTCTCGCTATATTAGAAACCTATAATGAATTATAACTAGTCTGAGTTAAGGAAAACAGCTACAAACCAAAACATCGGGGGAAACAATGAGCATAAATGAAGAACATAAGAGAAAATGAATATTATTTAGATGTGGCGTATAACTAATAGGACGAAATAAAGAATCAAGGGTTGATGTAGCCAGACTCACTGACGGATCCAAGTAGGCCATGGAATTTGGCCATTGCATATCGGACATTTGAAGTTGGTCTTCGCCCATGAACTTGGATTAAGTTACATGACTTAAGCTTTAATAATGACGCTGACATCCATGAAACAGCTAAGAATCTATGCAAAACGGCCGTTCCTATGTAAATGCCTCGGGGGCTTCATCCCTCACCCCAAATCAGGACTTTTGCCTGTGACCCCACAAGGAGTCTCGTCCAAGATGCTATCATCAATGTTCGCGTTGGCTAGATACCCGGACCACAATCATCACAGTGGATCAGCGCCTCAGATTAACTAAAATGCATTTGCTAATTGATTAACCTCAAAGTCTCGGCTACCTGTGATGCAATATACCTAGACTTCAGAATAGGAAAAACAGAGTAAGAGAGAGGTCCTGTAAAGCTGAGAGTAAACTAAATGGCACATTGTATGAAAAACACGGGACCTCGATTCTTTGTATCTATGGTTGATCTGGTAGTAAACGTAAATTAACACGTTTTCTATTCCTAATGGCCTTGACCCTGCTCGTTTTGGGGATGAACTAATTGAGAGTGATCAGGGGCGTAGCCAGGAAACAATTTCGTGGGGGTATAGTTTTGAGGGTTTCACTGGATATGGTCGCATTTTTCTACATTTTTAGTTTTCAGTAACAGTAAGGCATTTACTTTCTGGGGTTTGAATCCGTGAAACCACCCCCAAATACGCCCATGGGTGTGATCCTTCATCATTACTTACCGTTTGAATGGTTGCCACGCCATGTAAGGTCCCCGTATACGGACCTTGCTAGCCCGAGATAAAATCCCTTAAATAAGCCACCAGAGGCATCTTTATGTATGTATACTATGCATGCATGTATGTATGTAATACTATGTATGTATGTATGTATGTATGTATGTATGTATATATGTATGTATGTATGTATGTATGTATGTATGTATGTATGTATGTATGTATGTATGTATGTATGTATGTATGCATGCATGTGTGTATGTATGTATGTATGTATGTATGTATGTATGCATGCATGTGTGCATGTATGTATGTATGCATGCATGTATGTATGTATGCAGGAGCGTAGCCAGACTTAAATTCAAGAGGAGGCAACTTCGCAGACCATTGGCAAAATTCTGGTTATTGGGGTCATTGGTCAATAGAAGTTCCAGTATACATGTATAGAGAAAGCAAGAGGAGGCAACTGCCTCCTCGTGCCTCCATGTAGCTACGCCTATGTATGTATGTAATACTATGTATGTATGTATGTATGTATGTATGTATGTATGTATGTATGTATGTATGTATGTATGTATGTATGTATGTATGTATGTATGTATGTATGTATGTATGTATGTATGTATGTATGTATGTATGTATGTATGTATGTATGTATGTATGTATGTATGTATGTATGTATGTATGTATGTATGTATGTATGTATGTATGTATGTATGTATGTATGTATGTATGTATGTATGTATGTATGTATGTATGTATGTATGTATGTATGTATGCATCTGAGCACTTATAATAACACGCCTCTTAAGAATTGCGCGCACAGAGACGCATGGGACGCGCGCTCTAACCAAGATACAACCGTTGGCATGGCGTGATGACGACTTCGCTTTGTTAGCCTCTGAATATTCCTCACTCGCGCGGTCTGATCTTCCCACCAACAATGTACTATGCACAACTCTTCCTATGACTTCATGCTTCATTATACAGAGTTGCTCATGCTCTATTGCAGTTGTTCTTAAATTGTGGTGCACGGACCACCAATGGACAGCGAACGTGACTCTATGTAACCCGTGGTGGCCTGTTACCCAATGTTTCCGAAATGTATTTCCATGCATGCCACATATCAATGTGTTGTCACAGTTCGGCTAAAATGACGGTTCCAGCCGATTTATTATAATGTTTGGCCGCGTCACTGTTCATGCCACAGTTTCAAAGTCCAGTTACATACACACACAAATACATACGCACATACATACTTACATATATACATGCACACACATACATGCACACACATACATGCATACATATATAATTATATACATTACATACATACGTACATACATGCATACATACACCGTAATTTTGACTCCGGTAACGCGAATCACGGGCAAAAGAAGTTTAAGAACCAAGGCCCTATAATAGAAATAGCAACTTAAGGGCTAATGTTGAGACTCAGAGCACAACGAGTATGTCTATTGAAATTATATAGAGCCTATAGAGATGTCCCTACTTAGAGGGATCTTTGATCCCTTCAGGGCCTTCCCTTGTGGCATTCAACTATCCATACATACAAGTGCAATCTGATTTCTAATATTATTGTTTATTGTTGCTTGGCTACAAATAAACGATTGATTGATTGATTGATTGATTGATTGATTGGTTGATTGTACAAATCAAACAAAGCCATTTTACTCTACGTTGAGAACGGCGTGGGGTAATTTTTACCCCAATGAAATGTTTAATATCTCAGCTCATAGGTAATGTACAATAAGAAATGAAGTATCGATTTTCACAATAGCGAAAAGTGAATAGACCAATTTGAAACTTCACATCATACATGTGTGCATATGTCAAATAGCACTCGGTTGTAAATACTTTAGGTCAGATATGATTTCATAAACGGAACAGAGAAGTTGATATCCAACAAATCGGTAGCAAACGAAATAGGCCTACTGTGCAAGCTATTCAACAGAAAGTGCTTACTGTTAGTGCCAAGCCAACTTATAAAGACTTAGAAATTATTAAAAGGACAACCAACCTAGGTTCGTAACCTTTAGATCTATATATTGCTGTGAACATATGGATCATAAAATTCGATCTTTGCATGGCAAATATCTTGGCTATCCTTCCTAATTACAAAATAAATTAACAATGGATTTGATTCATCTTCCCACGTCATCAAAAGCAACTCATCACCAGCAGCTGATTCGCCTGTATGCACAAACTGTGCATTCTTTACTCCGTATCCGCATATGTCTCCCTGTAGTTTCTTGTAATATCCGGAGGCAGTGGCCTGAGCAGCTATCTCGAGAGCGTACTCGACGTACATGACTTGAGTTGTATGATCGTTGCCATCCATGTTGATGTTCCTGACAACGAGTTTGCAACAGTAGCAGTTTTTTCTATCCACTGCTGGCAGCCTGAGCCTTTGAGGCGGCTGAATGGGAGCCCCAGACAGCATATTCTTGAACTTTCGCTTGAACTCCGGAGGCAATGGTTCTGCCTTCTTTGTAGTAGCGTTTACATGAATATTATCCAAATAATGAATAGCCAGTACTACTCCAGACGTTTCATTCATCAGGATGGTACGGAATGTTATGGTTGAATTTCCAACATGCAACACGTCACTGATATTCTTTAACTTGACCGTTATTCCAGGTGTTTTGTAAAGTTCCGTCGAAATTTCTGCGCGAGCTTGAAGCGCGAAGAATGTCTGTAGTTCAAATACGTCAAAACCGTAGGCTGACAAAATTCGATACCGAGTAGTTTCAAAATGCTTTAAAACTGCAGGAAAGCTCAATAAACCTAAAATAAAGATCAAATCTTATGATATTAACTATTCAAAACCTCTGTTGATATTTGATAATCTAATCAAGGAAGGTTTAAGGTGAGAGAAAGAGGAAGAGATGCTACCAGAGAGTATTGTAGAGCGTAGAGATGGAGACGTCCATTCATAGGAAGGGACCTATGTAGGCAAAGGATCTGGATTGAGCCATTGTAGTCCTAACACGGGGAACGAAAAGGTCAAGCCGGTCAGAGAATCTGAGAGGACGCAGTGACGTGGCAGAGAGGGTCGGAGAATTTGGTGACAAAGAGATGCTAAGATATTACAGTTTATTGCCGTCTCTGGAGCTGCACACCTCAGGGAATGTATTATAGTCTTGATGCCGCAGATTTGGTACCTTTTCCCCAGCGATCCACAAATGTTGACGATTGATGACGATTCGTGAACAAGCTTTAGCTTTGTATATAGACTTAGCGTGGCGTTTAATACATTTGGAGCTTACGATGATTATGTAATTACTAGAGGTTATTTAATGACTAATTAACCGAGGATAAATTATCTGAATTCTGAATGCCAAATTAATTTAAGTTTAAGTGAGGAGATAACATTAAAAACTAAGTGGCTAGCGCAAAGTGGTAACAATTCAACTATGTTGAAAATATTGTAACTAGATTGTCCAATTTTATCCGATTGAGTTGGTCACTTTGAATTGGTAAATACAACAGGATTGTACCTCAGGACCAAATTTCGGAAATCTACAAGCATGACGTGACCAACTAGAGGCAGACATAGGCGTCCGGAGGAATTTTTGTAGGGAGCAAAGTTTTAATTCCTTGGTGCGGGGACTAGCGAGGGTGCCGTAAGGAATCTATCGCGTAACCCTCGGCGCTCACTCCCATGATTAGGGGTCTGGCGCGGATCACAACATCCGCCAGCGCTTTTGGAAGCATCTGATATGATACGGGGCCTGTTGCTAGCGTTCTAGAATCCGGTTTTCAGCTTTATCTGAACATTTCTTTCAAAAACAAAAATGATTAAAGTTCCAATGATTTTATAAATTATTAAAATGTTCAGGCTATCTTGACTAGTTTGGATAAAAAATAAAATTTGGAAAAAATCAGAGCTATTCATTGTTGAAAACTTAGATGATAAGTAAATTTTTTAAATATGCGCAAAATCCAGGGGGGAAATGCCCTCTGGCCCCCTCTCCGGACCCCCATGGGGACAGATATCAGATATGGATACGGACAGACAAAAAACGTTAATTTACGGACAAAATTATTCGGGAACGTTTGAGACGTGTTGATTTGATTTAAACAGACTCCAAATAATGTATGCTTGTCAAAATCCATTTGGGAAATCAGAAGGCGGCAAGAAATTTAACATATTCACTTTTTGTTATCTTATTGTTTAAAAAATGCGCATAAGCAACGGAAGAAGTATGAGTACCCGCTCTGTTGAAATCACCATATTTGAATCCAAGCGACGAGAATGAGTAGCCGTTTCCGTTTTCATTTGGGATGAATTGCAACGAAGCTGCATTTCTACAAAATTAAAGAATCCGAGATTTTTAAAACAGTTTGAAAAACACAATAATATCTATTAACTAATTTTGGCAAATCCGATCTTTAATCTTAGACTTCTAAGTTAACAAGCCCAGCAATGCATGCCTTCTTTTAATGTGGAACCTTTATACAGCTAATCGCAGACAGGCTAAGAGAGCCAGGTTCCTTGGTCAGTATCGGTGCCAGGTCAGAATACGGAGGTCAAGCCGAGGAAAGAGCATGTTGCTATGGTGGATCTCGTTGGTGATGATGGTCATTCATTCATTCATTCCAAAGATTTATATAGCGCCCCTTCAAGGTTACTACTCAGGAGCGCTCCCGACCCAACCCCGGATAAAAAGGATTGTTTTAAGGCCAGAGTAAAACGGTCACCCGTCAAAAGCGCCTCGGACAAAAGCGCCCCGACAAAAGCGCCCCGACAGATGCGCCCCGACAAATGCGCCCGACAAAAGCGCCCCGACAAATGCGCCCGACCCTGCCGACAAAAGCGCCCTGACAAATGCGCCCCGACAAATGCGCCCCGACAAATGCGCTCGCCCCTGTCTGTTGAATGAGACGAAAAATGAGACACAACGATGTATTTATGTATGTATGCATGCATATATGTATGTATGTATGTATGCATATATGTATGTATGTATGTATGTATGTATGTATATATCCATATGAGTATGTATGTTTGTATGTATGCATATATCTATGTATGTATGTATGTATGCATATATGTATGTGTGTATATATGTATGTATGCATATATGTATGTATGTATGTGTATGTATGTATGTATGTATGCATATATGTATGCATATATGTATGGATCTATGTATGTATATATGTATGTATGTATGTATGTATGTATGCATATATGTATGTATGTATGTATGTATGTATATATGTATCCATATAAGTATGTATGTATGTATGTATGCATATATGTATGTATGCATATATGTATGTATGTATGTATGTATGTATGTATATATGTATGTATGTATGTACGTATGTATGTATGTATGCATATATGTATAAGTAATTCTATTGATATTGGGGCGCTACTGTCGGGGCGCTGTTGTCGGGGCGCATTTGTCGGTTATTTTGGGGCGCTGTTGTCGGGCGCATTTGTCGGTTATTTTGGGGCGCATTTGTCGCTGCGCTTTTGTCGGGGCGCTTTGTCGGGGCGCTTTTGTCACGGGCGCATTTGTCGGTGAACCGAGTAAAACGCATCTAAATGAACTCTAGGAATAAGGCGTAATGTTAATGGGAGCCCATTCCAAACCATGGGGCCAGCAACAGAGAAGGCGCGATGCTGTATAAGAGCAGTTCGCGCACGGGGAACAAGAAGTTCACCATGTGTGGAGGAGCGGAGAGCTCTACGTCCATGCACATCCAGAGTAGAGCGACAGAGCTCTTGTAAATACACAGGAACGGAACCTAAATGGTATGATGCAAAAGTGAAGCC
Organism: Aporrectodea caliginosa; assembly: GCA_020284085.1. NCBI lineage: Eukaryota > Metazoa > Annelida > Clitellata > Crassiclitellata > Lumbricidae > Aporrectodea > Aporrectodea caliginosa. The sequence goes on from JACEVL010000017.1 coordinate 797,583, forward strand.
AGAACATGATGGCTTGAATAATTCAGTTTTCAATCTTGAGTGAAATGTAACAGGAAAGAGAGCAAACGGGATTACTCAGATTGACAGGAAAGAAAGAGGAGATTCAGTAAATTTGTTGAGGTCCGTTGGAGTTCGTTCTAAAGAGCTGGCACAGCGTAGATTATAAGCTTTATGGTTGCTGGATCTAAATTTTGGAATTCTCTCTGTGTAGCCTATAATGTTATGCTCGTCCTGTTCATTCAGTCGCTCGTTTCACTTCCTTCTCTGCCTGTAACTGATCTGTTTCAAAATTATTGCTTGTCCACCATAGGTTGTCTCTTTTCTTAAATGGACTGATCGTTTGGTATCCACCATAGGTTGTCTCTTTTCTTAAATGGATCGTTTTGATGTTCACCAAAACACGAGTTGGTGCTGGCTTGCCATCGCTTGATGCCTTGCGCATTAGGCACAGGCGTTGTTTAAGTCACTAATTAATAATTTATTGATATACCTGTTACCATGTAATGTAAGAAAAAATCTATCTCTGTCTAGTTGACCACAGTCGTCTCAACACCGCTTACTGACAAATCTTACCGTTCGTGACGTTTTCTGGCCTTCGCTAGCTGAAGTTCTTTAGAATGCGCCATTGTGCTGAATTTAATGTATACGCTCTCAAAGAAACCCTGCATGTGCGTCCGCAAGGCAATCGAGGTGTCCTAACTTTAGGACCTTTAGTCGTTGAATGGAAGTAATAAGAAGTCGATATATAGCTTCGCAACATATCACAATACATCACCTGATGTCCATAGGCGATGTCCATAGGGCAACATCTATAGGCCTAGTTACTGTAGGCCTACAGTAACTGCCTGATATGACCTGGTAAATCGCTGATATGACATGTTAAATCGCTGGCGCAGATATAGCCTATGCAGGCGTAGCGCAGCTTTAGTATTATCTGCATTAGGCCTATTGCGTGTTCCAGTTTGATGGACTTAGGCCCCACACTACTAAGTTTCGAAGGCCGGACATCTTAGATGGTATACTCTGTTGTTATAAGAGCGATATGTATCAGAGCAGCTGTTCTTGATTTTTATAAACCTATTATGAATTGTGGCTAGTATGAGCTAAGGAAAACAGTTACAAACAAAAACAGCGAGGAGCATCTTGCTTAGTACTTAGTCCTTCCCGTGCAGGTCTGCACATCGGGCAACGCATCTCCTCCACTCGTCTCTGCTCATCGCCAGCTGTTCCGCCTCCTCCCACGACATCTCCAGGCATTTCAAGTCGTCGCTGATGGTTCCCGGCCAGTTCTTCCGAGCACATGGTCTTCCTCTCTTCCTTCTCCCTCCAGAATTCCAGGACATCACTTGCTTGGCTCTTCTATCTTCATCCATACGCCACACATGCCTCATCCACTTCAATCTTCTCTTTCTGATAATGTTTTCCATAGTTTCTTGCCCGGTCCTTTCTCTGATAGTTTCGTTTCTTATCTTGTCGCGCCATGATATATGCAGGAATCTATGCGAGGAACATGCTGAACATAAATGAAGAACATGAGAGATAAGAGTGAAGCTTCAAAGGAATATTATTGAGATGTGACGGAAAACTAATTGGAGGAAATAAAGAATAAAGGGTTGATGTAACCAGACCCATTGACGGGGCCAAGTGGGTCATGGAATTCGGCCATGGATTACCTATCGGACATTTGAAGTTGGTCTTCGCCCATGAACTTCGATTACATGAATTAAACTAGAATAGGCCTATTGTCGCTGACATCCTCGAAACAGCGATGAATCTATGCAAAAACGGCCTTGGCTATATGCTTCGGTGGGCTTCGTCCCTCACACCAAATCAGGACTTTGCCTCTGAACCCCCACAAGGAGTCTAGTCTGAGATACTATTATCATATTCGCGTTCGTCACATGCCGGGAGCACAATCTACGCAGCGGATCAACGCCTCAGATTAAATAAAATGCATTTGCTTGTTGATTAACTTCAAAGGCACGGCAGCCTGTGATACAATATGCCTAGTCTTCAAAATAGGAAAAAAGACTACGAAATGGGTCCTGTAACCTAAATAGCACATTCTATGAAAATACAGAACCGCAATTCTTTCATTGTATCTACGGTTGATCTCGTAGTAAACGCACATGAACACGCGTTGCTATTTCGAATGGGTCGACCCTGCTCGTTTTTGTGATGTATCAGTTGGGTGTGATCCCTCACCGTTACTTGCCGTTTTAAAGGTTGCCACGCCATGTAAGGTACCCGTGTACGAACCGTGCTAGCCCGAGGTTAAAATCTCTTAAATGAGTCACCATAGGTATGCGAACCGGCATCTGCATGTATGTATGTTGGCTTATATGTATGTATATATGTATGTATGTATGTATGTATGTATGTATGTATGTATGTATGTATGTATGTATGTATGTATGTATGTATGTATGTATGTTTGTATGTATGTATTTATTGTATGCATGTATGTATATATGTATGCATGTATGTATGTATGTATGTATGTATGTATGTATGTATGTATGTATGTATGTATGTATGTATGTATGTATGTATGTATGTATGTATATATGTATGTATGTATGTATGTATGTATGTATGTATGTATGTATGTATGTATGTATGTATGTATGTATGTATGTATGTATGTATGTATGTATATATGTATGTATGTATGTATGTATGTATGTATGTATTGTATGTATGTATATATGTATGTATGTATGACATTGTATGTATGTATGTATGTATGTATGTATGTATGTATGTATGTATGTATGTATGTATGTATGTATGTATGTATGTATGTATGTATGTATGTATGTATGTATGTATGTATGTATGTATGTATGTATCTGAACACTTATATAACACGTTTTAAGAATTGCACGCACAGAGGCGCAAGGGACGTGCGCTCTAACGAACGTAAATCACCGGACCAGTATATCAGTTATAAATATCACGCTTATATTGTACGTTTTGCTGTTTCTCCATCTCAATCTTTAACTGTCTGTCTTTATCTGGTTTTCTTTCTCTCACTGTATATTTGTCTTTATTTCTTCTCTATATCATCTTTATTGCATCGTCATTCCCCTAAGTATTCCTGAGCAAGTTACGTAAGTGGTCTGTTATAACTACGTTGGTGTACGGCGTTCGTCAAGGCGCCTCTGCCTCATGCAGGGAGGCACCATTCCGATAGTGATCAGTTTTCTGAGATTTCAGTCTGGAAGTAGCACGGTCCGCACACGGGGACATTATACTGACATGGTATCTATTCAAACGGGCAGATGCAGAGACCTAACCAGCATGTCCATGGGCATTATAGACGAGTTCCATATGGGGATGTGTGCTCTGTGTAGGCTCCATGTGGGCATGTTTGGCAGGTGATGGATCTCATCCAATATATTATTGAGAATCGAACAGAGTCCAAGCGATACGGTCGCTATGGAGGCGTGTTGGCCTACACTTACATTTACAACCCAGTGTGTAACAAAATAAATTTGATACTCGCTGTCGTTAAATTGTAGCAGCTTACATATGCATGTGAATTCACAAGAGGGCGCCAGTAAGCACATTTTTCTGTATTTTCTTTGAGTTCACTAAGTTTCGAATACCAAAGTCTGTGAGAAAGCACAAAAAAGTTTAGAATTCTAATCTTAATCAATGTTGTGTTTGCAGGTTCGATGCAAAGCGATGCAACTCTATCTAACACGAATCGCAACATCTGCTCCGTCTCCTCTAATCCTCTGGAAACCGTACTTCGGACTACTCTTTTGGACAACCTCTCTGACTAGACGCAGAGCTCGTGAATAAGCTGGTGCCCTGCGCTTGGTTTATAAGTTTGGAGATTACGATTACGATTATCTACGAATAGAAACAGGAGAATGTTCACTTCAAATTAGACTACGCAATTGCTGTTATAGCCATCTGAGAGAACGGTAGAGAATTTCCTTCTGCCAAGTTAATAGAAGGCCCTGACTCTATCATATTTAAAGCCGAATGATCTGAGGCTCATTTATAGTGTTAGTCTTTTGCTACTCCTTAAATAAACAGTTTGAGTGTTAATCGTTTTGGTGATAAAAACCCGATGTGGGTAGACTCAAGTGAAATACCTAGAAATGACATTTCTAACTTATTTGCATAACACGATGGAATTTTAATGAACTTGAGGTTTATTTGACTCTGTAATTTCACCATTCTCCATACTAGTCAACGGTTCATGTCAAACACTAAGTTAGGTTAAAATAATATGCATTAAAAGAAATAGAATTTTTATTAGACAAATCCAGTATTCGCTACATCACTCCTCTAATGACCTCATGCTTCATTGTGCAGAGTTGCTCATGCTCTATTGCAGTTGTTCTTAAAGTGTGGTCCGCGGACCATCAATGGACAGCGAAAGTGACTCTATGTAACCCGTGGTGGCCTGTTACCCAATGTTTCCGCAATGTATTTCCATGTATGCCACATATCAATGTGTTGTCACAGTTCGGTTAAATGACGGTTCCAGCTAACACTATTTATTTATTCTAACTTTTGGCTACGTCACTGTTCATGCCACAGTTACAAAGTCCAGTTACATAAGCATACTTACATATATACGCACATACATACTTACACACTTGCACACAAATACATGCATACATACATACATACACGCATATGTACATACATGCATACTTACATACATACATACATACACCGTAATTTTGACTCCGGTAAAGCGAATCCCGGGCAAATTTAAGTTTTTAAGTTTAAGTACCACGGCCCTATAATATAAATAACAACTGAAGGGTTAATGTTAAGCCTCAGTGCCCAACGACTATGTCTAGGTTTATTGTACAAATCAAACAAAGCCATTGACAACAAAATGAATGATTAATTTACTAATTTTGGAGTGTTATTGAATTTCGTTGAGGTTACACTTGGAAGAAACTGATTTTGTCGAAGCGCTGGATATTATTTTGATCTTAACAGCTGAATATCTCGAAAGAAATTTCCGTTAGACATCTGTAGCGATGTTTCTGAAAAATTGGACTCGTAGATTTTGGTTCCTGGGACTAAAGTGTTCTTTAACGCCTATTAAGAAGACTCACGACAACTATTGTTGAATAAGCATAATTTGAGAGAACGGGGTTTTCGTATGGACAGCTTTTTGCGATATGAAACATGGAGAAGTAAAACTCAGGAGATGAGACCTAGCGCATCCAAGTCGCGTCACTGAAGCAGCTAACTGGAGATGCAATGTCGCTGACTGGAGTGTAAAGAAGAGCCATTCACGTGCTCATAGATACGGCGGCTGCTGCGGCGTGATACAGCGCCTGTAGACGCAGTTGTAGTAGCTGACTCCCCGCTGTCCGTGGCAATTGGTTCTGATGCACAGCTGTAACATGTCGGTGTACTGCCATCTCTTGTGTCGACTTGGCTCCGCAGCCACCGCCGCTGCCGACCCAGTGGACGAGGAGGCCCGCCAGCGATGACTGCTGTACACCGGACATTGTTCTTGGATGCAGGCCACATAGTCGGACTGGTCAGTAGTTTCGCTGGACATGCATTGGTCAACGATGCACTGCACGAAGGACATCCGAAGCCGATTCGTCAGCGCTTCTGCGGCTGGACTACGAAAGTCGAAGCTGATAATAAATACAAACAATGCTCAACTAACTGTTCAGCTGTTGCCTGTTTATAAAATTCAAAATGACAAGTTATTTGGTAACTTGCTTTTAATCTCGGCCTCTGGGTTCAAATCCCTGCGATAAATAGTAAGTTGACAGAGCATCAACGCCATAATATTATCACAATAACAGTAGTCAGTACAAAATAAAAAAAAGCTTTCATTCGATGATGAAGTCAAAAGGCCTATTCAGAAGTGTCACATGGACCCGTTGTGGCTGGATTGGCCTTTTTCTGGGTACTATTTTTGCAGTAGTAACAGTGCAAGAATGAAATGTAGGCTGCTAAATGGGCGTTGATATACAACTGAAATTATGTTAATCAGTCTACGTTTTTAAAACAGATTAACCCTCAGGCTACCAAGGTTTTTTGTGACATCGGCTACCAAGGGGGTGGTGGTTACCACCCCCCTCGGATTTCGTGTTTGGTTTCACATAGGCCTATCATATCTTGTAATACAGCAATGGAAGCATTCAATTCTGTACAAAATGGTATATTTAGATCTAGTTGTAGAAATTATGTGAATGCACCTCGAAATTACATAACTTTAACAACGGAACCGATAATTAGCGATATTTTATATTATTGCGTACATCTTGTACTTGTTAGATAAACAAATATAAGATTATGTGTGTTTTGAAACTGATCTATGTATCCAAGATACACACATACACAGTGGCGTAACTAGGACTTTTCGTTTGGGGGGACTTTAAGCCTAGAACATGGCGAGTGCGGTAGCCCGTGCCCATATTGGAGCCGGGGGCTTGATTCATTTTAGGGGGGGCTTCAGCTGCGTTGGGGGGGCTTAAGCCCCCCAAGGCCAGCGCTAGTTACGTCCCTGCACATACATCCCTACACATGTTTATATACGTATAAATATACATCTATACATACATATATATCCATACATAAAATTACATATATATATCGGTTTACGTTGTGATGCTGTATTCAGCCATTTTCACACAGATTACGCGTATTATTATTTATTTTGATCACTTCCGGTATTCAAAAGACAAACATGTAAGTATGCAAATGAAGCCCTACATCCCTCTAAAGAATGGTATATTTGTTTCTCTTCCAGGAAGATAAATGAATACGCTACAGACAAAAAACTAAGGGGGGAGTGCTTGCATTCAGCCATTTTTCAGGCATATTACGCGTATTATTATTTATTTTGATCACTTCCAGTTTTCCAAAGACAAACATATAAGTATGTAAATGAAGCCCTGCATTCTCTCTAAAGAATGGTATATTTGTTTCTCTTCTAGAAAGAATAGTCAATAAGCTATAGTCGAAAAACTAAGGGGGTTGGTATCCACCCCTCTGGTGCCTCGGGTATAGGGTATAACTTTTGAATGGCGTGGGCTGCCACCATGATGTTTACCTCAAAATGTGCGCCAATGAATCTGCTACAGCTACCTAAAATGTAAAAATTATATTCCATATGAAAACAAAATTGTATGCTTAAAAACGTAGGGGGGAGGGGTGGTAACCACCCCCCTCCCCGAGGGTTAAAGGTGGTTAGACGCGTAATGACATTATCCATCTAGCCACCTTTAATCTGTACGAGTTTAATTTCGTGAGAAGTGCATGATCATTATCATTCGCTGTGAATCTATGTTAAAAGATTCCTGTTGTTCTTGTTCACACTTGAGCCGAATATATAATTTCATAAACAGGAACACGCCCCTGAATACCAACGATGGGAGAGACGTGCTACAATTTCACCGATAGGCTATATATCTCATTAGCTTTTATGGTAGTAGGTTAAGACAGCATACTGTCGAACGCTGGCCACAGCGGGAAATTGGTTGCAAATAATGAAAGCGCTTTCACCTTAACACAAAAATCGACTTGACGTTCAGTCAGCAGTACAACTGAGATTATGAGCTAATTTCGTCTTCATTTGTACTGCTAATTCGTCTCTTTGTGCGTGGGCGCATGTCTCTGTAAGCCATACCCCTGCAAATAATTGTCCATTGGGCACAACTAGAGAAGTCAGACCTCAATGCCGAAGTTTAGAATGAGGAACCACACGACAGACTCTGATGGAGAAGCATCGTTACACTCTGCGTCTGCATCAACAGCCAAAGAAGCAGAAACGTTTAAAGGTTCAACCATAGACGGCTGCAGCGGCGTCGGCGGCATCGGCCTTTGTGCACAGATTAAAATAACGGCTCAGCTTGATTTATCTTCGCTGATTTACAGTGGCGCCACCTACGCCCTGTAACATTCTGCAGCCAGGCCGAGCACTCTGCGTAGGTGGAAGGACGACAATTAACGGACCCGTGAAGCGACAGCTGGCGGAGTCGCTGCGAATAACGACCGAACCCAGACAGCGTTAAGATCTCTTCAGCTCCCCTTTCAGCGGTCCTTAGAGACACTATACAACTGTTGTTCAGATACACCCATGTCTATTTCAATTCATCTTATTTTTAACCTAAACTAAAACGAATTTTTTTGTTCTCGGAATCGGCTGTTTTTCTACCGGCGTTTTCATAACCGTCAACGTCGCCCTAAAGTCCTTTCTCGTTGCGGTGGTTTTTGTCAAACGATATAAATCTGCTTAATTCCTTGTGTGGACGTCCGTAGATTATTTTTAGTTCTTTAAGATATGCCATCGTCTTTCCTGCTAATGCTTTATTAAAGTATCTGCCAGATTACATTCATTTATAAATTATATGGAGGAGATTAGATACAGATAATTGCATACATATTTGTCAATGTTTCTTCAAATCTATTCAGATGTCTATTTTCGTCTGGACTAAATGCTCATCTTTTTCCGATTGATTATCCTCAGTAATCTATTTCACTAATAGTCTACTCTTTTGATAAAGATTTCATTTAGGCTAATTAGCCGATTTTAAATCAGTTTCACAGACGATTTAATACGCTTCTTGAAACTATTGATATTGTCATATCTGAAGTTGTGTTTGTCTGACCTGGAGTTTGAAATTAAAGTCATTTATAGGTTAAATGGTCGACAATTAAACAAGTTCGAAGAAAACGAGCTTGCAGACACACGAATACAATCGTCCCTGCGTGTGGTCAAGAATATAAATAAACACTGCCTCTTAAAATAGCATTCAATAACGCAATTATGACTTTCACACGAGAAAAGAGTAGACTACATGTACTTCAGTCATTTGTTCATTGATGCCTCTGTTAATTACAATATAAGGCCCACAATTCTATCCATACAACGCAAGACTAGGTCTGCATCTCTCCTTGCATTTGATAGAAGTGCCGTTAAGTCTTCTTGGATGTAGCTTTGTCTAGCATTGATCGTTTAAACCTTAGCAGGTATTCATAACCGCTAAGAACTTATTCTGAATTGCACACATAAATTGTAAATTTGAGGTACTTGAGACGAGTAACAAAAGGATAGTCTTTTACAAAGCCGCTTTACTAGCAGCAAAAACTAAAAGCCGAACTGAAAATCAGAGACGAGATTATGACGTCAAGCCTGATTGAAAACGATATAAATAGTCAAAAATACGGTTAACACAGAGCGTAAGAGGGCATTTGTGACGTCAGACGTAAGAACTCAAGCCAAGCAAGAGGGCATTTGTGACGTCAGACGTAAGAACTCAAGCCAAGCAAGTGCTAGAGATAAGAATGAATGCCTGCTGAAAGAACAAATACAGTGTAGGCTGAGAAAGACGTCAGCATCATTATATAGCGCTAAGATAATTCAACCAGTGCGCTCGGGTAATATTTGAATAAGCATATGAAAAATGGGTCCAAGATTCCGAGAAAACAACAAGATATTTAATGAATCGTGAAGCATAGAAGTGCTGAAGTTCTGCTAAGTTTTCCTAAGCTTCACTTCATATGCAAGCGATTTATCTACTTAGTAGGGGCCTATGCGTACATACATACATGCATACATATGGGCCTACGTACATGTATACTAGTGTGGCCCAAACTTACACGGGGAAATAATTTTTGTTGAAACATGCTGCTCCACAAGGCTGCCCTTGTTCCACTTGACAAGAAGACTATGTGGTGAAAAAATTGAAGAGATCTGAGCATGTTTAGAGGTCGCGCCATTTTGACACTTTTTGTAGAAATCGCAAAAACCGCATGCTTGGGTTTTGGAACTTGGTTCCATTGTCGATTTACTCTTTTTATCACAACAAATTAATGAGGAGTCCAATTTAGATGAACTTTTTACTGTTTATTTATCTCGATGAGAGCTATATTTTGATTAAAATATAAATACTAAATTCAGGGTCGTTCAAGGTCATTTCAAGGTCATAAGAAACAAAATCTAACAAAAATCGAAGAAAAATGATCAGATCTCAGCCAATAATTGTTGAAATTGGTTAATTCTTCACATAACTAAGGATGAGTCACAGACACAATACCTGCTGCAACTTGTCTCCAGTCATCACACAATGATTTCTTTTCCGACAAGAGCAAAATGAAATAATCGCGGTTTTCGCGTTTTCCGGCACTTCAATGACGGTAATTTTATGCAGACTGGAAAACTACTTTCATAGTAAAAAATTATATTGCATTACAAATTATTTGCATTTAATGCACTCTGACTAAGCAGTAACACTGCGGTATATTTTATTAGGCTGTTCAACGTTCAAAATAGTAACTGCCTTGCTATTCATAATGATAGGGGCCTACATGTCTTTTTACGCTTCATACTATATAATGTAAAAGTGTGCAAAAGGCGCGACCTCTAAACATAGTTCAATCTGTCCAAATTTTTGCATACAGGGTTATCTTTTCATGTGTAACAAGGGCAGCCTTGTGGAGCTAAACATTTCCAACTTTTGTTATTTTGGGCCTACGTACATGTATACATTCATTTCAAACATTCACTGATCCTTCGCAGTTTGCTAAGACAAGTGACGCTCGTTGGAATAGAGCGAAGGGAAGGAAGTTCACAATAATATTGACACCGGAATTTCATAATTTAAAGCCACTTATTGTATCACCAACAACAATAGAACTGCTTATATATAGGCCTAGTAAGATTGACGTCTGGTGCTCCCATTCAAAACGTCAGCCTAAAACGGTACAATTCCGCTTCAACTGGTATTTGATACAATAGTAAAACATCAGGTGGCCATAGCAAGAAATGTAACCGCAGCATGCATGCATGCATATAACCATGCTGTTAAGTCTTGCCGTTACATACCGTTACATGTGTAGCAACACATGTATGTAGCTATACATGTATGTAACCCTACATGTATATAACCCTGCATGTATGTAGCCATACACATACATGTATGTAACAATTATACATGTATGTAGCCATACATGTATTTATCCATACATGTATGTAATCCTAAATGTATCTAACCATATATCGTAATCCTAATCGAGTATTTATATAGCGCCACTCAAAAAACAGAGGCGCTCCCGACCCGGGCCAGTGTCTTCACTGGTAGAGAGGTTTTCAGGCGCTGGCGGAATTGGTCAAAAGAAATAGAGAAAAGGTCAGTCCTGAGGGACTGAGGTAACTGCTATGTATATTTATGTATGCACGTGAAACTAAATACGCTGAGGCAGGCAGTACTAACGACACACGTGCCTCTGTCCTCGTCCCTCAGTCTATTTGTCCGTCTATTTGTCCGTCTATCCGTCCGTTCAACCGTCCGTCTGTCCGTCCGTACGTCCTTCATTAATCCGTCCTACACATGTAGTAGTATCGACGGCTGAACGGCGTTTGAAGCCAGGCATTGATTGCAGGTGACATGTAATTGCGTATGAAGAGCAGCTGAGATTTCCATTTCGACGACACAAGGGTCCAGCAATAGACGAAGGTCAAGGGTTTAATGAAGATGCCCGAAGTCGTTAAGGAACGACAAACCAATCCGTATCGGACAAACCGATTCAACTCCGAACGACGGTTTACGGACAGCGTGTTTTATGCTTCACGATTCATTATATTTAAATCATGAATATCTCTAAAGACTATAAATATCAATGACTCGCGTTGATCGTAACACAGAAATAGACTAAAGTTTGCGCTTCGGCGTGTAAATTCTGGACTCTGTAACATTGACGGGTTTACATTAGTTTTGGCGATCATGACTTTACGAAGTACATTTCCCGAAGCATTTGCAACCATTCTGTCCGTCGTTTTGTGTTGTAAGGCGGGAAGTGCTTCTTATGAGCCTCCCTGGTATTATAGACGCAAAACAAATTTATGTGGCAATTACAATTACAAAATAACAAGCGTAGCGTCAATACATGCTAATTAGGCGTCCATGCTAAATCTGTTAGAAATCATGGTGCTCTGGTATACTATGGTTTGGATGAAGAACAGTTAAGAAAACAGCTGCGAATCAAATCGACAGAATTTGAGAAAAAACGTTAAAATTTGAAACTACTGAGGTGATGAACCTTCACAGTGACTTAATTCCTATTTTCTGTACGTTTTTTTTTAAATTTAGGCATTGGCAACTGTTCGAGATACAAATAAAAGGCCTAAGTCTTTGTCGATTAATAAACCGCATGTGAACCTAATAATAAAATTATTAGGTTCACCCAAGGAGTCGAAACGAGTCGCATGTCGAACATTTTAGAATATGAGTATTTTACATATAATATTTATTTAAAGACCACATTTTTCTTTAAAATGACGCCAAATTTTTTGTTAAACCTTACTTTTTGACAAAGTTATGAACGATTGTGTCCAATTCTTGGAAATCATGTTTAATTAATGTTAATATGCAATCATGAAAACTAAAACAATACCTTGACAAAAATCTTGAAAATAGACATCAAAACAATGAATTTCATCAAATGTGAGTTATCAGAAATGCAAGAAAAACATAGTTTTTACCCATTTTCATTAAAATCTGCAAATGAGCAAAAAATGACTCTCTTCATATTTTGCTGTTTGCCTTGCAATGTCAATTTTGCCGACATCCGACTCATTTTGATTCCCTGGGTCACATATTTGTCAACTGAAATCTGTTCTTCATATGAATTACGTATCTTGACTTGTTATATGTAGGCTCTATGTAGCTTACAGCAGCAAGAAACAAAGAATTTCTCCATCTGCCTGATGAGTCTGTACGGCCAATCACAAGATGATAGTCTTATATATATATATATATATATATATATATATATATATATATCATATATATATATCATATATATAGCTCTAAACTGCGCATATAAGTTTTTACATATGCAAATATACTTACACAGATAACGTTTAAATATTGCTGTGCTATCTTAGGCGTACGGTAAATAAAGCCGTAATGTGTTTGGCTTTACTTTCGAATTTGCGTAGCAGAAGAGACTGAAAGGCATCGCAATCTCCACTGACTAAAACTCAGTCCATAATAAGTAGGTATTAACAATTAAGCGAAAAAAGAATGCATAATAAGACGATTGTAAGAACACACACGGAACTGTTTCAACCAGTAACTGTAGCCTGTGCATCCAAATAATTAGGCCTATATATTTATAGTTACGCTGTTTAATTGCACATTGTATTTAAGTAGTCAAGCACACGACGGAGTAACGCACTATTAAGCTGCTTTGTAAAGGTTTGCTTATAATATGAGATACACGGGAGTTCGTTAGCAGGTTTTGAATGATCGAGTTCATTTTAAGGATTCTATGCTCCGTAGACAGTTTTAATATTTTCAAATCTTTACAAACTGACGAAGTTCGTAAACTGTTCATAAGGTTATCGAGCCCTTCTATTGTGCCTGAATCGTGAATAGATAGTGAAGCTTGGTTAATTTTGTTGCTATTAATAGTTCAGGTTTTTAAATATCGTCAATGGCTGCTCCAGAAAGCAAGTGAAGAAGAATAGTTTTGCTTTTTTCCGTCAGCTTCAGAAAAATCTCAGATATAAGGAAGACTATAATTATATAGATATAATTTAAAGTCTTTAACACCTCACTGACACGCAATAAAAATTTATTATTTGACGGATGCTGTCGGCCAAAAGAGCGTGCCAAGTGGTACGTCTGTGAAAAGTGATAGCAACGAATATTACGAAATACACCCTGTAATGCCCGTATACTTGAAGCACTTGTGCGCTGTCAAACACGGTTATTGACGTGTACAGTATAGCTGAGCATGGTGGATATATGAGTGGAAACATTCAGAGATTGAATTACGTTTTAGGTGACATTGTATAACGAGATATTGCAATTCCAGGACCAATGCTTATAAAGACTAGCTGCTATTAAGTTAATAAACTAGCAGATGTATAATAATAGCCGTCTTGCCTCATGTAAAGTATGTTATGTCAAGTAGATCAACAGTGTTTCCATAGCTGCGCGTGTCTTCCAGTGAGAAAACAAGGTTATTAAACTTTTCTATGCAACTCCAATGTCCTCCATAAAAAATTATCGGAAACGTCGTCATCCGTGATTTCAAGGACCTTTCGGCAGAAGCCAGGCACGAAGTTAGCAATTCAACACCAATAATTCTTCTGTAATTTTTTGCTAACGACCCAACAAATGCAGCCGTTGCCGATCTTATATCAGTTCATGTTCATCTTGGGATAAAATGTGGCAGAAAACTGATCGTCTCTGTTTACCTGTTTCGCTCTAGGGACCGAACAGAGCGGCACGACTTTTAGCTAAATCCCCAAGCTGCAAATCCAATGAGTAATTCGAACTGCGTGTCCTCGCTGAGCTCGGATGTTAAGTAAGACTGAGATACTTGAAAGGCTCTGCCATAAGTGCCTCGATACGTTCACGAAACTAAGGAAGATTGTTTTGAAGTTAATTACGATTCTGCTGATGTTAATATCGTGCTAAAGCATAAATCTAAAGAACTTACGACCGATTAAACACTATAAACGACGATTATAGCGTCGCTGGATAAATGCTGAGCTCAAGCAGCATCCAGTCGTAGTCCTATACGTTCGTCGACGTACGTCAACAAAAGCAGACGTTAGACATTGCTTGAAATAACTTCTCTTCTGACGGTTCGTTTCTGTCTGAGACGATCGTCAATGGCGCATTGCCAATATTATTAATTCCTTGCTACCATAGAACGAGAATTCGTGACTTGAGGCTTTAATATTCGTAAATATTCGTAACTATTCGTTGATTACGTCACTCTTTCCGTTTTGTTCACGAAATTTATGACTACTTTTATAAGCATATGTGCAGTGGTTTTGCGGCGCTATACTTAGTAACAAAATGACGAGCAGCATATAACTGTTCTTGTTCTAATGCTTAGTTTTTCGCACTGAATTTTGTACAATTATTAATTTCGGAATTTGAAGAATTAAGAATGAATTTTTCCTATAAAATTAATATTCGTTGTCCAATTTTAATATTCGTCAATATTCGTCGATTTCTTCAAATCTTAATATTCGTAATATGCGCAATGCGCATACTTGTTCTATGCTTGCTACAGTACAATGATGATGTAACACTGCATGAAATCTAGGATAGGTTGTAATTATAATCGCCTTAGGGCGGAAATTTGCAACTGCAGTGGGTAGTTGCCGCAGTACGGGACATAAAATGTTCACATGTATAGGAAGAACGTCGTTAACATTGACGTTTCATAAATGAGCGACGTTATTATGTATGGTATCTCTGATATGTCTCTATGCAATATACACACGTGAATGGGATAAATCGTGTGCTAATGTCCGTCGGTCTTTTAGTATTCAGTCTCGCAGGTTTTTCGTCAGTGTTTTGGCCTGAAGCACTTTCTGCGCAGAGGTCATGACTTACAGATCGAGACATGGTTATGTTCATGGCATCGTAGTAGCAGGCGATCGCCGTAACGAATTGACTAATAAAACTCAGACTAATCAAGTGGTCAGCTTCAGTGCGTGTTCGATCGGCATTTTTCAAAGCTGAGAACAGTCGGGTTGCGATATACTTGTAGAAAAGCCTCATTAGCCGAGTCGTATAAAGTGAATCTTCTGGACGAAACGCTTCGTTCCTGACTGAAAGCCTCCAACTTTTAATTCCCGCTTATTCTAATTTTAACTTCAAGTAGAAAACCAAATAAGACTGTGGAGTTTTAAAAATCCCGAACGGCTCGAAGGCATGCTGCGTAATTAGACTCGTATATCAGACTAAACGACTTGGACGATCGGGACATTTTTATAGCGCAAGAATACGATAACGTCTTTGACAATACACGCCAAGCAGCTTACAGTAAATCGACTTATTTGAGCATTTCGGCGTTGCAAGAGACGACTTATCTGATGCATGTGTCTTTGACGTAAAGGAAAACGACGACTGGGCTGTGAGCTTAACCTTAAAGCACGGGTTAAATCGGCTCTACGCCCGGCCACCTGTTTGAAAACAGAGAGCTTGAAGGTGATGGCGACTGCTATTTTAGATTCAACCGAACTATCTGTCATGCCTTTGTCTCCATCTTCGCTTTATTCGAATTCATGCCAATCGCGGTCCAGGGTGTCGTCATTGACTGAGATCCTTTTGGGTCCAAAATTTGGACAGAAGTTATGTTATGTCACATCCTGTGTGGTCTTGCTAGATATTTATTCCCTGTCTCTCTCAAATATGAACTGGCGTGATTGGTAATCTAATATAGTCCGATGCTGTAATTATGAGCATGCCATCTGAGTTCTGTCAGAAGATCCGAAGATTTAAGTGCTGTTTGACAGTGCTGAGCACTGAAGCTTTTTAACGTGCTGCTTGTTGGAAATTTTACCCGTGCAGTAAATAGAAAGCAGTATCTGACCATTGTTTAAAAAAGAACACTGTCAACTCTGCCCCTCCAAAAGTGGTGGTCATCAATCCCCTCATCCGGTGCAAACTACAGCAAGGTGGACAACGTCACCAATTTTTGCAATGTAATATAAAATGTAGGGAAACTTGAAGGCATCTATCAGTAGGCCTACTGCTATAGTTAAGTATACAAGAATACAAGGCCGTTAATTGTCGTGACTTTAACTTGCTTCAAACCAAAGTAACGCCGTCATATTCGCAAAAACAATTCGGCACAGAGCCCAAAATGGGCGTCATCACCACTTTTAAAAGTGGTGATGACCGTACACCACCGTTAAAATACAAAGTTGCGCCTATGCAAACGGCTGAACAAATTGACTTGATATTTGAAAGCCTTGAGAGTTGAAGGCTGTTGTCCTCTGTGGCATTACTGTGAACGAGAAGAAACTCTCGATAAAAGCCTAGTCACGACAACGATGCAACGGCAAGACAATAAAAGCTACAATTATTTTTACGATCATGAAAGTGGATCAGTGCTGTGATTATTGCATCAGCAGTCGTCACATTTTCAATATTGCCAGAATAACGCTTCCAGTGTATATCAGTCAGATACAGTTAGGAACGTGACTCTGGCAGAAACAGGTGTTACTTCAGAGGTCGTCGTTGACGGCTCTGAGCATAATCCTTTTCTATTAACGACAACAGTCAGCAGAAATTCCTAATGTATGAAACGAGCTGAAAAGATCACAGACGTAAAAGCCTGCAAGACATTATCTATAGACGTCTTTCACGGTCTTTCCCAGTCGACAGTCGCTGTTTTCGGATGTCAGCCAACGGCCAAACAACAACATGTCACGCATGTACAAAGAAAGAAAGAAAAATAAATTTAGTAGAAATTCTAAAAATAAAGTTCAATAAACTAGACCAGACATTTCCCACAGTTTCCTTTGCGTTGTCTAACACACACAACAATGGATTTCATCGAAAGGTGAAACAGAGGTACTTAGGTTTTTGCAAAGCTTTCTGATGTCAGATGTTCAAGTGACATGCCGACCGATCGGTACACGGTGTTGCTGCGGCTTAATCACTTTGTCCAAAACTCCTATCATGTGGCGTAGCCTAATATTAGAAATTTTATGCCTCACGATCAATAGACAACCTTTCCGTCACTTCAGAATTTTACATTGTCTTTATCTTGCTCTTCAGAATTTTGCATTGTCTTAATCTTGCTCTTCAGAATTTTGCATTGTCTTAATCTTGCCCTTCAGAATTTTACATTGTCTTTATCTTGCTCTTCAAAATTTTGCATTGTCTTAATCTTGCTCTTCAGAATTTTACATTGTCTTTATCTTGCTCTTCAGAATTGTACATTATCTCAATATAACCGCTTATCAAGAAAATCTCTTCTATTGAACTCTTAAAACTGACTTTCTGTAACTATCGGACAAATTCTATTCTTTGTCTCTGGGATCGTAGACAATGCAGTGTGAAGTGATGAAATCGTTTCCTCTGTCTCCTCTCTCTCTCGCCTCGCTTCTACCGGAATCAGATCTCCACTGAACATCTCTCGACAAACCCTCTGACATGATGCAACGCTCGTAAATACGCTGGTGCCCTGCGCTTAGCTATCGAGTAGCGCTTTATAAATGTGGAGTTTACGATTACCATCAACTGGGTTATTTAGTGTTTTCAATTACAATTACATAATATTGCCTGCTCTTCGGCTTATTTTGTGCATATAATATTATATATATATTAGTGTGGCCCAAACTTACACGGGGAAATAATTTTTGTTGAAACATGCTGCTCCACAAGGCTGCCCTTGTTCCACTTGACAAGAAGACTATGTGGTGAAAAAATTGAAGAGATCTGAGCATGTTTAGAGGTCGCGCCATTTTGACACTTTTTGTAGAAATCGCAAAAACCGCATGCTTGGGTTTTGGAACTTGGTTCCATTGTCGATTTACTCTTTTTATCACAACAAATTAATGAGGAGTCCAATTTAGATGAACTTTTTACTGTTTATTTATCTCGATGAGAGCTATATTTTGATTAAAATATAAATACTAAATTCAGGGTCGTTCAAGGTCATTTCAAGGTCATAAGAAACAAAATCTAACAAAAATCGAAGAAAAATGATCAGATCTCAGCCAATAATTGTTGAAATTGGTTAATTCTGTCACATAACTAAGGATGAGTCACAGACACAATACCTGCTGCAACTTGTCTCCAGTCATCACACAATGATTTCTTTTCCGACAAGAGCAAAATGAAATAATCGCGGTTTTCGCGTTTTCCGGCACTTCAATGACGGTAATTTTATGCAGACTGGAAAACTACTTTCATAGTAAAAAATTATATTGCATTACAAATTATTTGCATTTAATGCACTCTGACTAAGCAGTAACACTGCGGTATATATTTTTATTAGGCTTGTTCAACGTTCAAAATAGTAACTGCCTTGCTATTCATAATGATATATAGCATACATGTCTTTTTACGCTTCATACTATATAATGCAAAAGTGTGCAAAAGGCGCGACCTCTAAACATAGTTCAATCTGTCCAAATTTTTGCATACAGGGTTATCTTTTCATGTGTAACAAGGGCAGCCTTGTGGAGCTAAACATTTCCAACTTTTGTTATTTTGGGCCACTCTAATATATATAGCATAAATGTATGGCTTTTCTAACCTACATAGGCCTAATGTGCCTTTCTTGAAAATAGACCTATTTATAAGTGCAACTTGAAACAGTTGTTGAAGCAAACGAGACAATATATATAGCGACGGTCATAACATGCACGTGTCCCTATAGACGTATGTTTTGAGGAGCATGGATTCGTAGAAAACCTTTAAAAGACGTCGAGACCAACTTGTGCATACATGCTTCGTGACACTCAGGCATCAGATCAAATACGGAAGTCGTTTCAAATGATTTCATAATTCGGATTACGAATAAACTGAGAAGATCTTAGACTATCATACGAGCATTTCGTTGGAAAATGATAACAATCAAAGAGCTAAATGATATGACGTATCTTTAGCCTTTAATTACATAAACGATATGAAAGTTCTTCATCAGAAAACTAGAAACTCTCTCTGTCGAAGAATAACTACTTTAGCTGTTGTTTTCTTAGGCTGAGATCAAGTCACATTATTAAAGCCTATTGGCTGTATATAATATTATGAACAGAGAGCAATATGTAATTGTAGAGCCACCTTTTGATAGTTTATTTGCCTCGTCGTTTGCGGCCGTGGAGAATAACCTCATAGCACTTTAAGTAAATGTCCTATTTGTTGAATACCAGATATTTTTATAGACTTTTTAAATTATATTACGTGAAATCAAACAGTTCCATACATCAACGCAAACAATATCTAACTACTTATGAGCGGCGTTATTATCTGAGATATGTATTATTTGAATCAGCTTATCCGATCCATTTCAACTGGAGTTCCATGACGATGAAGTCTTGTCGCTTGTGAAGAAAGAGGAATAAGTGCTGGATTTGCGTTCATTCGTCTTCTTCTAATTATTCACTCGAATCGGCGAATGGTTCGAAGATTGTTTGAATTAAGGAGAAAGTTACCGGCGTTAAGATGAACCGCGTGTAGTAATAGAACTAGTTCAATCCACAATCGTCTGCTTTATCTCGTCGCCAAGCATCGTAACAATCCTTCGGTTAACTTGTATTCGTCGCAAACTACACTTCCTTTGCGTAAAGTCCGCTAGTTTCACCTTAACTTACTGGTCAAGTTAATTCTCGATTGACCGTTAAGTACTTCGAATTTAAGAGAGTCTTCTTCTTGTCAATTTACCGTTTCGACCGCAGCCGACAAACTGATCTCCTTGCTCGCCATTTTCGAAGATACTGCTCCATGCGTTCTGATTCGCTGAACGTCTTTGTCACCATAACAACGTTCCAAAAATAACTGATCACGTGTTCCTTCGGTTGATCAGCATTCAAAGGTAATTTCAATATTTGAACGTTTTATCTTATACTGTAGGCTAGTGCCGCTCTTTCTAACTAAACGCCGCCTTTAATTAATTATCTAGCTTATTCTATCCTTTATAAATCAGTTTAACTAGACATTTTAACTGTACACTGTAACCGGTTGCGGTTTGTCAACCGGATTGTTTCAATAAAGAATATTATTATTATTATTTTGATTTAAGCTCTATACCGCTACAGTAATCTACCCAGCTTAGCTGAGATGTTACCCCGCAGTCGATCGAGTCGGGTGTTTACGATCGACTTGGCTCGGCCGACGATCGACTCGATCGACTTCGTCGACTCGCCGACCTTTCGACGACTCGATCGACTTGGCTCGGACGACGATCGACTCGATCGACTTCGTCGACTTGGACTGTAGTCTCTTGGCCAAAATTGCTGACGACTGTTGCATTCTTATAATCCAGTATCTAAATTACTCATGTATTTCAATTGCACGCTCTTCCTCAAACTGTCAATGGTTATAACAGTTCGATTAACAACTGTAATTGGAGCTATAACTTCTATAGCTCTGGTGTCTAATAGGCTATAGGGCCTACAAACCATCAACTGCAATTGAACTGGTAAGTAACAGTTCAGGTATTATAATGACATCGTGTCTGCCTGTGGTTGACTTCTAAGGATTAAGCCCCGCTAAATCTGTCCACTTGATCAGCTAGGCAGCTAGGCTACAATAGAATCTCCTACGGTACGATACATAAATTAGTACCAGCTCAACAAATAAGACGGCAGTAGAGGACGTGTAGTATATATCTGTTATAGTTAAATTGTGAAAGAATGTATCTCTATAGCTTCCACTAATAAGAAAGCGCCAAGAGGTTCATTATTTGCAGTGAACTTCATGTTAGGTTCATACGGTAGTTGTGTGTGTACACAGAATTACGTCATTATATCATAAGGTCTGTCATTTTGTGAAGAAATAGTAAGTAAATTATTTCAGAGTCGAGTCGAGTCGAGGAAACAACGATCGACTCGACTTGGCCGGGTTTACGATCGACTCGATCGGCAAGTCGATCGAGTCGACGATATTTCGATCGACTCGACTTGACCGAGTTTATGATCGACTCGATCGATCGACTCGATCGGCTGCGGGGTATAAGTCTAGTCGTGGTAAGATGTTTCTCTGTTTTCTGTGCATTATATTTTTGGAAAATACCAACTATAAATAATTATGTTTGGCAACGACCCGTATAATGACGTTCCAACAGATCTTGAAGTCTAACCTTTCTGTGAATATTTGGTAGAATATTCGCAGACATTTTCTGCTTGCTAATTTTCATTCGTGACTACAGTAACTAGCCCTATTCATCGTCTGCCGTTTTAATCTCATTTCAAAACACAGAGGAGGTCTGTTCGATTTTGCATTATATGCTAATTGTTTGGTTCTATGGACTTGGGTTCGACTTCATCAGGATTTACAGAACTTCACGCCTTGTTAACTGATCGTTTTATAGGCCTAACTGTTTTGATATGTGTTCAAGCGCTATAAAAACTCTTAGTTTTGCAATCATTTATTAACAATATTATTATTAGGATCCACGCACTCAGAAGAGTATTAAATATTGCAATTAGCCTAAAATGTAGGCATTGTATCGCATTGATCCATCAAAACAGATGTAATACATTGCCGCAAGGATTTGTCACCTGTGATTCTGAGCTGTCTGTAGGACTAGTCTTTCCCCACCTTTGAGGAAAAAGCTGATCAAGACCTCTTCAGAAACATCATAAATAATCCTGGCCACATCCTTCACGACCTACTTCCCCTGTCCATTGTAGGCCACTGATTATGACTACGCCCACTCTCAGATAACCCTGTTCTCCTCTGATTTTGTTCTCTCACCAGTCGCGGTTTCTTGGTTAGGATGCTGTACCGTTAGACTTCTGTTTTCTAGTTGACTTTATTTTGTTCTCCTAATTATCATTTCTTTACAGCAATTATTATTTTGACTCTGTATGCAAAGTGCCGAGCGGTTGCTTGCTTTTAGTAAAGAACACACTTATCTACTTACTTACTAACTCTCTGTGCTTCAGAACTGTATTTCAGATTTCGGTGAAAACATTTATATATATTCCTTATAATCTGCGTTTGACAGTGTACATTTAGCACAGCTGTGACATTTGACGCTTCCTTGTTTCTACTCTCTTCTGCATATTTAATCACATTTATATCGAGACAGAGACAGTAAAGTTATAAAGACAATAATATTATAAATCGGTTTTAGAAGAAGATACTTACTTTTCTTCTTCATCAACATCTTCGTCGTATGTTCTTAAGCTTGACGCAACTGTTCAGAACAATAAAACAATAGTTTATCACACACTTGTAACATACCAAATAAAGATAAAAACATTTCAATGAAAACAAACAAACAAACTTAAATAATTACATCATTGAATGCGCACGTTTAGGCCTACATCGAAAAACTGCATGTAGGCGTATACACACATAAAATATCGGGCAATATATATATAAATATATATATATATATATATATATATATATATATATATATATATATATATAGAACGGTAGAATGCGCACGAAAGCCAGAGGCTTATAGAAGAAGAAGAGCAGTCGCTTAAGCTAGCTCCGAGGCAGCCATGGGTATGAAGTGTTAGCGACTTCATTTTCTAAGCCTCGGCGTAAGGGGCGGGTGGCCAGTTCTCTCCCTGGCCGTCTCATCTTCCCACGGACAGTGTACGGTCAATGTGCTCATTATAGCTGGGTTGCCTAGGGGGTACAGGTGAAGCAGAACTCTCGAACCAAATGTATGCCCTGGCGGGGATTTGAACCTTCGACCTCTCAATTGACAGTCCAGGACGCTAACCACTACACCATCGAGGCTTTTACCTAATGCATAATACTCGATTCACGAAGCGTTATTCATTCATTCATTCATAAATTTATATAGCGCCCCTTCAGAGGGACTACTCAGAGGCGCTTCCGACTCCAGAACGGCCAAAAAAAGTACAGTTTTGAGTTTAGTCAATAAAGCTTCAGTGAGAGTCCCAGGGAGCTGGCGAAGCTCCTAGAGCCCGTTCGAGACCACTGGGCCCACAACGTAAAAGGCTCGATTCTGCATAGTTGCAGTTCGTGCAAATGGGACTAAGAGCACCCCCTTCTGAGCACCAACATCAACGATCTCATGAGTAATATACGATGCATATAGATACCTACACAGATGCCTGCTTATATAGCGTTTAAAATTCGGCTTAGCGTCAGTAGTGGGCTAAACAGTCTAGTATTATTGATGCATTCAAATTACGTTGGTGCTTTCAGCTAAAAAAAAGAGCATTAATGGATGCTGAGCTAGGAACATTCTCGTTTTAATACTGAGGAAGATGTCGTCATTGCGTTTAATTTAATTTTAGAACCAAGATTGAATCAAATTAATCGCAACATCTCAATCGGAAGCCATTTAAGTTCTAGCGGTTTATTAGACATGATAAATTCTCATGAGATCGTCGATTTAGTGCAGTGGTATATATGCCTTAATTTACCAGGTGAAACCGATATGTCGTATCCGTAATCTTAAGGGCATATTTATATGGCGCCATGCTAGAGAGAGACTCTCAGAGGTGCTCTCGACCTGAAAATCGAAACCACGATCGAACAGAATGGTTTACAAACGCCTGTGAAAAAGAGAGAAGGAAATTCTGATGAGTTCATTTCGCAGCCAAGTTATTTCAAAAGCATGGACAGGAAAACTTCCATGCTGGACCGTCGAAGCTCGAACCGGAAAAACAAAAGAGTCACATTGTGCAGCAAAGCGGAACAATCCCCAACAAGAAATGAAGGCAACTGAGACTCAACGTTTCTGGAGATAAGATGAAGCAGAACGTGCTGCAACCTGTCTGTTCTGTTAGTAGTTAAGATTTATGTCTTCTGTCATTTGTGTTCTTGTGAATTGTTTCAATTGTATAATTGTACACTGTAACCGGTTGCGGTTTGTCAACCGGATTGTTTCAATAAACGAAAATATTATTATTATATATAAGCATCAGGATCTTAAACTCGATGCACCTTTGCAAGTGGAGATATAACTTAGGTATAACTCTCAAGCCGCGGCATTTAAAATGATTGAAAAACCGATTAATGCAGGATAGAAGCATGCATAAATGGCATTGCCATAGTCAACCCTATTTCACGTGAATGCTTGCATAGGGGTAGCATGTATTAAAATGAAATTATGCATAATTTTTGCGTATAATAAATGCATGTTTTCTGAATTTGCGTCTTGCTGATTACATTCATCGCTCATTTAAAATCTGCAGTAAACTGTTCTTTGAAAAAAAACCATTTTAAATTCCATTTCTCTGAAGTGCATAGTGTTTATTCAGGTGTTGCTAATATTCACTATAAAAAATTACTATAATATGCGCGTAAAAGTCTGCCGAAATGCGACTTCTGTGCACAGATCCATCCATGCAAAGCCAGATTAACAAAACGTCCAAACTTAAAATTAAACAGCGCTAAACGTCACCCAGAAGGTCACTATTTTCGTTGCTTACTGAAGTCAGTAAAAGTTCATTTATGCAATATTTGACGCAGGTTTCTTATGTCTTTCAATTTTCACTTAATTCGTCTATTGAAATCAGTGCATACATCTTAATAATAGTATAGGTTACAAAGAACAAACTCGACTGGAGAAAAGACCCGCTCAATGGAATCGCCTATAATAGGCTATAGCATAATGCAACAACTCAGTTCGTCTTAAACTGCGCCGCCCGAGTCGTCGTTAAGCTGCCAAAAATCTCGTATATTTCGATCTATATGCGAGACATGTTGTACTGGCTCCCTGTTGAGGACAGGATAACATTCAAGTTCATCCTCATGGGACGAACATCGATGGTTGGTGCGGCCCTTGAGTACATCAGGGAGCTCTGTGTTCCCTTCTCCAGCCAGCCAGGTCAAGTCCCCTTACGTTCTGCAGCTCGTGGGGACTTTATGGTCCCACGCTCCCGTACATCGATGCGAACGCACTGTGCCTACTCATGCATTGGACCGTCATGCCGGAACAGCCTTCCATTTATAGTTCATAACATTGCAGCTCAGGAAACATTTCCGAAATATCTTAAGTCGCATCTGTTCAGATCTGTTGGGTAGCCACGTTTGTAAGGCGCTATATAAATGGTCATATACATAAATGCATAGAAACGCTCAAAGATGATCGAACAACTTAAGCCATAGTTTAAATGAAATAGGCCTATAACATTGTCGATATTTGGAAGCCAATGGAAAATACAATAATTATATATTAATGCACTAATCCAAAACTAACTTAACTATACGTTGAATTAGCTGTGCATATATTTTTTAAATGAGAGCAAGCTAGCGGGTAGCGAATATCAGGAGGCAGTTTGCTCCATAGCGAGGGATCAGCACATTTAATAGAAATAGCCTAGAATTTTGGCGCACCATTAAAAGAGGAGGGACGTTGATGGTTCTCGTACCGATACTTAAATTCTGAAATTTTTAGGTTTTGATTTGATCAACTTGAGAATATCCAGTCAGAACTGGTTCATAAAGTAAGCAAGACTGCGAACTGACAGGCACCCTAATGGGACAGATCAATGAAATACTGCCCAGACTAGAATAGGGTGTTAACTCTGCAATGACGCGTACTGTTAAGGGCATAACGATATTTCACCGCGTGACATTCAGGTCTTCTAAAAATTTAGGACAACTTTTCAAATACAATCAAGCTCAAGAAGGCCTTGTCCCAACTCCACCTGCAGTATTACCCCTTGCAACGTTTATGCACTGCCACCTTGTTGCCAATCTATTCGCCTTGACAGTTGAAATTGGAAGTTAACGCTACGCTGAAAATTGCGGATGTGGACAGTTCAAAGCTCGGAAGCAATCGACAATAGCATTGTACATGTAGTGTAGTCACTGTAGTGTAATGCAGCGGAAAGAATGCAGTTAAGTGTAATGTATTGTATGTAAGTATGTATGTATATATATATATATATTCGTTTAATATTGAATCACTAGGTTGACAGAACAACCCATTACAGAAAGTGGTATTGTCAGATAAAAAGAAGAATGGAAATATGCAGGTATCAGAACACGTGTAGGTCTATAGCTCCCTTTAAGTAAGTCACTAGAGACTTTGAAGCTGTAAAATAAGTGCACTCAGTTTAATTTATATTTTAGTCGGGCCAATTGATTCTGTTAGTTGTTTCAGTTTGCCATTAACAAGATCTTCTGAGAATGGTAGCATTTGAAGTGTGTCTAAACGTGCTTTCGTTCAGCATACAATCCGGCAATTTGAGTCCAGACCGGCTTCCAAGAGCGCTTTGCTTAAGCAGCCATCATGACGAGCCCCCGTGGACTCTTCCGTCTAATTCACCATTTAGAAATGGTCCATAAAGTAGGCAAGACTACGATCTGGTAGGCGCCCTAATGGGACAGAAAGCCATGCAGATAGACACGGAAGTCGGAATATCCTAATTGTGTTTTCATGCGTGCTGGAGAAGCATTCGGGAAACGAACTGACTCCAAGTGGAACTCATTTGCAGGTGCAACTGATTGCTAATGCATCTCTCTTCTGTTGCAGCGTCGCGGGGTCGAATTCAGATGCGCAGTGTGAAGAACGTCGAACGCTGTTGAGCTTTTTAACAGCAAAGAAAGAACAATGCTTTATGGACACGTCAGAGCGCAGTTGTGTTCTTTCAAATCCAATACGACACGTCTCTAAGAACGGGAGTTTATAAATCCCTGCATTTTACTCTGCGGTTTTTTTCATTTGGAGCACCATCGACTAAAACCTTTGCAACAGATGTTTAAGTCTCAGACACTTTGCATCAATTTTAGCAATAAAAACATCAAAATGACAAAAATAGCGGTGTAGGGAAAAGATATATGGGGAAGAAAATATCTCTGGTTTCAGTAGATTTCATTCGTAATTGCATTCTTAACGAATAGGATCACCTTGGCATAAGTTAACGAAGATATTGGGTGAGATATACATATAACCCTCAATGCTATTAATCTTGGAGGAGGTTTTAATAGCTTACAAAAGCTATGTCACGAACGACATCATAAAGACAGATATTTCTATGAGCTATCAGTTTTCAGGCAAAGGCGTCAGATGAGGTGGATAATGCGGCGCAGGCATTGTCAGAGATAGGGTTTCTAAAGAGTTCAAAATGCTTCGCAGGTGGAGGCTAATGAAGGCATCGTTAAATGATGCACAGCACGTACATGAATTTATTTATACTCAGACACACGGTGGGAGACCTACTCGTATACGCCTAGCTGTATGCCACAAAAACGCACGAAGTGTGGCTTACAACCAATCATTTCAGGCTCTCCGTGAGACACACAGTGACCTTCCTCGTGACATTTTTGTCAGCTAACTTACGCGTCAATGTGCTTTCTAGCAAAATTAATACACGTTTCTACTCGTCTTAACTGCTAATACACTTTTATATCTTTAGGTCGTTATAGCCACGGTCTAATAAGAATCAAACTAACACAACTGTCCAACTTTAGTTATTAAACGTGGATATTAGCGTGAATATGGCAGCTGAATAGTCACGCTACTTGAAAATGTATGACAGGATGTATATATTACAAGTAAAGTATAATTGAGCGGGATACACGAGACATACACAAAGTGAACCGAATTCCCGCTTAATTAGTGCAACCTATTAACTCTAAGCATTGAAATGGCAACTTGACATAGCTTTACAACAATGGCCCTTAAGATTATTAATAAAATGAAAACCAAAACACCAAAAAACAGATATTCAAGCTAAAACTGAGCCACATATGCCTACAGGTAATAAGAAATAAAAATAAAAAACTGCATGCAGATATACATGATTGTAACTAACTGTATAATGCCGAGCCATAAGAAACTTTTTAGAACTGACGCATCTGCTTCTTGAATAGCGGTAAATTTAGCACTGAGCGAATACTCATGGGAGGTGAGTTCCATGGTGACGGACCAGTGCATTTAATTGCAAATAGCCTTCTATTCGTACGGGCAATAGTGCTATGGAAACTCCCTTGGGATCTGGTAAAATAAGATTGGCATTCTGTATAATTCTTAAAATAGTAGCCCTAAAAACTGGAGACGGTAGTTTACGTTCAAACAGGAACATAAAAATGGAAACTTGGAACTTATTTATTGAGTCAAATTTCAGTATGTTCAAACTAGGCAAGCAATGTTCAGTGTCCATAGCATACAGTTTCTTAACAGCAATTCTAATTGCACGTCGTTGCAGGACAGATGAACTTTTCAAACGAGAATGGCGGTTGAATGCACAAATAAGATTACAATAAAACAAGTATGGGTAAATCAAAGAATAGTGTAAGTTTAGTAAAACCTGTTGAGGCAGAGCATAACGAATATGATACGTTATTTCATTGCTTTTGAAAATTTTACAAGATATGTGAATAATATAGTCCTTCCAAGTTACATGACTATCGATATAAACACCAAGAAATTTTCGAGTTCACTTTCAAAAATCTGCCGTCTGTCAATACAAATATTTATATTATAGACTGGGTTCCTGTGTGAACAAAACAGAATGAAGTTGGTCTTGCTTATATTCAAGGCTAATCTATGAGATCGAAACCAGTCAGAAACCAATATAAGTTCATTGCTAATATATTCAGTCAAACCATTGAGTGATTTATGAGATGAGAAACATTTGTATCGCTCGCGAATAGCATGAAATGGAGCAATTCAGATGAATTTGGGAGGTCGCTTATATGTATCAAAATTAGTAGAGGGACAAGAATTGAACCCTGTGGAACTCCACAATGAAGCAAGTTAATTTTGGAAAGTGTTCCATTGTCGTCTGTTATAAAAGTAGCTTCTGAACCAAGATAGCGGAGGTCTACGTATTCCATACAGTTCCTGCTATTTTGCTAAGATCGAGTGATTCACAGTATAAATAGCTTTGGCTAAGTCCAGAAAGATTCCAATCGAGAACTGATGATCATCAATGGATTGAAAGATTTTATCTTGTAGATCCAGAATTGCCATTGAGGTGGTCAGGTGGATATACCAGAACAGAAACCAAACTGATTTGATCAAAAATACTCAGCATAAAGCCGCTCATACACCAATTTTTCAAAATACTTATAGAGAAAAAGGAATTATGGAAATTGATCTGTTGCTACTGACATTCACGTTGTCACCTGACTTTAAACTTCGGATAGTAAGGGAGCGACAATAATAATTGTACAGGAGGACAGGCCAAATGCGGATCAATAGGCTACCATCAGCCCTACTATAGCCTATAATTTTTAGAGTGTTAGAAATTTTAATAATTTCCTCAGCAGTATTTGGGAATAATGTAAATGAATAGGGTGGTGGACTTTTCACAAAACTTTTGAAGGATGATTTAAATCCGGAATAGTTCTATCCAGCGACTTTCCATTTCCTCTGGCAAAGAGGAAATGTGAATTAATTCGTCATGAGGATTGGATCACTAACCATAACTAACTTAATTTTTACTATTACGGTCATTTAGTCTGTTAAGATTGCATGTTCCAATCAATGACCGAACAACATTTCAGTTTTTCTAAATATTATACTTAGGCCTACAACATAAAATTCATCAATAAAATATTGTTGTTCGACTTCACTTTTACATGTAAGTTGTTTAAATTTCTTTCTATGCCTTACGAATCTGAGTTTATTATATTCGGAAGGGTCCTTTAAAATATTGAGGAATCATTTTGATTTCTTTTTACAAGAATTTAACAACCCAGGTGTCATCCACGGTTGAATAGGTGTGTTATGCCTCTGAGCGGTCATTGGGACTACAAGTAGCGCTGTAACATAGGTTTTTCAACCGTCAATAAATAATGCGTGTGTCAATTATAGTTGGTCACGATTTGTACAATACCAGACAATCTGTTTCTGCTAAGAGGGAGTGGAACATTGCAATCATATCCTCGGTAATTAGCCGTTTATCAGCCGTAGACTGATTGCTAGTGAAAAGTGGGGTTAACTCAGTCGTGCAATAACTGGTACCTGGTCATATATATGTTGCTAATGATAATGGAATGATCGGTCATAATGATCAGCATAATTATAGTCAATTGATGTAGCCGTCGTTTCTGTAATACGAGTGGATCTAAGAATAGAGGGAAGGAAATGTATGTATACATATATATTATGTATATTATGTTTGTGTATATATAAATAGATTGGAAGATCGTTATAGGCCTCTCACATACGACAGATCCGCTATGGAGGTAGGTTCTTCATCTTGGCAGAGAGTAGGCTTAGTATAGTAATTAAGCAATGTCGCCTGTCGCGCTGGTATGACTATTTCCAATGTCAGTTCTACGAATCGATCGCTAGACTCTCTCTAGACGAGTCAGAGAGACAAGTCATTATATTATGTCCGCGCTTACGATAACAACTTGAAGAGCAGCAAATGACTTAATCAAGACGACAAGTGGACACTGTAAGACCACTTATAGTCCGTCATTAACTATCACACCCTCGTTCTTTCAATGGATTCTATATCTAGTTTATCTGCTTCAAGATTATCTTCGTTTGAAAACCGTGAAAATCACTCTCAATCCTACCTATCTATAGCTCCTGGTCGTACCTTGTAAATCTGTTAAAAATTATAATTGAATTAGCCTATTCTGGAACGTATGATGTTTACTAGTATGCGTCTTGTCTTGACTGATGCTTGTCGATACTTTCTGCTCCAAAATGAAGTTATATTGCATATGTAATATAACCTACGGAACAAGGTTATTACTTGACTTCTGCTATGTCCCGAACCCCAGGATGATAGGCTTCATCACTTTATCGCCGGTTATTATGAAGCATTGAGATTCGTTCTCAGTTATTCTTATCAAAAGAATTAGCTTTTAATCTGCTTATCAGCGAAGCCTTTTCCCTTTTGATCTCTGGTTTCCCCCTTTCCCGGTTAAACTTAGACCTGCTATTGCTAACTTCCATCAGCACTATGATAACTACTTTGAAAAAGACCAGATTATGCAGTTTTGAGAATGAAGATATAAACACGATGGCCACAGTAGTACGATTGCAATTGCTCTGACTTAATTCTGATGAGCGAATTAACCGACGCTTCCTACCTGTTATTGCCGCTACAAGAAATAACATGAAGACGGTGTTGACTCTCCGTTTCGCCATGTTGTCGCGGTCTTCTGTAACGTTTCTTTCTCTACTAGCAGAGCTTAACAGTCAGTAACGGCTGCAGATCATGAGGATTACGTCGCCGCCGAAAGGAACTGGCCTTAAAATCGTCAGTCTTTATATCTGAGTCGACCGGTGATTATTTGCCTGCGCGATCGGACGCATGCATCAATGACCAATGCGCCTTAGCTGCTTCCCTCTGCTCTCCTCTTCCGTAGCTAAGTGCACGAATTGCAGGAGAAACACGGGCAAGCTTTGTTCAGTACTTCCGGTAGTTTCTACGGCAGTGTAATGTCCACGTAGGTAAGTGCACACAGGCGTGAATGCATGCATGCATGTATGCATGGATCAATGCAACTAGCATCTATTTATTCATGCATGCATACGCACATACCATGATATATACATGTGTGCATACATGCATACATAAATATCTAATACATATTAGGGTGGTCCACATAGATATGTTATAAAGTTTCAGTTTCTGATTACTAGAAGGTGCCAAATTAATTCACTAAATTAAATAATAATCAGATGCAGTTTGGTGTTAATTGGAGAAAAGTCTTGGGTTGTACAGGATCTTGGAAGTTTCGTCCCATTTGTCGTTTTGCCAGCCTTCTGTTAATTTCGTCTTGTGAATAGAGCATATGAATCGCTTACTAATGTGTTGAATCTCTGTTGAATATGCTAGGTCAATCTGTCAGACATTATAGTTGAGCCGCTGGATAGTGTCTAGCCCAGAAGGAACGGCCAGGAGACTCTTAGGAGCAGCGTCGACCGTCAGTCTCTGAAAGGCTATACAGTCAATCAATCGGTGTCACTATCTAAAGTCTCCCCAAAATAGAGTTTCCCCGAACTAAAAATGTGTCGCTCGTTGTTTCTTTTCGATTCATTCATCAAATTTCATGTAATTATCGTAACATAGGCTATAGTTTAAAAGTACTGAATGAAGTTAGACACTACACCTGCTTAAAACTATCATTAACTTTAAAAACAAAAGTAGCTGAATCTGTCAAAAAACGTCTCCTGGGGAGAGATTATTTCAACGCAGGATGAAGTTTTACTATACAACATAGTCTCTGCGGTGAATTTGTTCTAAACTAGATCCGCAATTGAGAATTTATTCCTAAGAAGATTCTCCGGTGAGATACTTTTAGGGGGAAACTGTTTCGGGATACCGGCTTACGAGTGTCATCAGTTCTGCGTAGTGTCTGTGGACCCGGCATCCGGATGCTGTGCCCTATCATCTATATGAGACTGTGAGATATGCCAATGCGTGGTCATTCCCCCTCCTCGAGGCCGCCATCCGGGATTTCTGAGCATGGTGCAAAGTGTCAACCCACGATGTCAATCCCAGTCTTCTGTTAACCCTTTATGGGGCTGAAGTGCATTTTTGCACCATAAGATTAGAGGCCATGCAGCACAGCTTGTAGTGCATTTTCGCACTTATGCGGTACTTGATAGTAGGCCTACTGCATCTCTAAATTTATTATTCATCGTTCAACGGACATTATTTTTCTTTGTTGTGCTGTTGTAAAATTTTATGAACAGCATAGGGGGTCAAGGCTTTTGCCGTTGATTGTTGTTTCTTTGCCTTTATGTTTGCTAGAATTTTTTCCATTTCCTTTTGCATTATTTACATTACGAATGTGAAAAGTAAAGTCGTTTGGCTAAAAATATTGACTGGAAATTTTGTTTAACACTTTTTGCACAATTTTTGCAATTTTTGCAATTTACCCAATTTGGACCTAATTATGTTTAATTGTTTTTTTTATATTTTAATTTTCCCATAAATACTACTGTTATGTTGTTATTTTAGATTTTTCACTTAAATGTAAAAAATAAAAATAGGCTCCATGGAGGGTTAATGAACTTTAGCACCATTTAGACTAGCGTAAACAAAGGCTATTCTATTTCGGTTCCCTTGCGGGGACGGTGTATAAAGTCTCCCGAAACAAAGCGAACAAAAGACCAACTTAGTCTGCATTTTAAAGGTTCATTACAGTAGAAACTGCAGTTGACTTCAAATGATGGTGATGGCTTCTGTTTGTTTACCCCATATTCTATTGACTATTTACCAACATTGGCATACAGGTGCGCGTGGGTCCAATGGACGTTGCAATCTGAACGTTTCAGGAAGAGGAAATTACAGACTAAGTAGGTCTTTTGTACGCACAGCTATTATTCTGAACTATACAGCAACTGCTGAAATATTACGAAGCAGTGTGCAATAAAGAACGCCAGAGGGCAACACGGAGAATTTCGAAGCAAATGCTCAGGCATCGGGAATCAACTGGAAACCGTGTTATTCATTGGCTGACCGTTTTTCTCATTGGATACCAGTCCCTTGAGTCATCGAATATGGCCACGTGGAACTGGAAATATGAGGATGTTTGGTTCTCTTGAATCTGTTGTTTGGCAGCTCAGCCAGAATGGGCTTCTTATGTTCCATACCTAAATATTCTGTCTAATTATCTGTCGGAGCTATAATATTCGAGAAAAACATGATGTATGCTGCAGTGAATTATGCATAGGCCTACGTAACGTGATGCACTTCATTTGTTGCCGGTTTTGCAGCGTATTGAATTTAAGATGTGGTTGATAAGATCTCTCGATGCCTGTTGGGGTTGCGCCTTTCTACTTTCGTTGTCCCGTTTTCGGTTTAGTTTGCCGCGGTAAGCTTCGCTCCACGAGCTGAGGTTAATTTGCTGTTTCTTTTGCTCGCATTTCAATAATGCAGCGTCGCACCCTTTCAGTTGTTGTGCTCTCTGCTTGGAATGACTGACCTCTTGATCTTCATTTTCCTTTTTGCTAGGAATTCGAGCTACACGTTTTAGCAACAACTGAAATGTGGTCTCTTCCGCCTGGGAGCGCCTCTGGGTATGTAAATATTTTCAATTAGAGTGAACGATGGTGCACTGCATTACACCGAACCATGCATCATATATTGAGCAACGTTATATAATAGACCTATTGTACACAGAGAATTGCACTGAGTTGCACTAAGTTACAAGAAGGCGCATCAGAAACGTGTCAAAGGCCATGCGAGAGTTTGCCTTAGATAGCTAAAACAGCAGTAGCACTGTTCATCACTACAGGTTGCCTCTTAATCTTGGTAATCTATAGCACCGTCTAACAGAACTTTCATGGTTGACGATATCAGTATTTTAGTCAGCTTCGGAGATTTTCTCAGCTGAATCAAGGTTTTGCCGAGATACCTATTTACGTATTTTATAATTTAGCAGAAGACGACAAAATCAGTCAACTGAAAAAAATCATTCTCAGCCCCAAATAAAAGCTCAGGTAGTATGTAAGATGCAAACAGGCGAATTTTAGTGTCTATCCGAATATTTCATTCAACACCAGATTGAGACCGTTCATACAGTTGCGAGCAGTTGCTTTCGACGTCGGACTTCTGGCTCGCTGATGCCATCAGCCTCGACGTTCGATCCGATGTTAATTCAACTCCTCGAAACACTTGGAGCTACACAAACGATGCGTCAGGGAGACTAGATATTATAATTTTACACCAGAAAGACCAGGTCATTTTATGTCATGCAATAATTGTCGGAAGCATAAAGTACTTCAGCAACTGAGTCAGTTATGATCTTTGTTTGAACAGACGAATTGGACGGTTAAAACGCCGCTCAGCCAAAGTTCAATTGGTGTTTTTGCACTTCAGAAAAATAACCCGTAATATCCAGATCTAACAGGGCCTATGTTTTCGATATAGGCATATGAAAGTGAGAGCGTGATCCCTACATGTATTATTGCGCTAATGCAATTCACTAGTTTCGTTTAATGTGTTAATATTAAAAGTGGGGTCCCTAAACACTGGAAATGCTACTGGCTGTAGACTTACAATTCTTTAAAGCCATCAGCATAGTTCTCTCTATAGTCTCGTGCTCATCTACGCTCCCTGGATACTTGCAGGCAGACATGTATGAGCGCATATATTCATCATCCTGATGCCAGACATATTTGCGACGATGGGCGCGAATAAATTATTTCCATTGTCTTCGGACATTTGTCAAGTCCAGTACTCCTCTCAGTGTTAGCCCAAGTGTTGTCATTTTCTCATTTATATTGCATATCCAACGCAGTCTTGGTCTGCCTTTGGCTCTCTTTCTTTCGAATCTTGCACATAATGCACTGTGTGGAATTTGGTCAGCCGTCATTCTAGCTACATGTCCAAACCATCGGAGTCTTCGCAGAACGACTTTCTCTAGCAGAGTTGTTTCGATACCCAATGACTGCATACATAGTATAGTGCTACAATAAAAATTGTGAATACATCATACATTTCTGATGGTACCGGTCCTTATTTCGATCTTCTTCCTCCAAAATCGCTGCACTTCTAATCCTTCCTAAGAATAAGCGCTGAACCGTGGTTTACATGAATGATTCGCTAACACATTGCAATGGCCGTAGCAACCTGCAGGCATGCCAAGCAGAGCCCTCTAACCAACTCCGCAGCCGCTCCGAACGTAATTGATGGACTGCAAAAAACTATTACAATCTGTTGTAACGTTGGCACAGTCTCTACCTTGACAATTCGGTGATTCTTCGTCCGGTGGTTTACAACATCAATCATTAGCTCAAGCGTCTTAAATCATTAACGAATCCATCATAGTCATTGCGCTGCAGCATGGTGCTTCAGTCGTCTCTCTCTTCGCAGTATATCATCTCCTCGTTCATAATTGAACCGAATTCGACAAGAAACGAAGGAGTGCCCTCCGTCCTAATCAGGCTTCTCTTCCCACGAGCCGCCGCCACCGTCGTTCTCCCACCGCCTCCGCCTCCGCTCCAGAAATTAGCGACGTCTGGTGGTGTTTATGTTGATGGACTATTCCGGAAGGTATCGCCGGATACGGATAGGACAATGGCACTGAATGGAGCAATGTCATGCAAGTCTCGCATTTCACA
Source organism: Aporrectodea caliginosa (assembly GCA_020284085.1). Classification (NCBI taxonomy): domain Eukaryota; kingdom Metazoa; phylum Annelida; class Clitellata; order Crassiclitellata; family Lumbricidae; genus Aporrectodea; species Aporrectodea caliginosa. The sequence goes on from JACEVL010000017.1 coordinate 834,006, forward strand.
GAGAAAACTAGAATTAAGTGCCAACTGCCTATTTATTTATTTAATTATTTATTATACGATAAGTGTTAGAAAATGGAAAGATAATTAACGTCGCCCTCCTCTTTTATCCAGGGCTGGGACTGGCACTGCCGGAGTACAGGACAGAGGGACAAACGCTTACCTAAATACATCAGGCTAGAGTTCTGAAGATGCGCTGCAAGATAACATGACTACTTGTTTTGTCATGTAGCCCCGAAACAACAATGTCACCAGGCCCCATAGAGTAAAATTTCCCTGTTTTTGCAATTAATCGGGTTATGGTAACTTTCTCAATTTTGCGGGAATTAGGATACTGCTTCGTACCGTACCTGGTGGAGAATGGCGAATCTAAAGAGTACGTGACTTTGTCGAAAATGACGCGGATGTATAGGAAGATACGCACTTGTTACAGATCATTTTAGTAGTGTAAATACAACCAACACTACGCCTACGCCATCCACTGACCCTATCTACAGCACTGGCGGCTTTATTAACGCGCCGCCGTGTATGCGTTCAATTTCCGGAAACGCCCACCGAACTGCATTATGGGCGTGCGAATTCGGTGTCTTTGGCAACGAAAGGAAACCCGAAAACTCGCCTAATGCGTAGAGTCAGATCAGGCGATAATATGCTTTTATCTCGTAATTTCTGACACGCTGTTAATGACGTAAACTGGCCAAGCCGAGCTGAAATTAATTTCTATCCGACGCCAAATGATGTCTTTGCACGCTATTCGTCTCCGCTTTTACAACATCCCGAATTATACACACACATGATTTTACACACATACAAGTTTATGCACTTGTGGATAGGCCATATTGTATATTGTATATATATATATATATATATATATATATAAGCGCTTTACTATATAAAACTGAGGCTGCTAATAGTGCCTCGGTTTATTACCTTAAGATTGCTGCCAGAAAATCAGAACTTAGTTAGCATGAATACTTCAAATGATCTACGATAAAGTGCAGATTTAATGTTTTTTCTACGGTCCTCTGTATGATGCAGGTGTCTAGCTTTAGCTCGCCTGATGCACTTGGTGACCCTGATTTATACGCTGAATAGTCCCGACATTTATCGGTCTTTGTCGGACTAGGATCTGCTGAGGTGGAACCCTGGGGTTCCAGAAGCTCTAACGAAGGATGAACTATAAACAGCAGATTTCTTGCGATTCGATGGCTCGAAAAGATTTGGTCCGTGCAGCGAAATCTAGAGTAAATTCTGCGCCGCTCGTATTATTGCGCTGCATTGAAACGTGCAAGCGAATGCGCGTACAACGAAAATTTGTAAGACACGATAGTAATAACTCAGAAATTATTGTATATAATATGTTGACATTCTATGCACAAGGAACGTGACCTATACCGTGCACATGTAGGCACGAAACCGTATAATAGATAGACAGGGATGGGTTAATAGTGACTGGGAGTAGACCTACATAAGAGAGTGCTTACATTTTCAATGTTGAAGTAGATAGCTAATCCACAACAGAGATCACTGAAAACAATATTTAAATAGCGCATTAATTTCAAATTTATTAGAAATGCCTGTTTCTTGTTATAGATATAATTACTTGTAATATTATGCGAAACTGTCTATAATAGATAACGTTTGTTTTTAACATTGTTATGTTATCTGGGACATTGTTATGTTATCTGGGACAATTTCAGCTGTTGACAAGTCTCAAGTTACTCTTTTGGCTCTCTTTGACGTCTCCGCAGCCTTTGACATGGTCGACCATGAAATTCTACTACAACGGCTTGAGACCTCCTGTGGACTCAAGGGTCCTCCTCTCCTTTGGCTTCGGTCCTACTTGTCTGATCGCACCCAAATGATCATCTCTGGTGACTCCAGGACTCAGTGGGTTCCTGTTATTTTGGGTGTTCCTCAGGGTTCTGTCCTAGGCCCGCTCTTATTCATTTTATACACAGCTAATATTCCCTCTCTTTTCCCTAACCACTCTGCGACTGGCCACCTTTTTGCTGATGATGTCCAAGCTTGTGTCCATGGACCCCTTCTGCTCAACTCCTTCTCGCTAGTCAAATTGAGGCTCTCTCCCAAGATCTTCATCTCTGGATGTCTTCTAATCGTCTTTCCTTAAACTCTTCTAAAACCCAGCTAATTTGGTTTGGAACTCCTCAGCAGCTCAAAAACTTGACTATGCATTACTCTCTGAAAGGTTTCCTGGTTTTACCTTTTCGTCTAGTGTCCGAGACCTGGGTGTCACTCTGGACAGTTCTCTAACTTTTACTGAACACATTGCCATGCTTACTCGCTCTTCCTACTTCCAACTAAGGCGTCTCAGGGCTATTCGCAAATCTGTTTCTTCCTCGACCTTTACCTCAATTGTCCACGCTTTCGTCTGCTCTCGAATAGACTACTGTAATTCTCTCCTTGTTGGTCTCCCTAAGGTTCGGCTATCTCCTCTACAGTCAGTACTTAATGCTGCTGCTAGACTGATTGCTCGTCTTCGGTCTCTCACATCTCTACATTCATGGTTGAAGAACTTCACTGGCTCCCTCTATCAGAATACAATTCAAGGTTCTTATTTTAGTCCTTAAGTCTCATCAGGGTCTTGCTCCGAAGTACCTTTGCGACCTCATGCTTCGCCCACTCTCTGCCACTTCGCTGCGTCCTCTCCGATCCTCTGATCGGCTTGACCTTTTTGTTCCTCGTGTCAGGACTGCAATGGCTCAATCCAGATCCTTCGCCTGCATAGGTCCTTCTTTGTGGAATGGACTTCCTCCACCGGTTCGCTCTGCCATCCTTTCTGGTAGTCTCTCCTCATCTTTCGAAACTAAAATCCTGCCTTTTCTCTCGGGTTGCTCGCACTGGGAGCGCTTCTGAAAGGCTTTTGCTGTGAGAAGCGCTTTATAAATAGCCAAATACAATACAATACAATACAATACAATTATACTCGGCTGTATACACGGCGTTCGCGGTCCGTATATCGCAGACTCAATCGCACGTCGAGAAGGATGGACCTATATGATTCCGTCACGAAGGCCAAGGATATTGCCATTACGAAGGCCAAGACGACCTACGAAGAAATACCTTCTAAACGTAAAAAGCGTATTCTGCTAGTCTGAAGGCCAAGGATAATGTCACCACGAAGACCAAGACGACCTACATACCTTCTAAACGAAAAGACCAAGACGACCTACAGACCTATATATCTTCTAAACGTAAAATTTGCAACAGAAGCGGACTAAGTTCGGTACGCAAACTTAATAACAGCAAACTCCATAAAGTTAGAAATTACTGATAAAATTCTGCATTTAGACAAATGTATCCGCCTAAATTGATTAGCGACCGATGTGGCCGATGACAAGAGCTGCAGAATGCCGTGCCCATAAGACCGAAATACAGGATCCTAGAAAACGATTTCAGAAACTTCGGTCTACAATCGACAAAAACCAAGAGCCCAGTATACCATCCTGGTTTGGGGGGACAACATTAGACGAAAAGGATTCACTGGACGAGGGCAGTATTTTGCTAATCTGAGGGACAATCTAAAGGGAGAAGCGCGAAGGTCGAACGGATGGGTGCAGATACTCCGTTCGTAAAGAAAAAATACGAATGAAATCCAATGCAAGCATTGGACTCCCAAAGGGCCTCGGCCCATGGATCCAATGCAAGCGGTGGACACTTACGGGCATTCGGCCCATGATCCTGATGATGATGATGAGGGACAAGCAAAGATAAACGAAGCGTCGGCAGGTCAACGTATGTTGCTTTGTGGACGTGTTTTAAACTGGATTCTTTGTCCAGTAAAAAACCCAGAGGGACACCTACAGTATGAAGTGATGTGATGAAATATCGGTGTTTCCGTTATGTACACAGCCCAAACAATGAATTATGAAGCATTTTGTAATTTTCATCCAAATTAATAAAGAGCTTGTCGCGTCAGCCAGAAATGTCTGAGTACATATGGATGGATTTATATACGAAGAAAACTAGGAGGACTGAGAGACAGACGATCGGGCGGATGGATGGCTGGATGGCTGGATGGATGGATGGATGAGTGGATGGATGGATGGATGGATGGATGAGTGGATGGATGGATGAGTGGATGGATGGATGGATGAGTGGATGGATGGATGAGTGGATGGGTGGGTGGATGGCTGGCTGGATGGCTGGCTGGATGGATGGATGGATGAGTGGATGGATGGATGAGTGGATGGGTGGGTGGATGGATGGATGGATGAGTGGATGGATGGATGGATGGATGGATGGATGGATGAGTGGATGGGTGGGTGGGTTTGAGTGGGAGGTTTGGTGGGTGGATGTACGGATGGATGGGTAGATGGATGGATGGATGGATGGATGAATGGATGGATGGACGGACGGATGGACGGATGGACGGATGGACGGATGGACGGATGGACGGATGGACGGATGGACGGATGGATGGATGGATGGATGGATGGATGGATGGAGGGAGGGTTGGACGGACGGACGGGCGGACGGACGGACGGACGGATGGACGGATGGACTGATGGATGGGTGAACGGGTGTACCGGATGGGCGGATGGATGGGGGGATCATAAAGCAAATGAGGCGATGCTGCATTTGGTGCAGAAAGAGAGAACCCTTGGGAATACAGTGCCAAAGAGACAAATTAACTGGAACGGTCTCATACTTCGTGTGAATTGGCTCCGAAGAAAGTGTTTGAAGGATGCAATGAAAGAAAAAAGTTATAGGAAAGTCAACAACTATGCTGGACTGGATGATAGATCAAGGAAGCGGACAGGCATACAAAGAACTTAAGGAAAAGGCACAGAACAGAGAAGAATGGCATCATCGCTGGATTCCAAGACCTGCTTGAAGGAAAAACACTAAAGAAGAAGAAGAATATATATGTATATATGACCAGTGTATGTCGTTCAGTGCCGCAGATACACCCACACTTAATCCTTAATACCGGTCGATGTTTAAGATCAGTAAACGAAAATGAAAAAATTTATATATGTACTATCTTTGTATGTCCATATGAATGTCTAATTTTATGTCTATGTCTTTATCTATGTCTGCATCTTCATCTCTTCATATCTTTAATCTGCCTATGCATATATGCTTATGCCTTAGTCTATATGTATATCTGCGTCTACAGTCACTGTGAGTCACAGTCAGTCACACCTATACATAATATTACATATGCATCGAGATGTAACCGCGTATCTATAATTTTGTCAAAATATATCTATATATCCTACATGAAATGTATGTGCACATGTATATGCATACCATCTGAACATACACAATGTGGGACGTGTTAACACGTCGTTATTATCGGTCAAAGAGCAAAAGGTAAAGATACACCTAGAAAGCTTGTTTACATGTCTCCAGAGGCTTCTAAGAAATTTGTTCGGAAGGTCCAGGGAATAAACACGATCATATAATGCGGTCGTGTTCTCGCTTAGAATTTTCCTGGCAATCATTTACCGACCCTGGAGGAATATCGTGTTCATCTGTCCATGGAATTGGCATGCTCTTTCAACAACACTTATCCGCTCAAGTACTAATTGCGATGAACATTTGCTTAACTGAACCTTCCAGAGTCGCATTGACAAGCCGTCACCTTTTTTAAATTTGAATAAAGTATTTTAAAGTCTATAGTAACGAGAGTCATCGTAAGTTAATGCCATAATTATTAATTTATGCACTTTTGACGAACTTCTGAGATAAAGCATTAACTATGGAGAAATAGCCACATATTTCGCTGAAGGTTGAACAGGAATGGTTACAGAATTTATGTTCTTGTGGTTTTCTGTTTAAAGGCCAAAGTAGATGGTTCTACTTTGACCTTTAAATGAAAGTAATGAAGAATCTGTTTGCATATAGCCTATACATCATTCCGCTAGTTTTAAGAATTTCTGTTATTGCTATATGTCTATCAGTAATAGCAGAAATACTGAAAAACTATCCAAATGCCACCCAATCTTGGGAGATGAAATTCACTCCGCCTCATTATTGAAATTGCCTAAGCATTAGCGTTACAATCCACATGGTTGCAAATTGTTTGCGGAACAAAATCTTAGACCGAGGAATAGTCTATGTGAGTTACATTGTATTGTGTACGTCTATTTGTGTTGGGTTTTTATAATTAGCTGTTTATATGTTCGTCCTATAGACCAATGGGCTTCAGATATTGTTTAGCTTGGAGCACAAATCGTGTAAATACTTTATATGTATTTGAGGTTAGCAGGTCGCAGCCAGGGTGGCATGGAAAATTGCACAAGCACGGCAATCCATCAAGTAGTATAACATTTCGACGAAGCTCTTGTGTTTCACCGTAGATCATTATTTGCAGCAATTTCCTGACGATCAGCAGCAGAATAACCTTTCAAGCTGTCAACCACAGAATTCTTAGCGCTCGAGAGGAACAACGTATAGAAATTCCTCGAGTTCGACGGAATATTGAAAAGAATGGATTCCTTACGATCAGTGTAGCCGTGCCGAAGCATGAACAATTTGTGAACCGTTCGCGAACAAGACGGATTATGTAGGCCTACACAACACTCAAAGATGAACGCATTTATCTGTGGGCTGTGCCAAATGTAAAACGTACCACGATACGGTTTCATTTTAAGTTGTCAATAGCTATATTGCTGATGATATCTGAAAAGATTTAGAGGTACGAATTCTGTGTCAGTACTAGCATTCAAATAAAATTTCACACTGGTTAATCTGAACTATGTGTAGGCCTAACGTTCTGCTACTTTAATGTATGTTCGGTTTGCAGACAGTGCGGGTTCGAACACCTGAAATTAGTCGCGAAGAGACCCTGGCGAAGTCTTCACTCGCAATTGCTCATGCGTTTCGGCGTGAAACTCCGATTCAGTGTCCGCGCAACAACAAGTCAGCGCCTCAACAAAATCAAGGGGCGCAACAAGTGCAACATACAACAACAAGGCAACTTTAATGAACGTTTGTGACAGTATAACAACAATTATTTTTGAAGAGTCTGGCGATAAATATTTAGCCTACTTCAACAACAACAATAGCAATAATAATCCAAGAATTTCTATAACGCAACTATACAATGCACAACGCATTAGTTGATGGTCGCTATGAAACAAAACTTTTTGCTTGCATACCAAATACCTAAGTAAGGCCAGTGGTCAAAAGGTAGGATGAAAATCCGAAAGGATACAGAAAGAGCCTAAGGATGAAATGATTCTAGTCAAGGATGGCCTTTCAGTTGAAATTTAAAGACCAACACAGACTCCGCAGAGCGGACGTTTGTTGGAAGAGAATTCCAGAGACTGAAGGAAGTTACGGAAAGTGGAAGCTCACCCAGAGCTCTTCCTTTCTTCGGTATACTCAGTCTGAGACAATAGGAGGACCTGGTCGCGTAGTTACAATTCTTGGGTGACGGCAAGAAACAAAGAGCCTGGCTAAAATGTTGAACCTTATACACAATTAGCCTGGGATTGAAACTTATTCTGTTTTATTGGAATCCCGCGCGTGCACTGATTCAGGCTTCTTGAGAGATGGTCGCATGATTGCTCGCTTTTGACCCTCTAGAAGATGTCCTTCATCTAGTGTAGTGTTGTATTCGTTAACAAAAACTGAAACGAAAACATTCGTTAACGAAAATTCAAGGTTATCGTTAACTGAAAATAAAACTAAAACTAAAGAAAAAACGATAATGAAATAAGAACTGAAACTTGCGAAACCGGCCAAAAACGGTAACTGAAACTAAAACAGTCGAAACGAATAATATCGAAAACATTTAAAGAAAACCTAAACGAAAAACACGCAACGAAAACCTAGCGTCCTATGATATTCAATGTCTTTGGGCATAGAGTGGAATTTGCGGAGATCTTCATAAAACTCAACGAGAAGCTCTGACCACATTAATTATTGAAAGGATCATGTATCATCAGCAACTTCTTGAAGGAGACAAATTGGAGCGGATCGAGTGAGCACGTTGGGGTCGGCGAGGACAATTATAGAAGCGGATCTAATCTTAACGTATGTTATCATTTTAAATTTTTATACGTTCAAGGAATTGAGCCTTATTATGTTTGTGGACATAAGCACTATTAAGCAGCTTTCTTGATAAGATGGCGCAGGTAGTCCATTTTACAATCCCTTTTTAACAAAGTAACTTAATATGGGTAATATATATATGTATATTTGTACTAAGTGAGTTTGTATATATGCTTACTCACTTATATGCATACATACATACATATATGCATAATTATATGCATCCATGCATAAATATATACATGTATATATGAATACATATAAACATGCAGACATACATACATACATAGAGTGAGATAGAGTATGTATATATGCATATTTCTGTGTACGTATATGCATGCATACATGCATACATACATACATACATTCACACATACATATTTGCATATAGATATCATATAATAATTACATGCATCCATGCACAAATACATACATGCATAAATGAGTACATACAAGCATGCAGACACATACATACATACATACATACATACATACATACATACATTACATACATAGTTACATACATACATACATATATGCATGCATAGAATGATGCATACATACATACATACATACATACAAGCGTAACATACATACATACATGCATGCACATATAACTATTTATTTACACATACATATAGTATTATATGCATCCATGCATAAATATATACATGCATTAATGAATACATACAGTCATACAGACACACATACATACATACATACATACATACATACATACATACATACATACATACATACATACATACATACATACATACATACATACATACATACATACATACATACATACATACATACATACATACATACATACATACATACATACATACATACATACATACATACATACATACATACATACATACATACATACATACATGTATATATGCATGCATACGTACATGCGAAAACAAGGGACAAATGGCGCGGAAGTCCATGGCTGTATACCGACACTCAGCGCAAATGGGCCACCAGCAGGACACGCACTTGCTTTAATGACGGTCCAAGCGGGAACTCAAGGCGAAAGGGTTTGTCGTGGAAAATGTGTCGGCAAACGCAGCAGAACTTGAGACTTGTGCAAGATTCAACGTCTGACGAGAGGCGCGCAACAAACACTCTTCGGGACGACGATGTTTGATCTGCGAAGGAGGCGCGGATACATTAATCGATATTTCATCATTTCCTTTCGCGAATCGTCGCTTTCGCTTCTGAGAATGATAATAGATTGGCGCTATATAAACGTCCTTTTAATAATAATCGTACGACGTGGGGGTCTTGTCCGTTCTATATTCCTTACTATAAAACACAGTCATGAGTCTTCGCTAGCCGGAACATCGTATAGTCCGAGGCAAACACGACTCAACTTGGCCGAGCGGAGGCGATATGTTTGACCAAACATTTATCCTCTTCGCTAGAACGTTTCGTCTACATTAGAAAGAGACGTAGGCCACACACGATAAGGCTAAGCTAGCTCTACCTGGCATAAATAACAGAACGGCGTTTCCGATGGCTGCGTTATCTGGTGGTGGATGATGCGTGGGCGATCTTTCTTGTACTTGACAACAACGCCGTGGCTGAGGGTTCGTTCCGGGTGCAGTGTCGTAAAGACGTGCTATAAAACTCAACTTGGCTCGTAAATGCTGAATGACGACCATATTTACTTAAATCTACGGTAAATCTGGATGTAGCCTACGCGTGATGCTAATGACCCTGAAATGCAAGCGGTTGAAGGTCCGTGTGGCCCTTGTTTGTTCGACAGGAAAATATGTAATATAAATTTGACTCATGCTATAGGTATTATAGGCTACAGTTGACAGTGAATGGATATCTGGCTGTAATTTCGTTTTATGCAGACAAGAGATCCTGAGTGGCCGAGTGGGTTGGTAGCCCGCTCTCCACGCCGGCGGCCCGGGTTCGATTCCGGGTCGGTCGGTTTATCAGAGATTAATTTCTCGGATCTTTACTGCGGGTGGCTCGGTCGCAATATAAACGTGAGTACAATACAATACAATACAACACAACACAATACAACTGGGGCGCGGTGGTATAGGGGTATGTTCGGTGCCTTGCAGCTGGAGGGTTGCGGGTTCGAATCCACCTCAAAGCCGCCGCGTAGGGACCCTGGGCAAGTCCTTCACTCGCAATTGCTCATGCGCTTCGGCGTGAAACTCCGATTCAGCGTCCGCGCAGTAGTCGGGAGCGCCTCTGAATAGGCAATCTGTTAGGGGCGCTATAACAAGTGTTCAAATACAATACAATACAAGTGCCAAGTTTTGTTTTTAAAATAGGAAAACCAGGCCTACTCTTGCTCAGTTTGGAACCAAACAAAAGCCCTTGCACTCATAATAGACTAACATTTTACTATGCCGTTAGCTAATTGCTACTATCGGAGCCTTTGAGTCAAAGCACAGGTTTACGAATACCGTAAACCTGTGCTAAGGTTTACGAATACCGTAAACCTATGCTCAGGGTTTCTATTACCGTAAACCTGTGCTCAGATTTACAGGTATAGACGTATACCGTAGACCTGAACTTTGACTCAGAAGCAAGCGCACTCTTCGAAGCGCAACAAAATAGGCCCCTACTTGTCAGGGTTTACTACTGTGACGAGAAATGTGGAATATCATCTTCGCTAAACGTTTTTGTATTGTATTGTATTCAAGCATTCTAAAGCGCCTCTCGTAGGGTGAACCGTTCAGAAGCGTTCCCAGTGTGCTAAGCCCCTCGAAAAAAAGCAGGTTTTGAGAAAAGCGAAGGAAGAAGAGACACTGCTAGATAGAATTGTAGAGCGAACAGAAGGAGAAAGAGCATTCCAAATTCCAATTTGGAGTGAATTTAATTTGAATTGAAATCACATTGCTGATCACCAATCGTAATAAAAATATATATGGACAATCAGGTTTAGGTTTTCATCAATAGGAGCGTCAAAGGAAGAACTCAGAAAGAACCAAATTGGCCATGATTACACCAGAATGTTGCAGGCAACCAGCCTGCATGCTCCGCCATGTAAAGCAGGGCGCCAGCGTATAGCTCCTCCACCTCATGACGTCACTTCCGGCTTTTATCTTACTACTTACATGCAATTACATCCATTGTTTAGTAAACAGGCGTATTTTCTTTTAGATCATGCTGAAGTAAAATCAACCAGGAAGAAAGGCCTATGATCATTTAATTAATTACAATTAATTAAATGCATTTAATTACTTATAATTAATTATATCTGCATCAGCCTTTCTCCCTGGTGACAATAATCATTGCTATGCCAACGTCACAAAAGACTGCGTCATAATATAAACTAGCCTATAGTCTATTATTGGGTCATACTTCGTCACAATGAAGATCGTCATTCACTATTGTCAGCGCTATATGACCTTTCGATGTCATGGCAACTCATTGTGTCCAGAGCTGTTTTCTGATTGGCTACTGCCTGCTTCTTTTGGGCCGATTATGAATAAATAAGCGACGGGTCGAGAGGACGGGTCAGTTCCATCCAGGCTTCAAGGACGACCGGAAGAAGAACAACAAGATGGAAGACTACGAAGATCTCGAACTGGTAAGTTTGACCTTCTACATTCTTGTGCTGGCCGAAGAGAGGCTCGAATAGCTCTCTTCGGCCAGCATGAGGGTCAAACTTACAAGAGAACAGGGTTATCCTAGGCCTAGATTAGAGCAATTAGATTTCATTCATATCATTATTAGATTAACATTAAGGTTAATTAAGATCATCTTATATTCACCTTAAGGTTAGACTTAGACATAGGGCTGGAAGTTGTTACCCTACGACGTTCTCTTAGGGCGGGGTTTTGTGTTGTCGTTGGTTGTGCAGGAAGAAGAACTGGGAGAGGACGTCCAACTGAGACGAAGGGAGAGGTCTCGCAGCGCTCGGCGGGGAGCGTCGGCCGCAGCACCGGCGGCCAAGGATGACGATGGCGAGGGAGCGACTCCTTCGCGACGAAGACGGAGACGAGGCCGACGAGGAAGCCGACGCCGCCGCCGTCACAGCCGCCGCCGACGAAGCCACGGACGCCGCCGCCGTCGACGACGCCGCCACTAGACGACGACGCCATCGGCCGGGGGAGGACCTCCTTCCGACCGATCGTCCGTCCATCCATCGGTCGACGGGTGGCTGAAGAAACTGAAGGCGAAAAGATCCGCCTTCGCCGCTCTCCTGTGAACTTTTGTCTGCGGCTTATTTAATAAATTTAGATCGATGAAGTCTGTTGTTCGATCAATAAAAGTTGAAAATGAAATTACTTGTCTGGTTCTTTCTAGGCTTAGTTTTCTATAGGCCTAGATGATAGGCAGAGGGCCATAGGCGTTCAAGACTTATATCATAGGCTCTAGTTTCAAGTTTATAGGCATAGGCTTTCAAGATTTATATCATATCGGATATAGATTCGATTCCTATTTTATAAGCATAGGGGTTCAAGACTTATATCATAGGCTCTGGATTCCTATATTAGGCATAGGCGTTCAAGACTTTTATATGCTCTATAGTTCTCCAGTTTTCAAGACTTAGGCTATCGAGAATTTTAGCCTTGGGCGTTTCAGAATTCGACTTAAACTTAAGCCTTAAGCCTTAAGCCACAGCGTAAAGAATGCTCGGTTTACTTAATTCTTTATATCCCGGTCTTAACTTGATCGTAGCTATAGCTTACTGGACCGTGTGTTAGCGATTTCATTTTCCCTAACCTCACCATGTGAGGTCTGATGGCCAGTCCTCTCCATCGCCGTATCTTCTTCCCACCGACAATGTACGGTCAGTGTAGGTTAACTTGCAAGACCATTCAATTCAGACTATCTTGATCCATAACACATAGAAAAAAAATGAAAAGTAAGGTAATATTCAGATGCCTGAAGTTTAAACTCATTGTAGATAAGTGTCAGTAATATAGTCTGTATTTGATAAGGCATAGATCATAAACTTTGTATAGTCGATTATAATATATTTCATAGGTTCATGGCGGGCCCAGCCCGGTCTCCTAAAAGTCGCCGGGTTCCAGGTCATTTGCCTCCTTCCTGCCCCTCTCGGCGGTTCTGGCTGTTGAACAACAGAGAGTTTTTGAATGAATTTCTCCAAGCATTGACTTTTCAATGTTCCATTGCGTGGTCATGACCTTCGACGTATGCAAAGTGTCCTGTTTGGGGGCTTCTCAAATAGCTCTTTTAAAAACTGGAGGACTTATATAAAATATAACAGTGACAATTCATATGGCGCCGTAACACAGCCATGCCGTTACAAGGGCGTCTCACAGTCAACTAACAGCAGGGTAGGCCGTATACAGAACAAATAATTCTTGAGTCCAGATTTGAAGGAGTCAATAATTTGTGTTAACCGCTCGCAGGGCAGGAGGAAGACCGTTCCAGCATCTGGGGCCAGCCGCCGAAAGCGCGATCACCAAAACGGGTTTTCATCCGTTTTACGCGAAGATCGCTTTTCTCGAGCGATCTGAGTCGCAACCCGGAGGCGGAAGAATGCAATATAGCCATCTTGGTGACATCAAGTCTGCCCACGTGGCGTGGTCAATATGACCGCATGTTTCTCTATTATAGCGTCTCATTGTTCATCAGCTGGTTGCTCATAATATGCGGATTTTGCTCCATAACCTTAGTTCGTTCGGACTTATAACATGATCTAGTTCACGTTCTTGTCCCTGCTAATTGTATCTCTTTCGCTGGTGTTTCTGAGTGTATTGACGGTATTCGGAAGTTTGTTGGCGGGATCTCGCGGGCCACCGTGGACTTGTCCATTGTAAGGGGTTTCAGGTTACTAATTGGATAGTAAAGGCCAAGAGAGTCCTTGCATTGGTGCTGACCAGTCTACCTCGGCTGGGCAGATTGTCATCGTCTACACACCCGCTGACAGAGGGATGCCCAGACTCAGTGTCTTCTACCACCCCCTGTCTGAACTGATTGGTGTCGGTGATCGTCCGCTGTGACCCGCGTCGTCTGTCATCGCCATCTTTTCTACGCTATAATAGTCCAGGAACTTTTGAATGTGTTGTTTACTATGAGTTCTGGATGGAAATTCGTCGTTTTGGGATCTGCGTGTCTGCTGGCCAATGAAGACTCTTCTATATAATTATCGGAGCAATGTTCGCTTACTTATTAATTTCTTGTTGTTCATTAATTTAACATCGTTAGGCTGACCAGGAAGCATGATTTTCAGGTACTTTAACGACGCTATCTAAAGTAGGCCTAATTAAGTGTCTTGAATCTAGATACATACATACATACATACAAATACATGCATACGTACAAATGTAATTGGATATACATGTAGGTGGCTTGCAACAAAATAGGCTGATGAATTGTACTATACAAACGTGTTTCCTTCTTCACATCTCTTCAGGTTGGGATTGTTACTTCGGGCGGTTGTGAGGCAGCATTCCGTAAAGTTTATAACTAACATGCCCGTTTTCTCGTCTTAGCTAAATTGTACAGGCGGTAGCGTCCGTATTACGCGGCGGGACCACCGCCCAACGGTCCCTCGTTGGTGATGGATGACGCGCGGCGGCTACCATCGGGTCACCACCGGCTCTACATGGAACAGGTATTCGTCGCCTGCCGTTCGGTAGGTGAAACACCATCAGTGACTAGCGACCAAGGTCACTTCACAGACCCTCGTCGATCCACCTGTGCCGAGACGAGGTTTACCCGGCTGTACACGTCGTACGCAGGTCCATCGATCCGAGGCTCGATCGCACATCAAGAAGCCCGTCCTTTGGGGTCGTCCATTAATTATGTCAACAAATTTTTGGCAGTTTTGACCCCCTCCCCTTGTCAACAACTGTCAAGCATTGACGGACCCCCTAAAAGTTATGTCAACAATCCCAGAACCCCCCACAAAAAGAAACACAATGGCTCAATACATGTAGAATAATGTTTAAAAAAAATTTACACTAAAAAATGCAATCTCGAATTTAAAAATATATGAGTTTATTTATTACCACCTTTTTAGTAGTATTAAACATTAAGCCCTTTATACATTTTTAGCATTATTTAATGTTTTC
This sequence comes from Aporrectodea caliginosa, assembly GCA_020284085.1. Taxonomy (NCBI): domain Eukaryota; kingdom Metazoa; phylum Annelida; class Clitellata; order Crassiclitellata; family Lumbricidae; genus Aporrectodea; species Aporrectodea caliginosa. Next base: position 849,065 of record JACEVL010000017.1, read on the forward strand.
GCTACCATTTTGAAGGGTCTGTGTTGATTCATTGGAAAAAAATTGTTGACGTCAAACTCTACCGAACCCCCATACCCCTTGGTCAACAACTGTCAAACTTTTCCAAACCCCCTCCCCTATTTGTTGACATAATTAATGGACGACCCCTTTCTCAAGAAGCAACACCGTCAAAAAGTACAAGAACTGCAGTAGAAAAACGAAGTATGTTTCCGTCATATAAACTCAGCGAGAGTAAACTCCAACATGTAAGAAATTATCGAGGAAATTCTGCATTTAAAATAATCTGCCGAAATGACAAAAAGGCGTGGTGTCAATCCACATAACCTCTAACATGAGCAGAACAACGTAAAAGTATGTACACGGAGAGTCTACAGTGGAAATCTTCGGCCCAATTGCCTAATTAAGTCACTATAAGAATAAAAAAAACATCAACAGTAACAACAACAGCGTTACAGCTTACATAGCATCCAACAGACTAAGGCGTATATATATCTGTGATAGGTGGCGCTCCGGCGTGTAAACACCAACCTAGCGCTGGCTCGATATTTTGAGCGCCTCTGAGTAGTTCCCTGGAAGAGGCGCTATACAAATTCTAGTAATGAATGAATGAATGAATCTGTTGATGGCATGCTATTCTATTTTAAAGGAATAATTTCGAAATTATTATACATCATGTTATTGTTACTCGATACCGGTATTGAAAAATATTGTTTAAAAGTAATGAGTTTATTCCACCCGATTTTGCTGCTGCTTTTGCTACTGCCGTTGTTGTGGATGCCTGAAAACGATAGCGTTCAACGGGCTGCGAAATCTGATCTATCATATCATAAAATCAAATCATAAATTTTGTATTGCTTCTTCTTGCAGAAAATAACATAACAGTCGAAATCAAGACATTCGTTGATTTGCAGGAAGCAATGGGAGAGAGACCCTTAAGGGAACAAAGTCCTGCTGACAGGGTTACCCATAGGCATATAAATGATAGCAACTGGCTATATAGGCTAATATAGTTATACCAAAAAATTTGGTCTTAACTAGTTAACTAACGAAACGCAATTGAAACACATTGCGTGTCTGTACCAAGCACAATATATGCACAGAGTATATGCACACAAAGGCAGGTATAGTAAGAAAGGAGATAGGGAAAGAGTCAGGGACCAACAGCTAATAAGTGACCATGGAGTTTCCGTTTAAACACAAACATACGGGGAGAATTACGTGTAGCTACAGGAGGATTATTCCAGGTCCTCGAATGAAGTAATTACAAGACAGGAAACAGCTATCATATTCAGAGATCATTTTTGGTCTGATAATCTGCACGGTGATGGAAGCCCTGAATATTTTATGCATTAATTTTTTTACCAAGTTCAGCTTTTTTCTGCCGCACTGCAGCACAAAAGATGTTAAGTGCGCATTATGACCTAACAAGAGTGAGCACTGGTCATGGTCAAGGTCAGTCTCCAGACTCGTCAAACTGATGAAAACAAACTGATGAATCAACGCTGGTACCATAGTCCTCTGGTGAATACGTTCTTTGGAAAGCATTCCAAGCAACATGTTTGCCTGACGACTATGGCTGCTATGGCACCAGCGTTGATCCGTCAGTTTGTTTCCATCCTTTGCTTCCAGATCGTTAAATTGAAGCATTTCAGAGTGGTTCAGGAGTAGGAATACCTGGAATAGGAAACCATTGATTTAGATCCACGTGTGTTCAGAGCCCGCCGCTGTTGATTCTTTTATTAGTAGTGTATGTCTTAATGACATCCATTATATGGCGCCTGAATAAGTTTTATGGAGGCGTCGCTATATATAGAAGGGACCTGCGAAGCTTCGATGTTCGATTCGAAAACGAATCGGACAGCAGTATTCGATCCGATTCGAAAGTGACGTCGTCGTTCGAAAAATGACTAGCCCTTGTGTTAATTAACTAAATTTTTAGTTATATTGATTTTAACCAACAGAAATGTTATTAGGCCTACTGTAACGCTGATATATTGATAACCGTGTCATTGTGGTACGCCTGTGCTAGCAAGTACACAACTACATGAATACTAAACTAGCACCCGCTGATTTGATTCGATTCGAGATACGATTCGACTGAAAATGTGTTATTCGCAGGTCCCATATATATATATATGGATGGTGTTATGCAAGAGTGGACCAACCCGAAAATTCATTATTGTCCAGGAAACGATTTTTTTTAAAATTCTCTTTCAATTTTGATGGAAAAATTTTACTTTTAATTATGTAAATGTAAAAATATACATTTGATATTAGGGTGACATTATATTCAGCAATTTGCAAAGGAAATGTCATTTGGAGAAATAAATGTTGGTTGGTCCATTTGAATCCTAGAAATTTGTGGGTTGGTCCATTTGAATCCTGAGAAATTGTGAGTAACTTGTCCATTGAATGTTTATTAGACGTGGTAAATTCCTTTTACTGACAATAATAATTATTTGAATATCACGTAATCAGCAGGCTATTTTGTCATTTCAGTCTACGGTTTACTTTACGCGTAATCTAATTAAAACCATGGATATAATTGGGTCCGTAACGCAGAGTAATCAGAGACGATGTCAATGAAGTAGAGAAAGGCTATAGGAGTAAAGACTGAACGTTTCTGAAATTCTTTGATCAAACTTTAATGCTTAACTCAAACTAATGTTTTCATGAACCATCTTTGTGACAGTAATCACTGTATACAGTTGAAAATATACAGGCAAAATTAAACATAACTTTTAAAAAGTATCTAATAAATTCCTGTTGATGCAATCTTATCGGATCATTCACAAACAGTTCGCAATGTATATTAATCATACCATTCAAAAATTTGCCCAGAAATAACTAAATTATGTCATTAGAATTCTTGCTAGACTCTTATTCGGCTGAAGTGAGTCCTTGTTGGCAATTCTAAACAGAAATATTAACTGCGGCAAATCTTACAGGTCCTCAACAACAATATCCAGCACATCGGGAAGTCCATCTTTATCCTCTGCACCACTACCTTTGCTGTCCAGTGATGGAATGGAAGAATAGAACTCGTGATAACACGGTGGAATTAGTGGTAGAAGGCTAAGAGTGTCATTCTTCTGAAGTGAAACAATTGGCCTCGGGCCATTCTAGACAGCATCTGGGAGATAGAACCTAGAGTTGCTAGTGTCAATCCATTTCCCAACTCAACTTCTTTCTACTCTTACGTTTCTTCATGAGAGTAGGGAAAGAACACAGTTTTCGGCCTGTCTCGGTTAACTAGCCAAAAGAATTATATCACAGAACATCTTTTGCACCCGCGTACCCGAGTTTGGTCCTTAGTTGTTACAGAATAGGCTTACAGTCTCGTAAGATTTCTTGGAGAGTCTATAAATGTACCGGCCTGCAACTTTCTGCTGCCTTAAATGGCCATCAATGAGGACCTACTTCGCACACCTGCTACAGTTCCAGTAGGCTACCATTCATGCATGTTTTGTCTATCCGTAAGTCGGCCATCTTCATCAAATCAAGGGCTTAGGTACATAACATAACAAGGGGTCTTAGATGGTTCAGAATACGTATAGTCTGTGTTAAAACCATTGCAAGCTAACATGTACTGTGATGCTTAATAGTCTATCTCTCCTAGCTGCCTCTTGAAAGCTGTAATATTGTCCACTGAGACAGTACTATCATCCAAACCATTCCACAAGTCTACAACTTTTGTAGGCTACTGGAGAATTTCTGTCCTGATATTCATTTCGATTTCTTAAAGTTATAATTTATGTCTGTGTCCTGGAGTCGCTTGGTTTTGTGCTAATTCAAAGAACCTCTCCCACTGCACTGCCTCCTATCCAGTGATAATCTTAATAATTATATGCTTCGGCTAGACCTCCTCTGCTGCTCGTATGCTCCAGTGACAGTTGTTCGCCCATACCTTTTCAACTTTTCTTCTCATATTCTTATAACCCCAAATCATTTTGTAGTTCTTCGTTGCACTTTTTCTAGTTGTTCAGTGTCATGTTTCAGATATGGATGTCACATTCTAACTGTGGCCTAACCAGTGATTTGTACAACCGCAGTAGGCCTTTTGTAGGCCTATCCTTGTCTCTACTGACTATTGTACTTCTTGTCATACCTCTGGATGAGTTAATTCCTTAATTACGGCCTCAATTCTTCTGATGCTTCAGCACACTGCGGGTCACTGCCTTGAAGGTTTAGCACCTTTTTGCATGATCACTCCCAGTTCTCTTTTCTACCTCACTTACTTTCGCTACCCTTAACCCCATTTCATAGAAAAATTCTTAGTTTCTTTTTTCCATATGCATTTTTACTGAGCAATTTTCCAAATTAAAAAGCATCTGCCAGTCCTTGGTCCTTGGATCATCTGAACATTCTTCTTAGGTCTTCTAGCAGTATCTCCACTGCGAGATATTTGTTTGGTCCAGTCGTGTTCGTATGACTTTGTCTGCGCAAATGGACCAAGCCGCGTTCTGCCGCTTGGTCCCTGTTATGCACAACTGGACCAAGCCACCGTTCTGTGGCTTGGTCCAGTTGTGCATACAAGAGTCGCAAGTTGGTCCAATAGTTTTTCGCTATTTATTAAATATTCTGATGGGCTAGAACGTTGATCTAAGTGTCAAAAGATGCAGAAAAAAATTCTGAATTTAATGGAAAAATAAAAATAAATTGTGAAATTTTGAGGGTTGGTCCACTTTGCATAACACCATCCATATATATATATATATATATATATATATATATATATATATATATATATATATATATATATATATATATATACATATATATATACATATATATACATATACTAAATTAGGGGTCTTGTAGGTTTTCTGTTATCTAATGTTCAGAAAATAAGTTTCTTTTCGTTTTTCAGAGAGCCACAGTAGAAGCGACGAATGTAATTTAGTCGAACCAAAGATTAGCATGTCACCTCACCAGACGCTTTGACGTGTTAATAGACGTCTTGCATGATTTAGAGTTCAGGGACAGCTCCAGATTGTCTACTGATTGGACTGTAGCGAAACAAGGGCAGACTGTTGGTAAATCTGTTGGTAAACATTCGCAGACACGAAGACCTCGTTCAAATATAATTTATGCATTAAACACTGCACAGCATTTCCTCCAGTAAAATCAGAACATGTACCGGATTTAAGTACAATTTCGTACAATGCAAGACAAGTGATGTCGATAATGGTTCAGATGCACATTTTGAAGACCACTCAATGTTTAAATAAATATACAAACATAAGATAAGTTTTCAATTATGGGTGAAGCGAATAGGTTCAGTAAAACAGTCGAGAAGATGAGAAGGTAAAATTTCAAAGATGAGATTGACTAAGATTAACTGTTGCAAATGAAGACGTAGAAGAGAAGTACATGTAGCTCGAAGGAGAAAGCATTAGAGGCACAGGCTACAAAAATGGTGTAAACAGTCGTCAGAAAACAGTCATAAGCAAAGTATGGGTGAAGCGAATAGGTTCAGTAAAACAGCTGCTAGAATAGACCTGCATTATACACAAATGACAATAATATTGTTTGATGGGCATTGAAAAAAGAACCTAAATTCTATTTGCAGAAACCGAAGTCATAAGGCAAACCATCCATCAGACGTACAGCTGGAAGTCTATAGATTCATCATAAACATCAAAAGGACTCTGTCCTTCGTTAGACTTAGAAGTATAGGCCTACATCACGCTGCGATCACACGTAAGGCTTGTGCAATCTGCGCTTCAGGAGTAATTATGCATTAAGCCAGCTTATTTCATGAAAACATAGGATAGGCTACATGTACAACATTAATCAGATACCTGCGTTTATTTTCAAAACTGATTGCTTGCGTAGGGCGTTTTATGAATGTGAGCCTATACCTTCATGTGTGCATAACTGCATATTATGGATAAAACATACTTGTTGATAATTATGTGGATAGTTTGCCGATCAGTGATACATACATAGGCCCATTGATGTTATATGGCAGCGCAAAGTAGGCCTAATGAATACTCTGGAATACCCAATAAGCGCATGTATAATTATAAAATGCAGCAGTATATATATATAATTATATATATACTATTTATACACATATATAGGGCACATTGAGGTCTAAATATATAAACACAAGCCTCGGGGTATAGATTGGAAATAAGAGAGTGCTGCTATATTAAGACATCAAATGCAGTAGTAGCCTATTTATAGGATATAATGGGCCTATAGTTAATTTACAACTTTGCAGATTCAGATTCATATGCGTGTTCTTTATAAATCACCAAGACAAAAGTTCATATTACAATTTGTTGTAGTAGCTTATGGATGTCAACGGATTGACCTACAAGGAACACTATTAGTTGTAGTAGTTTCAGTTTAACGACATTGTGTAATAACAGAGATCATTAGCGTCACCCTCCTCCTTTATCCAGGCTTGGGACTGGCACTGTCAGAGTACGAACAGTGGCGGAGTTTAGGAACAATATTGCTCTGCTGGCAGAGTCACCCTTTCCCATTTTATTTTCGTACCTTTAGTAGGTCAACACATTCACCATCAAAGCTAATAGAAAAATACGTGCACAAACTTACAAGGTTGCGCAAGTGTATTAGTACATACAGACCTATGAATTATACATATAATAAGCATAGAAATAGACTTTACTTATCAAAAACCTTTCGCAGTTTAAATTTAAGAATAGGCATATATACAGAAGTGGCAAAATATGAATGCCAAAACTTCTCCAGAAGTCTTGAGCCAAACGTTTACAAAATATCCAAATAACTCTCTGCCTACGTAGCATGAAAGTCAATACGTCAATGAGAAATTAAATCAGTCACATAGGGTCTAACCACTTTTCATGAGAACAATTCTTCCAACTTGGGCTCAAGGTCTTCGCTGAGTCTACTTGAGTTTCTATAAACACGGGTTTGGTGGCGCATTGTGCTACCATTTTCAACATCATAATTGTTTCACAAATTTACAAGCATTTTAAAATATGTATTTCTGCAAATGTTGCCATTGAAAAAAGCTTATTTGTTAGACAATTCACATTTAATGAGCCAGTAAGTGAAATCGGTAAAAGGCTCTATGTCAATCTAAAGAAGAAAAAGGCAAAACAATGCTCAGACATTTATAGTCTAGTCTTGGTAGTATTGGGAAGTTTGTAAATGTGAGCACCTTATGGAGTTTCGTTAACTGCTATCGAAAGATTAATAGCCGCCAAATTAATAGCACGCCTACCACGCTACCCTTACATTTCTACCTTCATGTTTGAACAATTGCACTGGCTACCTCTCTCTGCAAGCATTAAATTAAAAATCCTCATTCTTGTCTTCAAGGCACAATGGGGTTTTGCCCCGAAATATCTAGATGATGTATTACTCCGGCCTCTTTCAGCCTCCTCGCATGGTCCACTCAACTCTTCAAACACCCTTGATCTTCCTCATACTAGAACTGATATGGCTCAGACCCGAACCTTTACCTCAACTGATCCCTCTCTTTGTAATGCACTGTCTCCATCTACTTGATCTCAAATTCTAGCTGGTAACCCATCCTTCTTCTTTGCTTTTCTCAAAGCCTATTTCTTCTCTCGTGGCCTTGCGTATGCGCCTCTGAACGGTTCACCCTACTATAGAGGCGCTTTATAAATGTTTGAATACAATGCAATAATAAATGTTTCCTTCAATTGTGGCAGAACAATACTTAGGCCCCATTAATTTATTCATTTAGATGACTTAGGAGATGGTTAAAGCTTGCACTGTTATCATGAGAATAAAGAGCTAGGTATATTGGTAAAACAGAACGATCTAAGCTGGTTCAAACATATTAAACGTGTCGCTTCTAGGTTTTGATCTAGTAAACTGATGATTCGCTAGGGGGCAACTTGTCTTCTGCATTTGGATGCGTAGGCATGAGGCCGACAAGCATAATCGTGCGCTTTTGCGTAACGCTTAACCCTAGGGCTACCAAGCTTTTTGTAACACTGGCTACCAAGGCCCCTGGATTTCGTGTTTGGTTTTACATATCATAACTTGTAATATAGCATTGGATTCAGCATTCATTTCTGCACAGAATGGTATATTTAGGTATACATTATGTGGATGCACCTCGAAATTACATCACTTTTAACAACGGAACCCATTAATTAGCAATATTGTATATTATTGCGTACATTTTGTACTTTTTGGATAAACAAATATAAGATTATTTGTGTTTTGAAACTAATCTATGTATAAAAGATACACAAAATCATCCCTACACATGTTTATATAGTATAAATGTACATCCATACATATATATCCATACATATATCGGTTTACGTTGTAATGCTGTATTCAGCCATTTTCACACAGATTACGCGTATTATTATTTATTTTGATCACTTTGGTGTTCAAATGACAAAGATGTAGGTATGCAAATGAAGCCATTCATTCCCTCTAAAGAATGGCATCTTTGTTTCTCTTCCAGGAAGACAAATGAATACGCTACAGACAAAAACTAAGGGGAGTGCTTCCATTCAGCCATTTTTCACGCATATTACGCGTATTATTATTTATTTTGAGCACTTCCGGTTGTCTCAGGTAAACTCAGTGACCATAGAAATGTAGCCCCACATTCCCTCTATAGAATGGTATAATTTGTGTCTCTTAATATTAAATGACGGATAAAATATAGTCGAAAATCTAGGGGTGGTATCCACCCCCTGGTACCTCGGGTATATTGGGTATAACTTTTGAACGGTGTGAGATATCATCTCACATTTTACCTCAAAACGTGTGTAAATGAACCCCCTACAGCTACCTAAAAGGTCAAATTTTTATTCCATACGGAAAAAGTTTGAGATGAAAAAAAACCTAGGGGGGTGGCAACCACCCCCCTTGGTAGCCCGAGGGTTAAATTAGACATTGCTAAAACAGACTTGCATGGAAAAAATGTTCATACAAAATCATTTGCTAAGCTTCATGCGCTAATACACATGTATATTGCATACCGTATATTATACTTTGAAAGGCTCATTGTGGAACCGATTAAGCTTCAGAGAGATCAAGTCGATTCAAGTGCATATTCTGGCTCCACATTTTATGTCCACTTGTTTCTGTTCCTGCATCTCGCAATCCATTTAACTTAATTATTACAATGGCCTTCGTTAAAAGATTAGTTTTAATTTTTTTTCTTTTCCGTGTCATTAGTTTAGGCATTGATATTAAATTCTTAACTTAGGCCTATAAGGGTTCTCTATCTCTCTTTTAGCTAATTGGAGAGGCTCTAAGCTAGCTTACATAAAGCTTGGAGATCCACTTGTTAATAAATTACACCCCTGGAGCCGTAATCCGTAAACCAGAACAATTTCTGATATCGATCTCCCTTAGTCTTAACAATGTCATAAGAACAATTGCCCAGGATGGTAAATGAGGCTATCCATAGCTTGCAGATGTTTAGGCCTAATAGCAAAACTTGGATCAAATGAAACAGCTCCGCTCTAAGAATTTTAAGAGGTTGCTACTTGCTATGAGGTGCAAATAGAATTCTAGACCTACAGAAATTACTGCAGCAGAATACATGCACACTAAATTAGCGCTATATTTATTAGTTCACTCTTGTAGACAAAATACGCAAGTTATAAGTTGAAGACTACGGGAAATTATAGGTATATCTATATATCCAATTTTTGCCCAAAAATTAATAGATGCTTTTATTCGTCATGCATGGCATTAAGTTTCCATTGTCTTTCTTTGGAAGGGTGAATGGATCTCGGTCTTGATCGCAAATCGTATGGAGTCACCTGAGATCTCGATCACACTATAGCAACTTGTGTAACCTCGTCTTCGTTATATATTATACGATCATTTCTTCGCCATGTGTGCAAAAGTATAAAGTTCGACATCTGGCAACTACCGTACTTCGGTTTAAACGATATGAGATTAAGTGGAGAAATGGACACATTTCAGATTCTTTGATTGAGAGGAATATGCATTAGATTTCCTACTTTCTCCTCCATTGCCATTGCATTCCTCTGCTTTCTCTCTCTCTCTTGTTTTAAATTTTCATTCGAGTTGTCGACTTCGGTGAAATTTTTTCCATCTAGATAAGGTGTTGTCTTTTGATTCAAACTCAATGTTTATCAACCTAGACACTTAATAATGCGTCTTTAAGTTATTAGACGCTGCGCGGAAAGTGTGTTGAAACTATAGCATTTAATTAAGGCTGCAAAATGCTCAAGGCCGCCATATTAGAACAATGTTGGCGATTAATCGTAATCGAATATTGCTTAGTGCCATAATTATAGGCCTAATGGTGCTCATAATCAGGTAGCCGCAATGCGGAGCAGTTACATGCAGTTATCCTAGAAATGAAATTGGCTACATAACGACTGGTTCTATTCCATGAAATTTAAATCGCAGTCATATCATCCACTGAATTCATTGTCTTTGAAACAAGCGCCAAAATCCACGACTGACTGTTAAAACAATTCTACTATCCAGCTAGAATCTTCACAGGAAAACTCATTTACGACCTTCATCACGGCCTACCAAATTTGTTCATTCTTGCGTAACCCCACGGTTGTTCAAACACACCGAAATGCAGGCACGTTGTGTGATTATACAGCACGTGGTGTGGTCGTGTTCAGTGGGGCGAAAGGCGTTAGACAGGCTGATCAAGGCTTTGACTGACTGCGGGGGAAGGAAAGACATGCACAAACGAGATGTCACTCAAATATGTTAGGGAGTTATTTGCCTTGAGAAAATTTGATAGCATAACAGATCCGATAGCATGATAAAACTGTAATCTTCTTCGCACTTATACGCACCGCCTCTTTCAAGAAACCTCATCAGGTGTCCTCTCAACCTTATAACATAAAATCAAGATCGAGCACAGCTTTATCGAGCCAGCTTTTTCGACTGAATCAAGTAATAATCAAAACAAACGCAAAAAATACTTTAGATGGCTAATCAACAAACAAAACTCGATTATAAGGTGGCAGGTTTTAATCAGATGATGGCGTGTTTAACTAACAGAGATTTCATTATTCAGTTGACCTCTTGAATATCTCTCATCGTGATTGATTGAGATATAACGACGATCGATTTTAATTGATCTATAATTGATGCCTTTTGGTGCGAGATTACGATAAGATGACTTGATCCTTATAAACTTCACAGAAAATGTATTATGACTTGCTTTGAGAGATCTATTCTCGCATGACTTTTATGCGGTTCCAAGTGGAAACATGTTCTACCCAGATCATACATAGTACGACTATCAGAAAAGATTCTGCAAGGAAATTGACACGCAAGTCCTGTTTGTAGACTTCCACAGTATCGGTTGTATTATGTGTTTTGGCAGTTTTTTAAAGTCATCATCATGAAGCATACTGTTTTGCATTTTCAACGCAATTTAAATTTTATTGAGCGTCAGTTCTCCCAGGTTAATTTAAAGGGAATTAGCCTTCACGTTCGAAGCCAGCAATATGCTTTGTATTAAGGTGCATTTAAAAGGATAGTGTTTTTTAAGATTGTTGAAAAATTACGAGAGTAAAGTGAATTGATTCTAAACACCGCAGACCTGCAATGAACACAAGACATCTATTTAAATATATAATGATATCGAGCGTGTAGTTGTCGTTCGATCGATCGTATATAATTTCTATCGTCTGAGCAACTCCAGTAGGTGATGCAGGGACCTCGATCCGTTGCAACCGCTCTTTGCGCATGTCGTGTAGCAGAGCTTGATTCCGTCTCCCGTCACCCGATCCACACCCAGTGCACACCCAGACGGCAGAGCCATTGGACTGCAGATCCGCGAAAATGTCTTCAGATGCCCTAAAGAGCAGCAAATATCAGAAATTGCATGGAATTCTTAAAACAAAATTCTGTGGCTCAACGCTGAAGAACGGTACGGTAATACAGTCGCTTGAGATCAATGTATAAATATAACTATTAATACAGGGCCTGCATTGCATGCAGTGACGGTCATATTATGACAGTCACTGCGTGCAATGTGCCAGTGATCAGCGAGTGTTGTTAGAATATTATAGATACCTTATTCCAGCACAATTTATTTTCAAAGAGTACTTCGGTTCATCGCTTGAGCTCAGTGTATAAATATACCTATTAATAATTATGTCTTCTGTGAATATAGATGTACTGACGTCAGTCCTTCGCTTCCATCGTTCGCTTCGTGTTTCTTATGGTTTCTATCAGTAGGCCTTGCTATATGCTTGTCTGTCATTCTGACTGCCTCCATTTGTAGGCCTACGTTCTGTTTGTCTATCTGTCTCTCCGAGCAATATTCCTTCACGCGACTCGCCTCTATCTTCCTTTCACACGCATTTAAGTTCATCCAGGGTTTACCACCTCGAGGCCATGATATCGAGCGTGTAGTTGTCGTTCGATCGATCGTATATAAGATCTTTATGATCTTTGCTTAGTTACCTTAATTTATATGATATATACTCATGTATATATGCACTTATGCTGTCATCGCACTCTCAACGTATACAGAGAAAATAAGCCAAATGTTTGGATCAACCGGCGCAACGCTGCTTTATTGCTTAATGGGGGCTATATTAGCTGTTTAAATAACTTACTTACTACTTGTACATTCACTAACTATTAGGCTGTAGCTCTTTTCTCATTTTACAAACAATTGAGAACACCTTTACCCAGCTGTCAGTCTCGAGTAGCCTCCTTCATGTGGCTCAACTGGATTAAAGTTTGTCAGCTGGTAAGTTTTGCAAGGACTGAGTGATCGGCTCCTGCATAGATTGCAGTATATAACGCCCATAAAATTTAATTGCTGGTCACTAGAATCAGTGGCCGAGTGGGTTGGTGCCCGAAGTGCGCGCAGCCGCCCCGGGAGCCGCTTCCCGGTCGGTCGGTTTATCAAGAGATCAGATTCTGAGCTTTTGCGTAACAAGTACAACGTGGTACGAACTTTCTGCCTTCGACATAATCATCTTCAAATATGAAAAAGTGTCGTTAAGCAGTAATAAAACAATTGCTGGTCACTATCAATAAAGCTGAGGGGAAGATGGAAGTGATGCAGGTCATGCAGAGCAAATAGAAATCAGCTTAGTTCAAAGGATCAGATTCTGAGCTCATTGCACAACAAATACAGTGGTCAACGGATTTCCATAAACTGATATACATTTATACATTTTATATTCGTAACGATGCCGTGAACAAACGAACACAAACAGTTCAGTATATCCATGCAAGTGTTTAAAGTGGTGACAGAGAAACTGAGCTTCAATCGGTGGTAATCACCAACTTAAAGGTGGCTCGATTTTTAATCCGCGCTGGGGTTGGGTGCGCCTCTGAGTAGTTCCCTGAAGAGGCGCTATACAAATTCAAGTAATGAATGAGTGAATCGATAGATAGATGATGCACAACTGGCATGGAGATCCACAATAACACGAATGAACATTATAAGTATGCTACACGTCTTTCCAGACTTTGATTGATTTTCAGTCGGTAAGTCGACATCTAATGGTAACGATTTGAATGGTTTCTCACTTAACGCTTCATAATCATTGAGCGCCTCTAACGCTTCATAATCAGCTGTACATGTCCCTGCAATTTTCTGATTTCTTAACAGCTTTCCAGCGTTGAAGAAGATGTCTCACGAAATTGTTCGTTGATCGGCGTCCGTTTGCCATCGGTCTCTCGCAGATGTTTTATTTATCTTTGAGAATTATTATTCGACATCCTCTTCACCATAAATATTTCGGTTAGTCCATAGCCAGCATGGACTTCCGCCAGATTTGCCTCTCTTTCCTTGACGTCAGCAGATCCCGCGTTGTCATCACTAATCCTTTCTTTCTATGGCAGGCTTCGGTGACCTCGGATTGCACCGGATGCCTATTACATGGCTTTCCTACCTAGACGACCTATACAAGACTTTCCGAATTATAGCCCTGCCACCCATTCTGCTAGGCGCGAGACTGTCCGCCTTGCGAGCAGAACCGCTTATGCTTTAATCTACAATCTTTATGGACGACGACATCATTAATAATACATTGGCAGGAAGAATTTCCCCCAGCCACTTTCCAGGCGGGCGTAGGGTAGACGGATGTTCGATTCAGTAGGTACAAGCATCTAATACGCCATTGCGAATCACAGACTTCCAGGATTTCACATCTGAGTTGTCTCACTTAGCTTCAAGACCGTATTGAAATCTTATCTGTCATGTACGTTATAACAGATCCTAACGTAGGTTTTTTTATTCCAGAAGGATCACACTTCATAATAATAATAATAATAATGATAATAAAATTCGTTTATTAATTCAAACTGACAAGTATACGCAGTAGGAACTGTAGGATTACATGATATAGTAGTTACAGATGATAACAAGTTAGCAGAAGTCGAATTTAGCTATATGGCAGTCTGCAAGGCGCCCAACTGTCCTATTGCTCATTTTGCAGTCGCCCCTTAGAGGTAGAAGGCTGAGTCAACCTTATGGGGCTTGCGGATATCGAACCCGTGTCCTTCTGATCTTCGTGTCAACGTATTACCATTCGACCATCTTCCGATGATGATTATGACGATGATGATGATGATGATGATGATGATGATGATGATGATGATGATGATGATGATGATGATGATGATGATGATGATGATGATGATGATGATAATAATGATAATAATAATAATAATAATAATAATAATAATGATAATAATAAGTGAGAATACCCCGAGCTATTTTAAGTGTCGAGGGATCATATGCACTTCGAGCAACAAACAATGATAATAATTATAAACCCTGAAAGATCAGGTCTACATCTTAATATAAATATAGTAATATATTTTAATGGTATGGATTACTAAAACATGTTAAACACTAACGACTAGATGTAGGCCTACTAAATACTCGATTGTTGCAATATTCGTAAAATATTGCAACCATGAACGTACGAAAATCACTTAGGGTCATCTATGCCTTAATCATGCATAAGAGACTTTTAAGAGACCAACGCTTAAAACTTCAAGATGATAAGCCTATATATATGGCTCTGCCAACTGTTACGAAGAACTATATTATCAGGAAGAGTCAAAGAGGTATTCGTTTCCGTGTGTTAAGCGAGATATCTGTCGGTCTTGTGCTGTTTAACTAAACGCCGCATCGTTCAACAAAACACGGTTAATTGCTTAGACTGCAGTGATAGGCTTCCGCTTGCAAGACAATGACAAGCTACGCAATAAGCTTAGCCTTTGTGCGGCCTAGAGTCTATGCACGTCTTACGCGTAGCTGGCAGCTTTTACTACGCGATTGTTAGTCACGACTCTGTAAAAGTCGAACAGCGTTGCTGTTGCCATGGTAGCAGCATCGCAAAGAGAATGGGCGATAAATGACGTAATACTTTTGTCGTCGTCACTGTTTGTCGAGCATCGTCGCTATGAGAAACAATAGCTACGTACCTCTAAGGTTGAACTTGGCAAGGGTCATGCAGTAGTCTAAGCCTGGACAGTCGACTGGAGGCGGAGGGTGAGTTCGACAGGCTTCTCCGTTCTCTGCCGTATCGCAGATGGAACATCGAATGCTCGTTCCTGTCAAGACAAGATCGCTCATTAGTATTCATGGTTGTTGTCGAGAACATTCAGGCGTACCCGACATTGGAAGTTTCGACCAGTAGAACAAACACAGATCTCGTCAACATGTTACACTTACATGATATCTTAGTGCTTTTCAACGACTGTAGTTAAATTTAATGCCGAAACATAGATGATGGAGCTTATGATGATATGCTACTGTTGGATTATTTATAGAAGTGCAACGATCTATACTATGCAAGTTACAAATGTCTGTTTCTGACATCGTGGACATCATATAGCCTAAGCAAGCAACAAGTCATTGCGTTCAGTAGATAAAATAACCGTGGTCTCCTAATCCAGGCTTTCTGGGTGATTAACCACGCACTCGAGACCTAGCATGTGTGACACAAGTTCTTTAAAATGGAAACATACAGCATATGAAGAACTGGTATGGGTTTGCAGGCACTAGGGAAGTTTACCGGTTAGGTTTTAGTCATTAACTCTTATGTTTTTGACATTTTGCCAGATTTTATATGAAGACCGGTGTTTACATGGACCACATCTTGATCAGAATTTCATTCTGGTTGTCTTGTTAAAAGACAACCGGAAGCTAACAATGTTCGTAATATAAATATTAATTTTCCTACAGTAGAGTCGTAGGCCAAATTCTTGTAAAGTTTAGTCATGATAATTTAATTTTACTGTCAACTGAAATGTCATTTCTGCTATGTGTAAGTTTTGTGATGAAAAACTATGGTGACTTTGATGAAGGCGATTGTTTGCACTTCTGGAAATGCAGAAAAGCTGCTTTCGACAAACTGTATGAGCCATCATGAGTCAACATCTAATGTATGTATGAGCACTTGTTATAGAGCCCCTTCAAGATTTCTACTCAGAGGCGCTCCATGGACTACAGCGCGGACACTGAATCGGAGTTTCACGCCGAAGCGCATGAGCAATTGAGAGTGAAGGACTTGCCCAGGGTCCCTTGAGGTGGATTCGAGCCCGCAACCCTCCGGCTGCAAGGCACCGAACATACCCATACACCACCGCGCCCCTAGTGATTATGAACCTGTTGAACGTGTGTTTAGTTAGGGCGATTTGATACTAAAACCGCATCAATCGAGTATTAGTGACAAGATTCTCAATTCGCCAACATTTTTCAAGAGCAATTCTAAATGAGTGCATGTGTCTTACGACAAGAGCAACGAAAATACATCGTTGATTTAGCCTTCATTGTTATAGAAATAAATATCTCCTTGTTCTTGCTGTACCGGTAACCTTGTTGTATAACTTAAGTAAGACTTACTTGTACTCATACTTTTATAAGCGCCATTAGCTAATGACTAAGCATCAGTCGAGGGCACTGAGCAGTTGCGAATGAAGTGCTTATCAAAGTCCCTATACAGTACCGTCTCAGACGAGGCTCGAACGTACTTGTACTGGTACTTGAAACCTAAGTACAGTACTTGAAATATGTCGGCAGAACTGCAGGTTGCAGCTATTTTGGTGCTGCCTACGATTTTTTGTTCCTTCCGCGAATGTCGCGTCATTACGCCACGGTTGTCGAACCCCTGGATTCTTGAAAAAGGCTAGTCTTAAGGAATCGATTTGCAACACTTTGCAGACTTGCACCCTACAGTTAGCCAAGTCCTGGCTTGTGGGAAATGGATATGTTTAATGTATCTTTCATTATTCGCAGACGCCTAGACACCGGCTACAGGTTTGTCGCAATTTATATGTACCTATTATAATAGCCTTCATATAAATTATCACTTACAAAGATTCAATAGTGTGTATTTAAACTCGCGAACACTTGAAGACGGACATAAACAGTCTAAAGCTATTCGTTCAAGTTCGTAACATTACATGCATCTGTAAAATTGTACAGAAGCCGCATAAACTGACATTTTACGCAGAGTTAAGGCCTAATGCCTCAGTGTAGTGATTATTGCGTAATTTATCGTTTTAGCGTCTCTTATTTACGTATTATAACTTATCGTTTCATCGTTTTATATGCATCGCAATTTAATACCAAAGTCCATGATAACTGTCATCAATCCAACTTTTATTTACGTAAGTATTATTTTCATCAATCCAACTTCTAGTTTCACAAGAAACTATTTTTACCAATGCAACTTCTACTTTCAAAAAAACATTATTTTCATCAATCCAACTTCTTTTTAGGCAAGAACAATTTTCAGCAATCCAACTTCTATTCAATCAAGGGCGAATAATTTAGAACGCTAGCCGACTGGTCATCGCCTTATGACGCGGAGAGTACAGGTTCGAGCCTCTCCTGAGATGGAAAAACTATACCATATGCTATGTATAAGTATAGTGACTTTTGAACTATTTTTATACATTCACAACTGCTCAGTGCCATCGATTGATGCTCAGTCATTAGCTGGTAGCGCCTAATAGAATAACAATAATTTATTACTTAACTTTATTGGAACATTACACAATACAGTGGTAAAAATGCAGTAGGCCTATAAGTGACTAATACATGCCGAAATCGTGGAGTATGAACACTGATGCACGTCATGAAAGTTATTAAAGCATATAGTTTGGTCTAAAGAAACAGTGAAAATGCTAAATACAGTGAACAATAATTCTTGTCGATCACAGAAAATAATTAAACAACGAGAATAGTAAGACAATGATATTACTGAGAACGACTGAACCATAGAGCATACCGTAATGCACCTGTTTTTAATTAGCCAATCTAGCCATTATAAGACAAACACCAAAGATTTCATCTGTCAATGGAACAAAAGCCCGTGAAACAATTTCACCAGACACACACTTCTCAGACAACATGTGTTACTTTGATCTGATGTTAGTATGGCTGCATGGTCTTTCAGTTTGCCACTGTGCTCCCAAAAGACTCGAGAGTTCTGCTCACATTTGCTCCGTTCTCTGGCTCATACATCTATGTATGTAGGCTATTTGCAAAATTCTTCGCTTACTTTGATTCGATATCGGTTAACTTGCAATCGCTCTTAGGAAAACTATTTTCATCATTTTCCTCCGAAAGCGATAGGATTTAAAAGAAGCTGCCTCATAGCCGCTTCGTGACCTTAGATTGCCCTTAAAATCCAATTCTGTGCTTTCATTGGACTTCATGGAGCACGCTGCTTATAGCGTAGCTGAAGGCAAACTGATCCAAAAGACAATTTAAGAGAAAAACGACCGTTCCGGATGTGTTTTGTGTGCACGTATACAAGCTCAGCTCTATCTGTGAGCAAGTTAATGACATTTCCCATTAAGATTCCATCAAGACTTGAAGTTTATTTAGACTCTTACGGTATGTGAGCTGCAGAAGAGGATTCCTTTTACATGGAACATAGGCCTACATGAGGTATGCGATAGCCTAGGGGTGAGCGTGTTGGACTGACAACCGAGAAATCGGGGGTTCAAACAAGTATCTCGTTCACTCGTTTAGTGTGTGTGTGTGTGTGTGTGTGTGTGTGTGTGTGTGTATTTCCTTTTTAACGACTAGCTGTGTGGTAACAAAGACCATTTGCGTCGCCCTCCTCCTTTATCCAGGCTTGGCACTGGCACTGTCAGAAAGCGAACAGTGGCGGAGTTTACACATTTAGTCTTTCCCGTTCGCTCTTATATGCTTCTATTTGAGCCATCTTTTGTACCCTTACCACATCTCCCTTCCTTCCAAAACCTGATCTCTCAAGCATGCAAGCTCATGTGAACGCTGCTCACAATCGTAGGCTACGTGCCTTGGAGATACCCGTTTGTAATATACATGCATACCATGCATACATATACACACATACACACACGCGCGCACACTTACACGCATATATATATATATATACATGTAGGCATGTATACAAACACAATCACATTATTTGCGGTTTCACGTATTAAGGCAGCTGCAGTCAGCGCAGCTGAACCGTGAGAGACAAAGAACCCATTAAATCGACAGCAGCGACACCTATCGAAGGAGTCGAGAGTCGAGACAAATTGACCATCGTTAGATTTATCTTGCCTCTTTCCTTCGAAAATGTCTAAATTGCACAGACTAGTGGCTTCATTTGTTATTCCTAGCTCTACACAGGCTAGGTTGCTTCCGCAATTCCTTCACGGCCTCTCTCCTCTTTCAGTATATAATTACATGCTTATTTAGGCCTATATATATTTATCTATTGATTTATATATATGCATGTTACATTATATATACATTTACATGCATACATAATATATGCAAAGACATGAAATTCATTACATGTATCTAGGCCTAAATGTAAGTTGTTAGTCGATCGCTAGTTGCATAATATCGATTATATGCCCATCATATGGAGTTTAAATTCAACTTAGGTGAATATTATGGAAAACAGATTTTATTGTAGCGTGCAAGTGTGATATGGTAAAGTTCATCGGCAGCTTCATAATGAGAGGATTAAATATTTAGTTTCACATACAAAAGCTATTCTTTGAATCTACACATACTATTATTGTTCCTTATAAAGATTTATTATTAAAATAGGTTTTCAGTCGTGTTTTAGCATAACAAAAGAAAGACATTTGGGTAGCCGGAAATGTCATAGGCTGGACTAAGCTTGTCTATTATTAATCGAGAACAGTTTTTGATAGCTTAAAGCCTGATTCCCTTGAGTGTTGTTTTACTGTCTATAGCAGGGCCGTAGCAAGCTATAATTGCGCCCTGTTCCAAGCGTAAATCTAGCGCCCTTTGCCCAATAGATCAACCAATAATGACCAAATTTGTTATCTCGAATATAATATAGAACTTTGTCTTTTAATGAGAATAGAAACGAAGTGTTTGTGTTTCTGATCTAGTTTAGTCTTTATAGACCAATTACTGTGTAGCATTATTCAAATTCACTAAAAACATATAATTTTAGTCATTTAGGAGAATTCAGATTTATTTTTGCGTGCTTTTGATGATGCAAAATCATCAATATTGTTGTCAGAATTAAGATAATTGGCTATATCATATTCAGCTGACAGAACTGACAAGCTCGTCAAGCGGTCTTGTCTCATAGTTGATCTTAGACAATTTTTCACAATTTTCAGTTTGTTGAACCTCTTTCACATGATGCAACTGTTACTGGAATTGTCAAAAATATGCAAAGTGCAATTTCAGTGTTGGGATAAATGTCTGTTAGTAAATTATAATGGATCAATAACAGAATTTCAATTAGGGTGGCTTTCTTAAGCATGCCATGATGCCATCAATGACTGTACACATGCATGCTTATAATTTAAAACTATCAACTTCTGGCATGAATAATTCAGTTGCATCCAGATCATTTCTATATCATTCTGACAGAGCATCTGTGCATTCTTTGAGCTGCTCTGTGGACAAATTCGAAAGTGAGGCTTCGTTCAGGAAATTGAAATCTGACGAAACTTTTGACATTGTTTCAAAACGCCATTGCACCTGGGTAAGAATGTTGTCGTAAATGTCGTAGAAATGCAGCATTAATCGGCATTTCGGAAAACACCTATAGTTGTGAGCCAGTGAGATTGGTCTCCAGCTTCTTCTAATGTCACACGTTTTGTTTTGTGCTTCTGCTTATCGGCGGTCAGCGTGGATGTCGATTTTTTCTTTGTCGTTGCGTTTACTGTAATGTAATGTAAAAGTTCTGAACGGCGATTTAGGGCCTACTAATAATTATGCATCAACGAGTCGACGACATATTTTAAATAAACCTGCACGGTTATCAATCTATCAATATTATACATACGTTGTATGTTGTTACTTAATTTCATTACATTTATTTCATTTATGATAGATATTTCATATTTCAGGCTAATATAATTAGTTTAAAAATTATATAATTTCGTCCCAAAATTTTCGCCCCCCAATTTGCGCCCCTTCTTGAGTTGCGCCCTGTTCCATGGAACCGCTGGAACACCCCTCGCTACTGCTGTCTAGTTGCAGACAATAGCGAGCGTGCCTGAAAACCTCACAATAGACTAGTCCTGTTAGCTTTAGTACTCCGGCTGTCTTATAATAAGCTGTTAGACGAAAGCCTTATTCAGAAGAGTTTGCTTTGTATCTGTCGAAATTCTATAAGTAGATAATCATTTGACCAGTTTCAGGCGGCTCGTAAAAAATGTAGATCATCATCATCATCATCATCATCATCATCATCATCATCATCATCATCATCATCATCATCATCATCATCATCATCATCATCATCATCATCATATCGTTTATTGCGATGAGCGCAGCAAAGCGTTTATTTAAAAGCTTGTTTGAAATTATTGTAAGCCACAAACCTGGTTGAACAATTAGAACGATGCACATCAGTGCCACACCGATCAGTTTAACAACTGTTGGCAGCATTTCCATCGAATGTAAAATGTCGTCGTTCAAGTGACCGCAAAGAGATTCACTCACTACGGCTCTGGCACAATGCACGACTGCCTTTAAAGGCAAGAAACCGTCTTATCCGTGAGAAACTGATTTCCCGATTAACTGCTGAGAACCGTCGACGACGACTTGGTCGATTCGGGTGCAAACGATATTGCGCTTAGAGAGTGTTGCGCGCAGACCTGCAGAACGACTGAAGAAGAAACGGTTCAGTCTGGCAGATTGACTGCGAAATGTGTCTTATAGTCTATAGATCCTCTGCTAAGTATCAGAAGTCCTTTGAATGGGTCTTGTCAGATTAAATGAAAGAACTGTCAGCTTAACTTTCATTAATAACTGCCTCTAATACCCATCGACCAGGAGCCGACTCGCGATCGTGACTAACAGTAGAGGAAGCAGGTCATAGAAAGTTCTGAAAACGAGCGTCAATCACCGCTGTGCATAATGCAATCAACAAACATGCACGCTCACCACCGTGTCACCATGCATCCAACCACTCACCACGACACCTACCGACCAACCGACCACACCCACTCCCTCGTTGCATCATAGTCGGACGAACACACATCTATGCCGCTCTACGACCTTCAGATTCATCGTGAACGCATGGACGGATACAGTTTCAGACGAATACAAATCAGTTCAGCACAATTAACGGCGCAATATAAAGGTATAACTGTAAAGGAAGCCCTGCTGCTTTACCTAATTCCGTTAGAATTTTTCTGGGCGAGGATGGTTAGGCTTATAATAATTATATCGGTGCAAATAGCACCTGAATGTCTTACTTACCTTGTTTCTGGTGACCAAATTCAAAGAGCAATATGCTGTAACCTACATTAAAAGGAGTCTATTTCATTTCTATATGAATACGTCTAGACTTCCCGTTCTCTTTTCTTTTGATTTCTCGGCTTTATCCATGCTTCAGGGTTTAGAAGTAACTAAAATCTGCACTCTTTTGAGTTCAGATATAATCGGGCCAATAATAATAATCTCCAGCCTTCGACCACTAAACATCGTCGGCGATATGGGGAACATTTTCGCATATCAGATTATATGGTCCAAGTTATGTGGGCGTCTTACAGGTCCAATTATATCAACTGCGATTAGATTTGTTCAGTCATATCTTGCAGTTCAGGTCAGTTCGGATTTGGTCGGTGTTAGCTCAGACCAAAATCAAAATTGGCTCGAAGGCATAAACTGAAAGTATAGCGAAGAAAGTCGATGAGTTGGGCAAGCAAACACCCGATGCCAAGGCGGCATATCATCCGTTTACATGCCTCATTTAATCTACTTTATTTTCCCGTCTATCAAGACTTTGGCCCTATATATACACATAATATGTATGTGTAGAGCAAATATAGGGCAAATATGTATAGGCATTATATATGTTTGTCCATTATATATATACATACATAAACACATACATAATAGGCTATGCACAATCTTGCGGTCTGTGTAAACGGCCAATTGTCTATGTAGGCCTACCTCTCAAAATCCAAAACGACACGACCATTCAAGAGATTGAATTGAAATATGACAATTTTAATTTACTCATGGGAACTCAGCCCAGAAAAAGCTTGGAAGCGATCGGATTACATATATACTTTTTATACCCTCTTTGTTTCCCTTCAGCTCACACACCTTGACCAATTTAACGCAGAATAGGCCTTGGCGCTTCGCTTTTATAATTAGAAAGGTTAAACAAAACTTAGCGACAAGAATTGTGTTCATGCCAAAACAAAATTTAAAAAAATGCAGAATGATCTGGACCGATTATGGCCGGGAGACTCCGCTAATCCGACCCCGCACTTCAGCTGTGTCCTAATTGTAACTAACATAATATATAGATAGGTATTGAACGTGTAATAAAACTCCTTATAATCTAACTGGATAACCCAGTCCGGATCTCCGACTTATTGATTGTGCTCCTCGTCTGTCGGACTTATATACCTGGTCGCGTTAGGGATTCGAACTCTAGTGGTATAGAATTATGTCTGAATTCAGGTCAGGCACTTGGCTTTCCCGAGTTTGTCAAAACAAATTTATTCTCTCGCTACACTCATAATTATGCAGACCGGATCAATATCGGTTTTTAATTGGTCAAGTGAAATTTAGATGTGATTCAACCGGGAACCCACTAACTTATTTCTTGAATGGCATCGGTGGGATAAGCTTCTATAGCGCTACATCACTGCTTTACAAAGAAAGAAGTTCTTCAAGCAATTTCTCTCCTTTTTTCTCTCTCTATCTGTTTAACGTGTCTTTATTCCAGCTTCAAGCAATTTCTCTCACTTGCTCGGGAGCTCATGTCTCTTGGTAATTAGGCTATGAGAGAAATCTGGCTCGAACGGAGTATATAAATTTCCTTAACCTTGCCCCTAATTCTGTAGTCTGTACATAACTAACGGGAACCCCTTTTTGCATCTTTTCGGCTTGTTTTCCCTGTTTGTGCTGTATTCATGTCAAAAATGGCTACAATAAAATGATTAACTCATTCACTCATTCATACCTGCTTAACGTATTCTTCCGCGAACATCGCTCAGCCTCTTATCTGTCCACAACTGGGACTCAGACCATCTCGCGATCTAACAACAGGATTCGCCCAAACCGTGACGGATCAGCTGCCATGGGTCAGTCCCAGGACCTGATAGTCATTTTCTCGGCTGTGACTCGGAAGCTCTCATTATAGTCTTTTCCGGACGCCTTATCGTCCGTATATATATATATAGACTATATATAATATATATATCGTAACTTTTTTGAACCAAGGCTTTGTCTTGTATAAGCTATTCTAGCCCAGCACAAAGAATGAACTGTATTTATCACTAACCAAGCGATAGGCCTACCTTTGTTCGTATAGAATGCATGCGCATCGCCCCTATGCAACTCAGGGCGCAACAGACTTTATTCTCTCTCCTTTTCTCTCTATCTGTCTCTGTCTCTGTCTGTCTGTCTTTCTGTCTGTCTGTCTGAGTCTCAGTCTCTCTCTCTCTGTCTCTCTCTCTGTCTCTCTCTGTCTCTCTCTTTGTCTCCCTGTGTCTCTCTCTGTCTCTGTCTCTCTGTCTCTGTCTCTGTCTGTCTGTGTCTGTGTCTCTCTCTGTCTCTGTCTCTCTGTCTGTCTGTCTGTCTCTCTCTCTCTCTCTCTCTCTCTGTGTGTGTGTGTGTGTGTATGAACGGGCTGCAAGATTTGTTTGATTTATTCATTTAGACCTATATTTCCAGTTGCATCTCTTTAGTAAAAATAATTTCTTATTCCTATTGCATGATTGTCAGGTCAGTTAACTTAAACAATCCTGAATAATTATTTGCATAGTTTTATTCTACGTTTTAATGTATTTAATACATTTTTGGAGCAATTTTCCTAGTTTTTGCAGGCTCTGGGTACAGCATTTGCTGTGCCTATTGGATAAATCGAGCCGTTTATAGGCCATACGGAATATCATTTGCAATAACATCGAGTCGCATTGCATTTGAAGCGAAATGAATGACGTCTATAGGTTAATCGAGTAGCGGCGTATTAGACGTACCCAACTGAGCACAGATATTGCAATTTGCAATAACGTTCGTCACACAAGTAAGTAAGCAAGTAATCTTTATTAGCGTGAGACAAACGCCCACGCTTTGCAACAGCAATGCATACAAAAGTGAATTGTTAAATCTAATACGATGTCGCTGATAGACCATTACATCACTTTTAGAAATATAAACATGGTTATTATGCTCCTATGCGTCACTAAGAAAGGCAAAAATCTCCTATTGACGACAGATATGCAAAAATGGGCTTAGGTAAGGTTAACACGGAAAAAGCAGCCTTACATAATGACAGCCAATGCATGTTTCCATATAATATGAGGACTAAACGTATACCTGCGTGCGGTATTTCAAGTGAGTTCGTGCGGTTTTCAAAGCAGTGCAATTGCTCACTATAGTTTTAACAGGATCAAACCTACAGAAATATTCGTAAAATATTTGCAGCGGATCCTGGTGTGAAATAAATCATGTAGCCTAATCGGTAACGAAGAGGTAGAGGCTTCGAGAATATGCGAGATCAAGCCAAAGATGCTGACTTGATTTCTTGATCCAATTTTTCGTTCGCAGTTAGAAGTAGACCTAGTTGATGCATTCTCGCATTGACGTGGTGGAACCCGGAACCGGAACTGGTGTCACGACAACTCGTCGAACGACATTTCGTCTACGACACTTCGTCGAGCGACAATTCGTCGAACGACATTTCGTCTACTAAGTTATTTGATATTGTCACTTTAAAATGGAAGCTGGATTGATGAAAAAACTGTTTCCCGAAATGGAAGTGGGATTGATGAAAACATTCCTGTGTTGAAATAGAAGCTGAATTGATCAAAATAATTTTTCACGTAAAAATAAGCTGGAAATCAACCTGGATGCATGGATGAAAATAGGTTTCCATTCAACAGAAGCTGGATAGATGAAAATAATCTTGTCAGTAATTAGAAGCTGGATTCCCGAGAATATATAGCACGTTTTAGCGAAACTATAAGAAAGCGGCCTCTGTTGATTAGCCGTAATGGATACAGATACACTAGTAGACGAAATGTCGTTATACGAATTGTCGTAGACGAAATGTCGTTATACGAAATGTCGTTCGACGAGTTGTCGCGGAACCGGTGGAACTTGTGGAAGATTCCGAAGCGTAAGAATTATAGGCCAAATAGGTCTTATAAGTCCCAGTAGCATCTAGAGTAAAACAAAAGTTGGAAAGTCAAAGGCGAAACCCTCCTGGAGTTCAAATAATTCACATATATAGCTAAACGACTGGTTTTTAATTGTTTTGCTAAAATCAGATAAATTAATTTTACAACAGGACTGATCGATTGCAAATGGTAAACTATTTCAAATTATGGTTGCATTCATGAAACCTTGGCCAAAGTTCAACATTCATGTGATGAAACTCCAATGGTTCACGGGTGAAAGGACGAGAAGGGACCAACGTTTGCCGATTAGAAGGTCCGGGATGGTGAGATCTCCGACGGTGCCTCGGACGAATTTAAGGCTATACCAACAACGTAGTATAGGGTATTGTAACATCTTTAGTAACTAGTTGAATTTAAGGTATCGCCAACGTGTGTGTGCATTTTTAGGCCGATACGTATATACAATACTTTGGTTCGTCACTTATACCGTACATGTAGCAACGTTTAACAATTTATCAGTTGGCTATGATTGAACACAAATTACACAATGTAGCTAAAGACTTAAATGACTTTGCTGCTCTGTATACTATAGCATAGACTATAATTATCCATATTAGTTTATATCATGATTATTTTATCAAGGCAAATTGACACAGCCGGGCGCCCAATACTATATATATATGCATATATATATAATACTTAGACTATATATGGTGTTATTTTAGTTACACGGCTAACACGCAGTAAACAGTTCTTTACAAGTCGGCCTGGGCCCATAACCTGTTGAAGTTCACTTTAGTTCTTTAGGATTATTTAGATATAGAACTGATCAGAGTTTAAACATTTTAATTAGCACAACGAGCAAAGAAGAACGTAAACCGGAAGTAGAGTACATAGAGTACTAAAGAGTCCTCTTAGCACACCACCTATTGTCCAGAATGTGTATAACACAGGCTTAATTCCAACACCCCCACTTTACACACATTCTAAAACAGATCAGAGTCTTATTTCAGAAACCCCATGCCTAAGATGCATTTTGCATGTACATCTTTAAACAGTCCCTTTGTCAGACAGTCAGCAACCATGTCTGTTGTAGCTATCTGTTCAACACATATATCTCCAACAGTGATTCTATCTCTAATAAAATGATGTTGGATAGCAATGTGCTTGGTCTTGGCTCGATATCCAGGATTTCTTGCGAGATCAATTGCACCTTTGTTGTCACAGAAGATCTTCACAACACTAGAGGCTTGAGGAACTAGTTCTTGATGAAGTCCCTTCAACCATACAGCTTCTGCAGCAGCCATGCTCAGAGCCATATATTCTGCTTCAGTGGTTGACTTTGCAACAGTTGGCTGTTTCTTAGAGTTCCAACTAATTGCCGCACCACTCAACACAAAAATGTATCCTGTAGTTGATTTTAGATCCCTTTTGTCTCCACCCCAATCAGAATCACTGAATCCAGCTACATCTTCATCATTTTTCCTGTATATCAACTTTAAGCTTGCAGTTTGTCTTAGATATCTAAAGATTCTTTTAACTGCAACCCAATGGGCTTGGCCATAGTTGTTGTTGAATCTACTCATGACCCCCACTGCAAACGTAATGTCTGGTCTTGTAGCTTGTGCTGCAAACATTAAGCTCCCAACCGCTTCTTGAAAAGGAACCTTCAGCATATCTTCCTTTTCAGCTTGACTGTTTGGAAGAAGTTCTTCCCCGAACAAGTCTTGGTTTGGATCAAGTGGAGTTGATACACCATTACACTCATTCATATTGAAACGAATCAGCATTTCTTCAATATATTTCTCTTGATCAAGTGAAATTGTTCCCTTTTCACGATCTCTCTGAATATGTATGCCTACACAATAATGCGCTTCTCCCAAATCTTTCATCTTAAGACGTTTCATCAGATCCACTTTCAGTTTCTGTTTCTCTTTCTTATTGTTCGAGAAAATCAAGAGATCATCCACATACACAGCAATGATTAAGATCTTTCCATTTTCATTCTTGTAATAAATACATGTGTCGAAATTTGACTGCAGAAATCCAAGATCTTTCAGCAACTTGTCTAGTTTCTTGTTCCAAGCTCGGCTGGCTTGTTTCAGGCCATAAATTGACTTATTCAACCGACAAGTTCGATTATTTAGCCGATAACCACTTGGTAATTCCATGTAAACTTCTTCTTCTAATTCAGGATTCAAGAATGCCGTTGTGACATCCATTTGATCGATGTCCAAGTCATACTTTGCTGCAAGTGCCATTAGAAAACGGATGGATGTGTAACGAACAACAGGTGCGTAGGTTTCCTCATAATCAATGCCTGGCTTTTGTGAACAGCCTTTAGCCACCAAACGAGCTTTGTAACGTTCAACTGTACCATCTACTTTCAGTTTCGTTTTGAACACCCATTTACATTTTATAGCTTTCCTACCATCAGGTACATCAGAGAATGTCCATGTATGATTTTCAACATGTGCCTTGATTTCTTCTTCCATGGCATGTTTCCAATCATCTGCATTCTTAGAACCGAGGGCTTGTTCAACTGTTAACGGATCGATGTTTCTGCATAAGGTAGCTTGATTTACCACAAAGTCCTCATTAAATATCCTCTTATTCGGAACATGAGTTCTTTTTGGCCGTCCATCATCCTCAGAAATATTTGCATTGCTCAGTGGAATATCTGCTGTTGTATCATCAACGAAATCAACATTGGAATCTCTCAACTCTTCATTTTCAGTGCATGCGCCATCAGTAATGTTAGTCTTTGTACTGGTAGACTCCCCCACTTCAACAGGAGCCTGGATTAACTGGAACTGCTGTTGAGGAGGTATCAAAGAGTCTGTAGGAGAAACAATACTGTCATCAGAAATAACTGGGAAAGGATCGAATGAAGATATCTGTCGAACTGAGAACTGAGATTCGAAGAAAACAACATCCCTTGATTGAGTGAGTTTCTTGGTAAATGGATGAAGAAGTCTGTATCCTGTGGTGCCTTCTGAATAACCAACAAAGATATACTCCTTTGACTTTGAGTCCCATTTTCTGCGAGAATTTCCAGAAATTTTTGCCAAGGCTTTGCATCCAAAAACACGAAGATGACTAAGATCAGGTTTTCTTCCCGTCCATGCCTCTTCAGGGGTCATGTTTGGTAGAGCTTTTGTGGGTGAGCGATTCTTCAGGTAGTTGGCAGTGTTAACTGCTTCTGCCCAAAAGTCTGTGCTTACATTGGATTCCATTATCATGGATCGAGCCCTTTCCACCAAAGTTCTATTTAGACGCTCTGCGATTCCATTCTGTTCTGGAGAATATGGAATCGTCGTCTCATGTCGAATTCCGCAGCTTCGTAGAATGGTCAAAAAAGCATTATTGACATATTCTGTACCATTGTCTGTCCGTATAGCTTTAATACGTGCACCAGTCTGGTTTTCAACAAGTGCTTTGTATTCCTTGAACTTGTCGACAACCTCATTCTTTGACTTCAGAAAATAGACAACCGAGTGTCGTGTGAAATCATCAGTGAAGGTAAGAAAATACCGTGCACCACCAACAGATGATACTTGCATAGGACCACAAAGATCAGAATGAATAAGCCCCAGAACGTGTTCTGCACGTTTGACTCCTGTTTTCTTAAATGGTTTCCGATGCTGTTTGCCTTTCACACATGCTTCACAAGGAATGCTTGAGACTTCGTCTAATTGAACCCCAGACGACATCTTAATTTGCAACAGACGCATCGAAGGACGATTAAGATGTCCAAGACGACGATGCCACAAGTTTACAACGCTTGTTGACATTACTGCAAACGAATGTGATTTCTGGCGATCCAGGCAATATAGTCCATTAACTGCTGTGGCAGTAGCAATGACATTCTTTGAATTGACCTTCAACTGTTGGTTGATTATACGACAACCCTGTTCGTCAAACAAAACAGTTTTACCTTCCTTTGCTATCTTGTGAACTGCTAAAAGATTGATTGCTAAATCTGGAGCATGAACCACATCAAAGGCAGTCATTGTTTCTTTTGACGACAATGGAATGGATATGTTCCCTGTTCCAGTACTTTTCAATTTAGTTCCATTTGCAATTCCAACCTGTTGACTATCATTAGGAGTAAAACTCTCAAACCAGTCAAGTCTCGATGTTAGATGTACTGTAGCACCAGAATCAAGGTACCAGTCATCACCTGTCGAAGTGGTGGAATTCTCTGATGAAACAGAAAAATTCGTGTGTGCTGACAAGGCACCAACATGTGCACTAAAAAAAGGTTTAGTTTGTTTAGCACTGATCCTTTTTGAAGATTTGTATTGATCGCACTGTGGACGAGTATGCCCATACTGATTGCATTCAAAACATCTTGGTCCTTTTGGTTTACCCTTCTTTTGGAGTCTGGGCATGGAGAAGGCAGACTGAGTTGCACTTGCACTTGCACTTGCTCCAATATTCTTAATGCCATCTTGTAGCAAAAGACCTTTTACAAACTCCACTGTTGTGTCTTGTTTTGACCCTTGAATACCCAATATCAGAGGCTGAAATTGGTCAGGAAGGCCACCAAGTATTATACCTCCCACAACATTCTCCGGAAAGGGTTGACCAATCGACTCTAACTGTTCAGCAATTGATAAAATGTGATCAACATACTGTTGCATCGAAAGAAAATTTTCGAAACGTGTCTTGAACAAACTCGAATATAAACCAATTAGGCGAACCAAAGCAGTGCTTTCATATTCACCTCTCAATGCATCCCAAGCAATTTTTGCAGTTTGGCATTTCTTTGTGATTTTTGCCGCGCAAGGCTTTAGACTGAGATTGATTTTGGCTAACGCTCGTAAGTCCAAATCCGGATCAACAGACTGACCTTCTTTTGGCAAAATGCAACACCATAGACCAGCGTCTATCAAGAAATTTTGCATCCAGAACTTCCAATCACCATAATTCTTTCCATCAAGATGTTTCGCTTCCGATAACCCTCCAAGTGAACTTGAAGTTGCTCGAATGTTTTTCAGGCTAATCTCCGTCTGAATTTGCTGCATTTGCAGTTGTAATTCTTCTAATGACGACATGTCGGAATGAACACGCGGTACAAAGAACACAATAAAAACAGCTTCTGTCGACACTGATAAAAAACGATAAATCTCGAAAAATATTAGTCGACACGCAGTAAACAGTTCTTTACAAGTCGGCCTGGGCCCATAACCTGTTGAAGTTCACTTTAGTTCTTTAGGATTATTTAGATATAGAACTGATCAGAGTTTAAACATTTTAATTAGCACAACGAGCAAAGAAGAACGTAAACCGGAAGTAGAGTACATAGAGTACTAAAGAGTCCTCTTAGCACACCACCTATTGTCCAGAATGTGTATAACACAGGCTTAATTCCAACAAATCTCATGGCATTGCCATCCCATCTCTACCAGTTCCTGCCAGCACGTGTGACTCTGGTCCAAGTGCACAAGACATAGTAGCCGCAAGAAGTCAGAAGACAGTTAAAACTGCGTCATCTCTTCGAGACTTCTTCGTTGCTTCTACATTTGGACAACGTGAATGCATTGATGATTCAGCACGTGCCACAACGAACGTATATTTTAAGCTGTAAAATCCTTCTCACCACAAAATTAGTACAGAGTATGTTCAAAATACATTTGGCGGCTGGGGCTTCGCCCCAGACCCGCCTATAGGGGCTCAAATTGCCTCCAAACCATAGGCGCAACCACCCTATGGGACCCGTAGGACGCGTCCCCCCAAACTTTCGAACAGCTTGGGACCGTCCCCCAACTTTTGAAAACTGTGAGGCAAACAAGAGCTCAAAAGGCACTCCATGCATTTGGCATCATATGCTCAAAATTTCGTCGGCTTCAATCCCGGAGCCCCAGACCCCGAAGGGGGAATTTACGACGCTCCCCCATGCCCCTATTTTCATTAGGAGCTTCTTGCCTTCCGAGATCTCTTCCCTCTGTACCATTAATGCCAGTGGGGCCTATAGTACAAGGCTCTGGCCTTGGACCTGCTGATTTTGTCATAGCCATTTCTAGCCTTAAACCTAAATAGAGTGAAAAACGTCTCACTAAATATGCCGACAATAGCTAGGCCTACTTGCTGGTCCCTGCTTCCTGCATTGACATCACTCTTTCTGAACTGGACCATATCTCTAAGTGGGCATCCATTGGGAATCTTAAATTAAACCTTGCTAAGACCAGAGAAATGGTTGTCAAACGACCGAGGTCCAAACCTATTGCCCTCCCTCCTCTCATCCCTGGCATCGAGCGGGTCCAGGAGATGGTTATTTTGGGTGTCACCATCTCTGATGGGATTGGCTTTGGGGCACACATGGACAAAATGTGCTGCAAAGCCCGAAAATGCATGTTCGGGTATACGTGTTTTGGTCGCCCACGGTCAACGTCTCTTTGACGTTGTTAGGGCTATAGTATACCCTCGCACGGCTACTTTATGCCTGCTCTATTTGGCGGGGATTTGCCACTGTACAGTAGGGGAACGTAAACGCCTTAACGGTATTCTGAGAAAATTGACCCGTTCAGGTTCCTCCCAGCCGATTATCATAGTTTTGACAAACAAGTAGCCTACTGTTCTAGAGCTTATTCTACTCTTTTCCGTTCAATTCTCTTAAACGTTTGTCACGTCCAGTTTATTCATATAATAAAGTCACATTTTCACAGATCTAGATGCTTTAGGTACTTTATATCGAAATCATCGGTGAAAAATTTGAGGTAAATTAAAGCCCAAAATGTACTCCATTTGGCATCATATGCTCAAAATTGCGTCGGCTTCTGGGGCTCCGCCCCAGACCCCGATGGGGGAGCTTACGACGCTCCCCCATACCCCCTTGTCGTTAGGGGCTTCTTGCCTTCGGCAATCGCGGCTTTGCGCCTTCGGCGCTCGCAATTCCACCCCCCACTCAGACATTCTAGTAGGTCCCCAACTTCTGACCGTGGTTGCGCCCCTGCTCCAAACCCCTCCGTTTAAAAGGGGGCCGCTTTGCGGCAGGGAAGAGAGAAAAACGAGGGTATGCTTTAGCCCCCCCATGAACTAAAACCAAACTCCGCCCATGGCCTGACGTATACTGAAAGCATTGGCTTCGACAGTGTTTTGCGTGTTTAATTAAAGTGACAATCTGGAACAAATTAGCACTAATCAGGAAAAATACCTTTGTCGCTTTCGCATTCCTACGTTGCTTATATTATAGGCCCGTAATCATTCGAATACAATCTAACAGTGAACTAAATACATTCTTGCATCGAATTGCTTAAACTTTGTAGCTTACTATTTAATTGTCGGTATAATTATAATGGGTCGGCAAGTCATTAAGCCATTTAACTGGAATTATTACAAGTAGGCCTAATTGGTTTACTTATAGGCCCTACGCGTATAGAAGTTAACTGAATTGAGAATCATTATTTAAGAAGATATTCGTATCAGTTCATACCTTAATACATATTGGCTATGAGGAGTTATTAATACTTAATTAATCATCATTCTTGTCAACGATTTCCTCATATTAAGGTTTAGGGAAGTTTTGCGTTTGTGGGTTTATTTATTCGGACTTCTATTGCTATATAAAATCTGTCAAATTGTTTTAAGGAAAGCCATCGCAAAGGACAAATTTTATGCTAATACATACGCATTCAACAACATATATATATATATATATATATATAATTTTATATATATATATATATATATGAATCAGTGGCGGCAGTTACGTGCTGAGGTTTCGTGATGTGCCTACCGTTGTGTATGTTGGCTTGAAACCGAAATTGTCTGGTGGGATGTGTTGCGCTGATGCTACAAATGGAAGTCATCATCGAAACCCCATTAACGCAGGCACGGCGCGTCATAATGCGTCAGAGCGTGACTGCGTGAGCTCGACATGGCTGGCTGGCTGTTCCGCTATAGGAATATGTCGGCCTGCCTTCGTTTTGCCGGTGAACAGGTAATAGAATAAGACACGTAATTACTGTTATCTGTCTGATAAGAACCGAACACTCACGTCATAAACTTCGCCGGTGACGACACGTAACAACATCGGGTGTATCCTTCTCTGTAGCATCTGTAGGCCTACTTCACACATCCAAAACCCAGAAATACATCATTATGTACCAGAACAAGGATTATTTGCAACCGTATACGCAGGCTTCGGAACGTGTATTCAACTGCGTGTATGAACCTATAGCTCTACATGTATGTACAGAAAACGTAAAATCCTAGCCTTGTCCCTACATACCTTTCTTGCCACTCCAGTTTCAAGCGCAATACATCGTAGCCTTCAGTCTGTTTGCCTGGTGACCTTTCCAGCTGGACCTGCATGGTGGAATAACTGCCTAACCAGTAGACCACACGTAGCCACTGTACACTGACGTAAAGACACCGGATCATTCATCAGTAAAACGTTAATTAAGTGTAGCCTATCTGTAGTAACGACCGGTTTGGCATCACTGACCACTTGGCGGGGAAAGTTTATTATGGGTGCATTCGATATCTGGTATATAGTATAGGCTTACGGAGAGTGACTGAAAGCACAATGGTATTTGTAATCTAAGCTGCTGGCAAGGAGAATATTTGCACATAGGCCTATATATATAGGCTACGCATATAGACATATAGACAATATAGACATATGTCACATAATATACTGTAGAAGACATCAATGGAATACACATGTGTTTGATATTTGACAGCTCAACGGATTTGGCATTAATATGTTGACAGGATAGGGTAAAAATAAGGATGGAGATAGCGTGATGGCTGAATTTGTTATGTCTTGTCTATTGGCTATTAGTGGCTAGTTGATGATGACATATTCGTTTATTATACATCAAGCAGGAAGACACCGCTTCACAACTTACATCACTCAAAAGCAACTATAAAGAGAAAAAGATAATAATGTTAGAATTATTAAGATTTGGGAGTGGCTATTATAACTTCTGCGACCTGGGAACGAGCACAGAGTTCTATTTACATCTCGATGAAAGGATATGAGCGACTATAGACTTTAGGCCGATTACAGCAAGCACGCAGAACCATAGCACTTAGTAGTCCTGTAGCGACGTGCTAACGAAAGGACAGATGATCTTAATACAGGCGAGAGACTATTCATCATACCGTATACACTCGGTACATTGACCCTTAAAGTATTATTTAACAGTGAATGATATTGCTGATAAGCAGCAATCTTTGCCGCAAGTCTCAATATAGGAAGCTTTATAGGCATAATTTATGGACACTATGCTTTCTGGTATTACCGGCACATTTCGACTACCGGCAACGGCAGCGTTTGTATATAATACCTGTGAGTTAGGCCTACAATTTAAGTGATGTAACTAGGTGAAGAGTTAAGAATAATGCGCATCCAATATTCGCCACTAAAGGTTTAGTAACAAAAAACTCGAGTACTTTTTTATTTAGTTTTACGTTTCGTAGCTCTGTTCTTTGTTTGTTTGACGAATTTTTGTCAGAAATTCAGAAAAAGAATTCAAATTTCGAGACAATCACTGAAAGTAATATCGATAAAATGTCAAGAAATGAATTATTGCAATGGCGGAGATGAAAACATAGCCTAAATGGACTTGGATAAATCTACTTTCTGCGCCGGGTATAGGCTACACTATAGGCCTATACAGTAATTAAGGCAGGACCTATCGAAACGAATCGATATTTGAAACGAGCTTACACTCGCGTTTAGAGTTCTGAACTCCTCGTGGTTGCAACTATAAATAGCGCTGATTACGAACTATTAATGTAGGTTGTGTTTGATGAGTCAGTGCTATTGTAGGTTGTTTTCATCTTTTAAAGAAAACGCATCAGAGATGCTCCAGACACGATTAAACAAGGCCACCATCGAATAGATTGGCCTTCAACCGCTTGTGAAATACAGTATAGAAAGGAATGAACATAATATCATAGAATACAAAGAGTAAAATGAGCAATTACAGAAAAGAAATTATGAAGAATATGGTGGACGAATTTGGCAGTGATAGTTGCCGCCTCAGTTTCCTTCTATTATCTATATAGGCCTACATGTGTATAGTTGTGCAGAGTCAGCATTGAGTTTCTTCGTAACAGTTCAGTACTTACACTATTTGTATTCTAACAACATAGGCCTACGCATGTACTAATACAGTATACATTTTTATGAATTATTGTACTAGGTTGCAATGTTGATTTTCAACTATTGCGTAAATGTCTCTTCAAATCCAACTCTCAGCGCTCGTGAATAAGCTGATGCCCCGCGTTTAGCTTTAGAACAGCGCTTTACAAATTTGGAGTTACCGATTCTGATTACGACTTCTTGCAAGTATAGGTCTACCTATAAACATTCGTCCATATTCCCAAATAGGCCATGATGGGTCCCATATGGAAATATGGGCAAGCCAACAGGCGCATGACTTCTGCTTCCTACCAAGAAGATTTTTATGCTACATGGTTCTGCCCCCTGCAAAAATTCCTGCGAGCGCCCTTTCAAACGCACATGCACAGACACTCAGGCACTCACGCAAGTATAGCACAAGCGACCTATATACCACACCCAACAGTTGACAGACAGATGCACTGCTTGCTGCGCGGTAGTTAACGCCGGTTGATGTGGATCGACAAGCTATGGAACAAATTAATGACCAGCGATGAACATAAGAGGATGGCGACGAAGGAGGATGGAGTATGACGACGATGAGAAAGAGGAGGAGAAGGAAGAGTAGACGGAGAAAGGGAGGATGAAGTGGAATTGAGTTGGCTGTCATGTAATAGATTGCAGGGCTCTCAAACATCGACCAAGTGTACTCTTCACACTGCCGTAGCCTATACATACATCTAGCGTCTGTTCTATTCTCTGTATACTGGCACCAGCTCAGGCTGCAACTTTGAGGAGTGATTATAATAATGATAATAATGATGATTTTGATGATAAAGTAATAAGTAAGTGTGATCTTTATGATAATGATGACAACAACAATAGTAATAAAATAATAATAATAATAATAATAATAATAATAATAACAATAACAATAACAATAATAATAACGACAAGTAGGGTCATCTCCAGACAGATTACATCAACAGCTAGTAATATCTAAGTCCCTGAGGGATCCTGTATACCTCGGGGCAAATAATAATAATAATTAATATAGGCATATTTTTAGTACCCCGGTAGTTTTGGAGTAATTTCGGCCTGTTTTGAAGCCGCAACAGCCAGACGCCCCCTCACTGCAGAGAAGATTCGTTGTCGGGGCCGATTGTGACTTTTCCTCCCGATGACGAGCCTCTGAGGCAGATTGAGAACCGAAAATTAAAACAAAAACAATTTAGAATGAATAAAAACAGACACTAGGCTACTTGAAAACCAGTATTGGCCTAATCATGACGAAATATCGCATCCACTTAAATGTGCAGTAGCCCTATAAGTAGAAATATCTATAAAACCGAGAATCCCAGAATCTTTGTCTACTTGCTAATAAATCATTGCTTGTTCGTCAGGGCTTTCCGATAAACTATATATAGGTGGCAACGATGTACATTAATAAAACACGTCATGACATCTGTGTGTCAGATTTGAGCGGGTTAAGCAGACTGTTTAACCCATTTGTACCTGGCTAACACTTTTTAAACTAGCAATTCTCGTCAAGGCTAGTTTAGGCCTATTCTTGTCCGAATAAGACTACGCTTCCAGACTGGCAGGGAACAAAGGTTGTCATCTTCCTACTGTACCAGCGTGTCCATGAGCATTACATAGGCCCCTATAGGTCCCAAATGGGAGTGTGGGTCCTATAATTATGGGCAACATGTCGGCCCGCTGGCAGATAAACTCCCGGATGTCTCCCGAGATCGTTGAACCATGCCTTGATGTCGTTGCCAGTTTCTGTTGTGGGATTGTAGGCTACAGCGTGGCATCGATGGCGTTCAGTAGGCTAACTGTGCTTGAAAGACTTGCTTGCTGTATCTACAGAGCAACCGCCTCTGGTAAGGCTCGAACCCTATACTTCAAGGCAGGCCCGCCGACAGAAATTCCGGGCCCCTAGGCAAAACTCACGGGCCCCTCACTTTTTTTGACCAAACTGAATTTTTTTACACAAAAATTTCTGATGACCTTTTTTTTTTTTTTGCTTTTCCGTGAAATTGTCAGAAGGAAAATTGTCACAAGCCGCATTTTCCGCCCTCCCGGGCCCCCTCGTTACGTTCTATTTTATAAGGCTTAACATCATGTACTTTGTATATACATCATAAACTTTGTATATCTTATTATAATATATATCAAGTTGGTCGGCCGAGGCCCGGCCCGGGCCCCTAAAAGTCGCTCGGCCCCTATACTTCAAGGTCAAACCACAGCTTTATCTATTCTGTGGTCAAACCGAGCGCTCTAACGGTCTACCCTGTAGGCCTACGTGGGTTAGGCTACAATGTCGCATCAGATTTGGTTAAATCACTGCTGCGACTTTTAAAACTCTCTGAGTCTGAAGCTTTAGACAACGCGACATTTAGGCCTTTTGCATGCATCACTATAATACAGGGTATTCGCAAATTTTTTCTGGATATAGGCCTACTGATTTCTTTTAAAACTAGAACTCTAGATAATAATAGATATTTATTCGTAATTATTGTATTCGCCAGGTGGCGTATATTCCAGCCGTCGAGAATGTTTCAAAGGCCAGTGGTAAGTAAGTAAGTAAGTCAGTCAGTCAGTCAGTCAGTCAGTCAGTCAGTCAGTAAGTCAGTAAGTATATTCTTTATTGAACCAGTTGCAATCCACATTCTGGTGTACATACATCATATATAATAAACAATCAATAGTCAATATGAATAAAGCATTCTAACTATAAAAGTTGTTTTCATATTATGGTTAACTAAAGGTCTTGTCATAGCACTACAGTGCTATGACATGAAGGATTAAAAGTCAACAAGAAAATTAAAAGGGGGCTCAGTCATCAACCCTTGCCTCTGGGCGCTGAAACCCTACGTTACGCCACTGACCGTGCACCCAGCGTGCGAAAAGTCGAGCTACCCCTCGGCCAGCATATTATTTTACTGGTAGGCCTACTGCACTTATATCACTTGGCAAGGCATACTAGTAAGCCCTACGGTTGCGTTAATGACGTTTTAATATCAATTTTTTCCATCAAGATTATGATTCTCATATTGTAGGGTAATTTATTCACTGACCGTTCAGTCTATCGATCGTTATGATGCATCAAGTGACTGGACAAGCGCCATTGTAATTTCCCGTAAGGCATGGATTATATAATGAGGACACTGTCAATTGCAATCTGTTGCAACCCACATATTTAGATTCATATAGCAATTGACCAGATTCACTATTTACCGTAATGCACTTGAATTAAATAAGTCGACTGTTTTTGTAAGCGTTTTAAGGAGACACAATAAAAGGCTTAAATAAATGTGATTTTAAAACATCAAATGGCACTTCTACTTATGATTTTTCATGCTATGACGCTTTTGTTGATTCATCAATTGTGTGACATTCATATAAATATATAGTCTGTTTTATTGCTTAAGCAGCCAAGCAAGCACATTCACGCAAGCACATAGCTCTTTGCTGAAGCGTTCTCTCCAAGCGCTGGAAATATTAACGGGTCAAGCGATTGCCTGTAAACAAGTTCGCCATTTTTTCTGGTTAATAAATTTCGTAGTGCAGGTTTTCGTCTAGAAATGGGAAATATTCACACGGTTGGGCCAAATGAAGCCCTCGTGATATCAGGTAATAAGCTGTTTGATTTTCGGTGCATCGTTTCGTTTCTGCATGTCGTTTGCAAAAGCTCTATTTTCGTCGAACCATGACTGAATCAAACGGGCCAGTCTATGTAAAGCTGGAGGTCCACATTCGTAGACCTAGTTATACAGAGGAAGAGCAGAAGCCACATCATCATGATATAGCGCCTTTAGTCGTTGCAACTAAACGTAATTGTAGCAGTTGTTTGTGGTTGTGGCGTTGTAAGGATGTCTGTCACCGTCGATACGTGAACGATGTCCCTAGCAGACCGTCTAATTTGCGAGTGACACTGGACACCAGCGCTGGATGACGACATACGAGAAAATTGGAAACATGTTTGTTTCAAGTTTATATTCCAAATCATTTAGAAAATAGATGCTTGGAGCAAATTATGAGATTTTAACAGTATGAATTGAAGTGCTTACATGTAGAAGTGACATGAGTTGAAATTCTGACATGTGGGAATGACTGCATTAGCATATAATGTTAGACCAAAACTCTTTCGCAGCTAAGCTGTTTTTGATTAATTTGACCAGTTTTCATGCATATGCAAACTCTTAAAATCTTCAGAATATAGACATTATATATAATTTTTGCGTGGTGCTTCTGCGGCGGAAATGCCACCACGCACCCCGTGAAAACTTACTTCAAAATTGGAAACATGTTTTCACAAGTTTATATTCCAAACGACTCTAACCCTAACCCTGACCATAACCGACACTCACAGTTTGTATTGAAGTGCTGACCCTAACCGACATGGGTTGACGACGCCAATTTATAGGAAGTAACACATGTTGAACAAGGATAAATCTTCTGCGAAAGGTTTGTCCTATCGACAATTCAGCCATTTGTAAGATGTTTTCAAGTCGCATTTTGCGGCACATGCGCAAAAGGTTACTGCCGCAGAAGTAAAATTTTGTTTATATTGCGGTGGTATCTTCTGCCGCAGAAGATTTAATCATAATGTTTAGTGTTTCATTGCTCAACAGTACTGTGTCTAAAAGTTGATAATTTATGTGTTTGCCTTTACATTGATAACCATGTGAATTATTAAGAAAATTTAGAAATCTAAAATTTAAAATCCATGAAAAATGTATGAAATTAACAAAATGTAATGAAAATATGCAAAATGTGCCCACTCATTAGGCTAACTTGTAGCAATTGCAACAAGCTATTTAATAAATTGATTAATTTAGTCCAAAAATGAGCGTTTATTTATTCTTATCAATGATGAGACTGGCACGCATTTATAACTTCTTTGCCATGCCATTGCTATCGTCCAATGCTTTGTTCCAAATTCTTCCAATATCTCTGTCTTATCGAAGAATTTGTTTGAGAGCCTTTACAACATTGGCTAAAGGCGATATAATTATTTTTTTGGACTTGGCTGAATGATAAACTATATTTGACTGCAGACAATTGGCCAAAAATGAGCTTATGTTGTTTTATAATCAACTAGACGTTTTTATTCGGCTTCATTCATTCATTCAGAGGACTTTCGCATAGGTTATCTCTACCTTTATATATCGTTCTCGCTTGATTTGCGTGGTTAGCTTTGGCTGGTACTCACTGGGTATGCTGGTGTATTTGAATTTGCTCTATCCTATATATCGTTCCCGCTGGATTTATGTAAAATGTAAACGTCGCTTTTTTCTATTGCGACCAAATAAGTATGGCCTCGACCTTATCATTTTTCAATGAATTGATAGGATATTTCCCTACCCTTCATCACCACTCGCCTGTTTGAATGGACGCCACGCCATTTAGGATCCCGTACAAGGACCGTGCTAGCCCAAAACATAAATTTCTGAAATGAGCCAGCATCGGGAAGCGAACCGCAATCCGCACACTCTATAATAGCACAGAGGTGCATGAGGCGCAACATACGCAGCTCTTACCATTGTAGATAGATGACATTTTTAGTTTGTCGGAGAAGTCCCGAAATGCGTTGCAAATGCTCTTTTAGGAGGCCGTGTGTCGTATGACGTTATGAGAAATCAGTGGTTCAAAAGTTAAAATGTCCATATTCTGGTTATAAAAGTTATTGCCATGGCAATAACCGTTGACCTACGCAACAACCTTTTGGCAATTTTTCAAATCACTAAAGCAACCTCTTGGCTTTAGTGGAAAAAGGACAAACTTTCAGACTTATAGTATAGATGATAATAGAAACTCATAAAGTTATTATGGTAATAAAATTGTGAAAGGTATATGTTTTTTTATTTATCTGGCTTGCTAACTTTTCAGGGTTGAGTAATTTAAAGACCTCATGCATAATTAAATGACCAGATCAATTATTTAAAATTTAATGCCTGCATGTAGTTGACTAAAACATTTATACTTTGGAGTAATTATAGATTTTGAACAGTAGTTTTATTTGATCACCAGCAACATTTATTATAACAGTTTGCCTGTGCAGTGAAATAAATTATGATTTTCAGTTGCCTTTAGTTGAGTTTACTGCCAAGAATGTCAAAACTGGCTACAACTGGCTAGTACGTGGGTGGCTATAACCGGCAATAACCGATGTTATTGCCACCGTCCCCGGCAATAATAGGTTATTGCCGGTATTAACCCAACCCTGTGAGAAATCACAATAGTGACTACTTCGAAATTTAAAATGTCCATATTCTGGCATTGAAAGTAAATTGCGAGCTGAAAATTGTCGCGTTGACCTACAAATTCATGTAAAAACGTTTTGTACTGGTTTGCTGGTATAATTTTTCAAATCGCTAAAGCATTCTGTTTGCGAGCCTTTAGTGGGACGGACAAACTTTCAGAAGGATAAACTTTCAGACTTATAGTATAGATGATAATATCGGCTCTCATAACGTTCGTTACCATTTCAATCCCTAAACTTGTGGTTTGTGAAAGGTATATGTTTGGAGAATCTTTACAACATAGACTGAGCAATAATAATTTATTCTTTGGACTTGACTGATGAATAAAGAAACGTTTGACTGCAATATGACCAAGACGGGACGTGATTATTTAAAATTTAAATGCCTGCATGTAAATGTTTATAAAAAATATTGGCAAAATTTGCATTTCTAATTTTGCCAAACTATTTGGAAAAACCGTTGTTAGGGAGTTTTTGGAATGTGCAATGTTTCCTCTAGCTAAAAGATATAAATAGAACTTGAAATATAGCTAATTATGTGCGTTTTTGTTATGTGGTTGTTAGCCAATGAATAGTTGAGTAAACTGATAAGAAAGTAAGAATTCCCTTATTTTAATAGTACCTGATTACAAATGTGAGAACGTTTAACCCCTTAGAAGCATTTATCTGATAATCATTGCATTAAATTTATTAAAATTACCTTTGGTTAATGTTTTCTAGGTGGATGTTGTGGTGCTCAGAATCGGAAAACTATCATTGGTGGATGGGGCTGGGCATGGTGGCTTGTTACAGATGTCCAAAGGTTTGTAAACTCTTGACTGATGTCACTTTTATTCATGTAACACATGCATTTCATCTTCCTATCATCCAGGAAATTAAAGGGTGAAACTACTAGCAGACATGTTGAGTTTTTCTCTTTTGAAACTGCAGTTTTAATTAATTAATGCAGTTTGAAACTGCGAATAATGTGTATGAAATTTTTTGGTGTACATTAAAGTGTGTTTTCAGTTCAGACACAGAACATTCTCTGAGAACAAACTCTGTAATATCACTGAAGCTGTATATTGATCTGCCTCATCTCTCTGGTCTTCTGCAAACGGTCTTGAACGTCCACTGGACATCTATCCGTGTCTGATATGATGCAGTGCTCATGATTAGGCTGGTGCCCTGTGCCTA
This sequence comes from Aporrectodea caliginosa, assembly GCA_020284085.1. NCBI lineage: Eukaryota > Metazoa > Annelida > Clitellata > Crassiclitellata > Lumbricidae > Aporrectodea > Aporrectodea caliginosa. Next base: position 893,146 of record JACEVL010000017.1, read on the forward strand.
GCTTTAGAGTAGCGCTTTAGAAATTTGGAGTTTACGATTTCGATTATGATAGTGCCTTTTCATGATTTACAAGTTGCTCTACGTTATTAGTTGAAATTGAGTTTATGGTTAAGAAATGCCTAGTGAATATCTTTTGCAGAATATGCCTTGAAGTAATGACTCTTAACCCAGTCTGTGAAAGTGTGGAGACCTCAGAAGGTGTCCCACTGACAGTAACTGGCGTAGCACAAGTCAAAGTCATGGTAGAACCAGAGCTGCTGTCAACCGCTTGTGAGCAGTTTCTTGGCAAGCCAGTGCAGCACATTGAGAGGGTCATTCTCCAGACCATGGAAGGTCACCTCCGTGCAATCCTTGGTAAGTACTTCAAAATTTTAGACTAGTTTATATAAGATACCTTGAAGATTGGCATTGCTTGGTTTTATGTTTCAACCCAAATAAGTGGATGTACCACTTGTGTATATGTTGAGGTTTTGGACGTTTATATATAGCACCTATTGTGAATGTTTGAGAGGTAGTGAATGCTTTTAGCCATTGTTAGACTAGATTACACAGAATACTGATTTAAAATGCCTTTGGTAAATAATGAAATTGAATGTAATTGAAAAGGTTATGCTGTTATCGCTCTGTCACCATAACTGCGCATGGGATCATCAGTAGAAGACTAAGTTAGATGAAATTCTTCAGCTGTTTCATCTAGATGTTTGCTCAGTTGATTCCTTGAGGTCACTCAGTGTGTTGTGAATTGCAACTCTGATCATCGTGCCATCTGTCAATCGTTAAGGGAATCCGTTGGTTGGCTCCATGCGTGCATGTGGGTCGATCACTGGTGACTCTTCTAGTTTACTGTGCATTGTTTTCTCACTTGTACAATTAATATTCTAGTTCTTAATGACAGTTAGCACTGTATAGGCTAATATAGAGAGTGCCTCTGATTAGTTTGCTCACTGAGGGGCATTATAATGTTCAATTCTAACCGCAAGTACCATACAATTGCTCTGTTAAAAGATCAGCTTTTGGAAATTTAACAGGATTTGCAAAGCTGTAGTCATGGAACGTAAAATGATGTTTATTTGCTCATTTAAAAGGCATCAGCCAATGTTGGTTGATGCCTTTAAAATGAGTTGCCATATCGGTGTCGTATTGATCACAGTTTCTTGACTACACAGGAACCCTGAGCGTGGAGGCAATTTACCAGGACCGTGATCAGTTCGCTCAGCTTGTACGAGAAGTGGCCTCTCCAGATGTTGGCCGAATGGGCATTGAAATTCTAAGCTTTACAATAAAAGATGTTTATGATAGTGTTGAATACCTGGAGTCACTTGGACGTGCTCAGACTGCAAATGTTAAAAGGGATGCAGATATTGGTGTCGCTGAAGCCAACCGAGATGCTGGAATACGAGTGAGTTGTTGATGATCGTTATTTAATAATTCATTATACTCTGTAACTGTGTTACTGAACACATTGTTTCACTTGGGGCTGGGCTACATGACAAATGTATTATTAATCACTGTTTTTCATTTAGTAAAAGAAGATGCATGCCAGCATTCATTTAGAGCAGGGGTGTCAAACGTTTTCTAGTGGCGGGCCAGTGGCAATATTTTTCAGCAAGTGGCGGGCCAGGGTGCCCAAGAAGCCTGAGCAAAATGGGGCAGGGATCTTGGAGGGGGCTCGGTGATCCCGTCCCCAGAAATTTTTGAGAAACTAAATCTTAAAATGATGCATTTTTAGCACACAAACAGTCAAATTAGGCTTATAAAATCTTAATTTTGATCTTCATTTTCAGTCACGAACATCGTATAAAACACATTAAGCCTCAAAATGAGAAATGTGAACTTTTATTCTCAACTTTGTGTAGGGCCTAGTCTTTAGGCAATGCTCCGCAGGCCAGAAAAATATCTTCGGCGGGCCAGAAATGGCCCTTGGGCTGCTCTTTGACATCCCTGATTTAGAGCAATCATTAAGGTTTATGGGTTAAATGCTGAAGTGAAGATAATAACGTATTTCAGTTGGCATTATGAAGAACAACTTTGTGGTGCTATCAAGTTTTAGATTGCCTTAGGCTTTCAGTACTATACTAGTTAATTGTTTAATATATATGCCTATTTGACTTGTGAAGTACATGTAATTAATTTTAATAATTGAATATTATGAAATTGTAGATTTGTACAAGGCTGTGGTAACATAAAAATAAAGATAAAATGGACTTTTGTAGGAAGCTGAATGTGAAAAGTCACGTATGGATACAAAATATGCTGCTGATACGAAAATTGCCAACTCAAGACGTCAGTACGAAATGCAAAAGGCCAACTTTGATATGGAAGTCAATGCTAGGGTCAGCAGTTCATTTTATGCTCTTTTCAGTAATACACCTTATGTGATATTGAAATTTGCATCTGCTTGGTACATCTGAGATCCAGATTTATGTTAAAAGATTGTTGGCGTTATGAAACTTATTTCAGTCAAGAAAACTAAAATAAGCTTAATGTGAGGTCACAAGTATTAACCTTTTCAGCGCGTATCCCGGCGCCGCGCCGGGATATCAAAACATGCCGCCGTACTTATCCCGCGCGCGCCGGGATATATAAAGAATGATTTATAGGTTCTCCCAGTACTGCGGGAAATTTAGCAGTGTGCAGAGATGCCGTTGGTTGTCAACAAGTGCACCTTATAAAGAAATACATATCTATGGTAAAAAAATACATGTATATGGTGGCTTGTTCCATGTTCTATTTTTACTTTATTCGTGTCTTTATCAGATTATTTATGGTTATATACATATATATATACTTACACGTACCTATGCATGAATATATACACATACATATATATATACATATACATATAAATGTACATACATGCACATATATATACACATAAGTACATAATTATATATACGTATATTTATACGCGTACATATATATACACAAAAGTACATATATATATATATATATATATACGTATATTCATTTATATATATATATATGTACATATACACATACATCTATGTACATATATATATACATATATGTACATATATATACATATACATATATACTCACGTACTAATTGCGCAGTACGGCGGTTGCCACGGGCAGCAGTAACGAAAAGGTTAAGCCATGTGTTATAGAGTAGTGATTGAATATTTGAACCGGTTATATCTTGGCTAGTTTTCAAGTATAGAAATTCTTCAGAAGCATATTCTTGCTATTTTTATTGTCTGTCAAGTGATACTTCAAACTGCAAAAATGGTGTGACGTAGATAAATATTGTATTATGGGCTCATCTTTTGCTCTGTTTTTTACTTGAGAAAGCTGAAACAGAGTTTGCTTATAAAGTGTTAGATAGATGTTGTATGAGGGGCTCATCTTTAGTTTCACTGCTTGCTTTCAGAAAGCTGAAGCCGAGCTTGCTTATGAATTACAAGCAGCGAAAGAGAAGCAGAAGATTCGAAGTGAAGAAATGGAGATTGAGGTTGTTGAACGCAGGAAAATGATAGAGGTTGAAGAGAAGGAGATTCTGAGAAAGGAGAAGGAACTGATGGGAACCGTGAAGAGGCCAGCAGAAGCAGAAGCTTTCAGAATGGAACTGATTGCTGAAGGACAAAGGTTGGTCGGAACTTATCTAGTAAATGTCTTCATTTCAAGATGTTGTGAAACAAAACAGAAATTGTGTTTATTTACTTTTCCTTCTTTTAAAAAAATTTGTGTTTTCAAAATCATATGAGAATCTACTCAATTGCAAACATCTGAGAAAAATTACAGAGGATCAAAGTATAGGCCTATATTAGCCATGTATTCTAAAACTTCTTTGACAGGAATAAAGTGGATAGGTGCAAATGGCAGCTGACAATTTGCAGTGCAGAGCTTTAACTGATGTTAAATTATTCCAGTTTGAGAATGTTTTATATCGTAGATGTATCAGAACACTGGATATAAAAGTGCATTTAAGTACCTAACTAAAGTACTATTTTAAGGTTGTATTCTGTTAACTGTGGACTTCTGTTTTTGAGAAATAGCCTGGCAAATTAATAATTATTGACAGTAATTAGCAACTTCTATAGTGCAAGTGTATAATACAGAGGCATTGATCAACCAATGGCGCACCATAACTAAGCTACGGTCAGCTTGATACACAAAAAAGTCAGTCTGCTGGGATCGAGCGGCATCCTATGATGCCAGTTGAAAGTGGAAAGTCTTAAAATCACCTGTGCTGCCAGACTGAATGCGTGAAAGCTTACACCAGGGATGGCAAACCTTTTTTAAGGTGCGTGCCAAAATGCTACTAAAACATTGTAAAAAATATCATCGTGTGCCCCTTGGAATTTTGCTTTATAATAATTGTTTTTCTCATGTAGGTTTTAATTGACAAAGCATAACAAAACATGAATTAAAAGAATCAAAGATGGCCTTAGAATGGTGTTACAATAGAGTCCGTAATCCACTAAAATTTGGATTCCTATAGTGATTTTTTTCTAAGTTTGAAATTTTAGTGGATGCTCCAAATTCATGATGCCGAAAAATTTGAGCACAGGCCACTTTTGGCACGCATGCTATAGGTTCGCCATCCCTGGCTTACACTAATCAACTGTCGATGTAGCAGAATATGCTATAAGACTTTTTCAGTTATCTGATGTTGAACTATAAGTGATTCTAGAGAGGTTGTGGTTTTTGTCAAGGACCCAGACTGTGGAGCAGGCGCGTGCAGAGGCAGAGAGGATCCGTCTGTTGGGTGGTGCTGAGGCTGCTGCCATTGAAGCTGTTGGCAAGGCTGAAGCAGAGAAGATGAGACTGAAGGCATCAGCCTACAAACAGTATGGAGAGGCAGCCATGCTTAGCTTGGTTCTGGAGACCCTGCCAAAGGTGAGAATTCTCCTAAGTGTTCAGATTTTTAGTTTCTGTTGATCTTTCACATTGTGCATTCATCTATGCATGCACTTACGCGTGCATGCATAGCAGAGGACACACACAGACGTGCATATGAACAAATGTTTTTAATTATATCTTGTTATGTCTTCAGATGTGTAGAGATATCATCAAGAATTGGTAATAAATAATGTACAAAATGGCTTCAGCTATTTTGTAGAAGACAGATGGGCTGACTCAGGCGATGATGGTGTCATCTCATACATTAAGTTTGCAGTGTTGTATGTTATGACAATGTTGTTGAATTCGAAAATTAATCAATCAGTTTTTTGCGGTTGGCATTTTGTCTATGTTTGTATAACTATGAGCACTAAGTTGGAAAATGAAAATTAATAAACAGACTTTACTGATTGTTATCTGTAATCACAAAGTTAACGTTAATGATCAAGATTCATAAGAGTTGTTCATGATTGTTGAGGTAATGCTGAAGGAACCTTTGTCCAATGTGTCTGTTTGTCTGGTGAAACATGACACTTGCCTTGATTGATTGATTGATTTATCGGTAATGTTCATTTTCTTGTTTTCTCTTATAGATTGCTGCTGAGGTGGCAGCTCCACTTGCGAAAACTGATGAAATCGTCCTTGTTGGTGATGACCGGACAACTTCCGAGGTGACACGCCTTCTGGCTTCCATGCCTCCTTCAGTTCAGGCCCTGACAGGAATTGATCTGACTAAGGTCAGTCATTCTTTCCAGGATATCTCTTTCTAGATTTTTCAGCATATGTGGTAGGGTGGTCAGTTGCATGTATTAAGCTTGTGTGTATTCAGTTATTTGATTTGGAAAATGTGCTATGCAAAGCAAGTGTTGAACCAACTGGATGCCATTACATAGATGACTGGTTTTCAACAGATTTAATCTATTTATCCAATTTTCATGGATTCATTCTTAAAATAACACTGAATTGTTAATCATCTTCATCCTTCAAGTCAGTAATTCCATATCCATAGCAGGCAGCATTTTTAGAGGTGTTACTTGCATATCTCGGTGCCATTAAGAGCTTCTCAGAGAGGACAGATCAAAGCATTTGGTGTTTGTAGGTTTCATGGATCTTATGATTCGTAATAGGAGATTGGCATCAAAACAGAATTCCCATTAAAAAATTATCTTGTTCATTAATGATTATGCTATAGGGAAGTGAGCAAATGACAGAAGGCAGGTTAACTATGTGATTGTTCCTATTTATAATCTCCCAGATTGTATATTGGCACTGATGTGAACATTTAAAGATGGACATAAGGTCTTTGAAATGTTGCATGGCTGAGTTGTCTAGTGAAGTTTTAGTTGTCTCTTTAGTTTTAGTTAGAGTTATTATATATTTTCTAAATCAAGAGTTTTAGTTATAATTAGTTATCGTTGTCTGGTGAGTTTTAGTTATCGTTAATAATAACTGAAACTTTTGGTTTAAGTTATTATATTCCAAGTTTTAGTTATAGTTATCGTTGTTCAACCATTTCCTCTGTCGAAAATAGTTAATAAATCCAGTTCTTTTACATGAGCTTCAAGTTGAGTTAGAATTAGAATGTTTTGATTTCCAGCGTTCTTCTTAAACTTCAACACCAGTCACCACTTTGTACAGGAATTACTGTAACGAGTATTCCAAAACCTATTTGAAAATAAAAAAACTTTATATTTCTTGGTTCAAACACTTGTTCCAATAGTCAGAAAACTTGTAATTTTCTTTTAGCTCCAGTGTTCAGTGACTAACTTCTACAATGACCATTTATACATTTCAGAGCATTTTTAATGCCTCCTCTCTTTCTTTAAGAGTTGTAAACTCGGTCTTATGAATGGACTGAAAGTGGCTTATAACGTTTGTTGGGTGATCTGTTTTCTACATCGTGCATTGGCTGACATTTTTGTGGATATCATACTTGAAATATTCCCAAACATCACTTGTCTTTGGTCAACCGCCTAAAGTTTGTTTTCCAGCCATTTACGATAGAAAGCTAGTTAAAATCAAAGCTAACTGACGTAAAATCCACAGTATGCCGAATTGTCGCAACGAGTTGTCCGAATAAAAGAAATACCGGGTGTTGGAAAGACATAGATATAGATTTAGGCATAGAATGTACCGCTGTTACAGGCATCAGAAGTATGGACATCAGTGTGTAATGAGTAACTCAATGTCAAGGAAGTAAGTGTAAATCGAGTTTTAGTTGTAGGTTTTTGTTTTTGTTTTCGTTATTTGTTTTCGTTATTATTAGTATAATGAGTTTTAGTTGCATAGCCCTAGTTTTCGTTTTTGTTAGTTATCGTTATTTGTCCGAGTTTTAGTTACAGTTTTAGTTCTATAGTTAACGGAAACCTTAAGGTTTTAGTTATAGTTATCGTTAACGAAAACTTCACTAGAGTTGACTCAGATTACTTAGGCCAAAAAAAAATAATGGTGTGTTTCCGGTAACAGAGTTAAAAAAAACTGGGTAGGTAGGTAGGAAAATAATTTTATTTTGTTAAAATAATTTTATGCAGTGATTTCCGAAAATTAAGCCACTGCCCATTTATGCACAGCGGTACATGCTGTACCAAAGTATGCATTTTCTATGCGAGTATTAAAAATGCCTATTTGCAAAATGTACCTACAAACTGCTGTAGAAAACAATCTTATTTATTAGGGCTGGTACTGATTAAAATAATTTTAATCGATTAATCTCCAAAATTTAATCGAGATTAATTTAGATTAATTTGGTCCATGTTACATAGAGCATGAAAAACCTGTTTAGACTGTATATACTGCAAAATTCTTAAATCATTCGACATGCTAAAGTTTAGATTCTCAAACTGATATTATGTAGTCAATAGTAACTACCTTCTATGTACAAAAATCTTCAATAATTTTTGCCATCTTCAGCTTTTCCATCAGCATATACCTTAAATGCAAAATGATGGCCTAATTTTCCACTCAAATGTTTCACATTATTACTGTTCGCCATATTGTTTATTCTGAAAATAGGTAGGTTGACGTAATAAAATAAGTTAAAAAAATTAATCGAAAATTAATCGAACAAGCTGAAATTAATCGATTAAAATTTTTAACGATTAATCAATTAATTAATCGTTAAAATCCAAGCCCTATTATTTATTTCATTTTTGTTGACATCGTTTTTCTTGCAAGGTGAAATGGAAGGGGCAGGGGTTGCTAACTGTTGCTAAGGAAGGCGGTTGCTAAAGGGGCCAAGTCTGACTTTGAAACTGGTTGCTAATGAGGCTGACACAGAGGCTGCTTGCTTCAAAGCTTGGTTGTTAAGAAGGCTGGTTGCTATGAAAGTAGAATGCTACGGAGATTGTAAAGTAGGCTGATTGCTAAGATGGCTTTACTTTTATAATGGCACGTACGATAAAAGGTATTTCTGATACAATGAATATGGCGGTCAGATTTGTGAAATAACCCTGTCAAATTACCGTGAGAAAATCCACCACTTTCGGGTCTATTACCTCCCTCTCCCAAACTCCACACTTTAGCCCTTTTATTGCTGTAATTTACGGCACCATTATTTCCATTGAAAGACCGCTAGTTTCCGAACGTCTCTGCTTTAGTGAATGCACCTATAATGTCGCGATTCTGCATCTCCGGCATGCAAAGGTTTAATGTATGTGAAGTAAAAAAAAAATTTTTGTAGAAAATTTTTGCAAGAAAATTTTAAAAAAAAATTTTAAAAAAAAATGTTCCTTAAAAAAAATTTTTTTTTACAAAATTTTCTGAGTCGCGGCAAAAAAGTGACTTGGTCGCGTTACCGGAAACACACCATTATTTTGTTTTGGCCTTAGTACTTCATGGTTGGTCATGCATCCAAATACTAATTGGGCTCAGTATTGCTGAATTTCATGGTGTTTCCAAGTGTTTTACCCTAAGCACCAAGTCATTACCAAAACTCTAAGGATTTTTGAAAAGGTTTAGGAACTCACTGATCATTTCTGCTTAAAATTTGCTCATAGATGGGAATTGAGATGAACAGGTGAGTTTAATTTGGTTTAGGCTTTAAATAACAAAATTTTTGCAATGATTTTTTTAGGTAATTGGAAAGGTTGCAGCTTCAGTGTAGGAGCGGCTGTCACACCTTAGTCCTCTAAAGGATACTTGGCACCCAGCAGCTCTGTCATCTTCAAGAAATTTCTGTCGGACTCCTTGGCTGAATGTTTTTGTCATACTATTTGATGTGTGTAACTTTTGATTGTCATAGATAAGTATCCAGAATGAATGATTTTTCAAATCTTATCTGTCCTGTGATAAGTTTCGATGACGCCTTCCTATTTCTGATCAGTGCCGACGTTTTGGGTATCTGCGTTCTCACACTGTCACGTTTGATCAGTGTTACAATATTTGTGCATATAAATGTTGCAGGATTTGTTGTTTAAGTGTAGCTGTGACTTTCTGGACTAGATTGCTATGAAATCTGTTTTCTTCAGTGACTTCTAGCTTTTCACAAGCACTGATTTTAGTGTCAAATAGTTTAACTGCTATAAGGTTAAAGAGGAGCAGATATACTATCTTAGTTGATACTTACATTTATTGCTGTAAATCTAAGTGTGCTGCAGAGTTTAAGTTAGAGCAGAAATTTTAGTGCGCCAAGTGACTACACTGTGCTGGCAGCTAAAATGTTTGAGCGTGTAGTTGACAGTAGGAGTTTTCACAGCAAGTCGATGCTGTTGAAACTTTGGTAACATTTTTTATAGTTGAATTGATTTTTAACTTAAAGATTTGCATTTAATACTGACTGACTGTTATGAACTTTGAGTGTCAATGCTAATGATAAGGAGGGAATTTTATGATGTTCGGTATGGTATTAACATTTTGAAGCAAAGTTTTGCACATGAATCACAGTTGTACCATGTGATGGATTTTTGTAAAATGACGGTGAGATTTTATTTGGTCACAGAGTCTGGTGATAAGTTGAGTAGAATTTCATTGACATTTTACTGATCAGGTGCTGAAGCTTTCACAAAGGACTGCTTTTATTACGTAGGTAGCATTAACCTCGATCAATCAAAATCCACACAGCCTGATAATACCGTTTGTTAGACTGTGCTATGAAATGTTGCTGAACTCTATTTAGTATGAAGTGTGGTCTCTAATAAGCGCTGGTGGCATTTGCTAAGGATCGGTAATTTAAGTCATATTATAGCAGAACAATGTGCTGTAATAGGATGCAACTTATGTGCCACACTTGCACCTCTAGTGGTGGGTGATTAGAGCACAGCTGCCTTGAGTGGGTTCATAAAAAACCTGGTTTCAGTCATTCCATTCTGTGGGTAGAAAGTTCCAGACGGGATAATATATCTACCAAAATCTTTGTGCACTGTAATAGCAGGTGCATGGTGTCTGAATGATCTGGTCGTTTTTACTGGTAACTGTCTATGGTTCCTAATGTGTTAATCCGCTTAATGTAATGTCGCATGTTGAGGACAGGTTGGAGTTGTAAACTGCTGTGCAAAGAACTTGGCAGCTTGGAATGGCCGTACTATGAAAATAGGTTTCCTAAATGAGACCGCATACTTTATAAGCAGTATGCTTAATTAAGCAGAGTCCTGGAATTAGACAAATTACTGCTGTCTGTTATTACTGTATTTTTAACACACACACACACATGCATATATAAATATGTATATATGAGTGACAATTTAGCATAATGATTGCATGCATTTTGTGTTTATTTTTAGACAGTATTTGTTTTATTTGTGTAGTGTTTATCTCCTGTTTAAATATCACTAAAAGTCTTGCTTTCTTTATCAAGAGCAGATTTAAAATAGTGTGGTTGCCATATTACTACTCATTTCTTCATGTTCACGCTTTTCGTGATTTTTTATTTCTAAAGATCTATTTTCTGCTATTCAGTAAACCTTGAAGGAAACTTAAGTGTTGTGTTATTATGCATTATTTGACAGTTATTGGATATTTTAGCAGTGGAGCAGTACGGTAGGCCAGGCATAGTGTTTCACAACAGCGAAGCTTATGTGTCACTTCACAGGAAGTTTCACGTCAATAAAAACCATTTGTTCGATATGACATCAAAAATCTTTTGCATTATTTAATCAATTTCAGACTCTATTATCTTTGTCTTCTTTTCTGTTGGAAGCAGTGTACTGTGAAATTTCAGTAACAATGTGTAAAAACGAAAACAGTCAAATCATATTAGACATAGTTGTGCATAGTTTATCTAGCAGTCCATTACAGGTTCATCTGTGGCTTTAAACATCTTCAGTGCAGTTGTGTATGGAAGCTGAATGACTAATTGTATGTAACATAACGAAGGCCCAATAGTCAATTGCAAGTTTGCATGGTACATGATCTTTTTCTGCATCAAAGTTTGTGACATGCACTGACATAAAAAAATGGATTGTCATGATCTGGAGTCATTGATGGTGGAAAGTAGTGAAATTCTGTGTAGTATGTAGTCTGTGAAATTGTTCTGGTGTGTAGCTAGGCTTTCTTTTCAAGGTGGCCTGATATTGCATGTACTGTTGCCCCTTGGAAGACAAAGGCAAGCAGTGCCAATACTTTACAATATTTTATTCTTAGTGCGCAGATAACACTCTCCAAAGAAAATTTGTTTTGTTAATTCATTATGTCTTATGCACTTTACATCAGCAGAAGAACCCTGTTGCTAGACAAGTAAGCTTACTAGGTCTTTAGTTAAAGCCATTGTAGCGTGGTAGCCATGGGCGTAAGTGCAAGCAGATAGCCTTGTATTTGAACTTAAATGCATGTGCAATGCTGGAAATGGCAATTTTTTTTCAACTTGTGTAGCCTATTAAGGCAGATTAAGTTGCTTGTGTGAGATCCCTCTACCAGACAATTGTGCTGTAAGTCTTGTAGTGTCAAGAGGTCTGTAATAACTAACTACTTACCTTATCTGACAATCTCTCTCTGTTACCTTCCTGATATGTGGTGTGGAGCCTTAATGCTTGCTTTAATTTTTTTATATAATTGCATGTGGTTGTAAAACAGCATTACCGAGAATACATGTGTGTTGACTAAAAAGTAGCATCACTAGAAAAATGCTTTTCAAGCAGCTTGCGGTTGTAATTGTGACCATGCTTCGATGCACTGGCATGCTTCTCGAGTTGGCTTTTAATTGGGTTTAGTCATTATATGCTCTTTAGTTATGTGTAGCTGCAGTGGGATGTTGTAGTTTATCTTGTAAGTTTGAAACGCAAATTTCAGGTTCGACGGCATTGTGAGATGAAGGATTACCGTTTCGTTTATGTTGTGTATTGGCAGTTGATGTTGTTTGGACTGTATGGACTGTTTCAGATCATTTGTTTTAGATATGATCTTATGCACTTTACTATTTTTGTACTCTACCGTTTTTTAACTTTGCTTTTGCTCCTTATGCCGGCTGGTTTTATGCTTCACACGGTGTAGTATTAATAAGTTATTTTGCTTGTCATAGATCTATTAGATATGGCTTAATTGCTACAGTGTCTTATTCTTAAATGATGTGTTCCTTTCAGAAACTGCAGAAGGCACTGTGGTTGGACTTCAGAGAAGTCCTTCAAAAGGAATAGTATAATTGGTTTTGTCAAATTGGTGCGATGGATATTGTTGTATCCATTTGTATAAGCTACGAACCTAGCTTGGCAACCATCTTTCTACCACGTTGATTAATGAATTCAGATATTCTTTATCTTTGTTGTAATCTTCTGTGAGGCTTATATGGATTAGCTTTTTCTTTTAAATGCTTGCCTTTGAAAATCTAAGTATTGTATTCTTCGCCTGGAATTGCAGGCTAGATGTTTAGGCTATGCTGAATGAATGTCCATAAATTATGCACTCATTATAATAATAGTCATGTTAAATATTATATTGCATTGTAATCATGTTAATAGTTATGCTCATGTGGTTGAATCATGATGTGAACAACATTCGGCTGTCATTAATGTCATTCATTAAAATGCAGGTCACATTTCCTGGTGGGATAGGCTGACTGTTGAGTATTTTTCGTTGATATGAAAATAGTCAGCCAACCTAAACTGGGAAAGAAAATCAAATAAATTGGTTATGGTTTTGTTCCGTGACTAAGTTTACTTTCCATTAAATTCGTTATGTTATAGTGTTGTTTCTTGACTAAGTTTATTATTAAAAAGTAATGAGGTGATGATGGCAATGATAATACCATATTTATAATACAGTATCACATCCAAAACCAAAGAAAAGGTAACTATACTTGCAATTATGGTAAATTTAGCATTCAAACCGCACAAGTGTAAAGCATGCCTCGAGATTGTTTAATTCTGGGAATCTGCATCAGTCAAAATTGCAATACAAGTATTAGGTCTGTAATTCATCTAACTCGGTGATGATCACCTTTTACCTGTTTCTTAACCCTTTAACGAAGAGCTGCATTGGTTTCCCATAGATTTTAGTACATGCTCGTCGTTAAAGGGTTAAGGGTTCATGGTCTCCTCATAATGATATGTCCCTTCAATATCAGTGTGGCCTTCTACTTACTGTCTTACAGAAGTATCTGAACCATATTTGTGATTAATGTACTTGCTCCAGTTACCTGTTAAAACTTCTGGTACAACCTCAGCAGATAATTGAAAAATGGCTTAATATCTGTGGGAAGAGTGAAGGAGTTTCACAGAAGTACCTCGATATGTCTTTGTAATTTACATTGTAGTAATGATATTACTGAGATGAATAATATGACATATTTTAGTTTTTCATCAGCTCAATGATAATTTCTAACTACCTAAATCATTTTTACAACGAATGCATTTGCATCACTATTTTCTAAATCTGTACAGTAGTAGTGCAGTTAATTTCGTGTTTGAATGTGTCATAGTGGGCCTTGTAGCTCTTGATTTTGCTAAATTGTGATTTGTGGCATATTCCAGAAGGTAAAGTTAGCCTACGTTTCATATGATCCGCTGTAACCTTTTAGCCGCTTCTTCCTCTTAATAACCCTTGAAATTAATTGAGTAAGTGGGCATATAACACACATGTCTGAGATTCTTCTTGCAGTGATGACTTCTCCGCTAGCAGTGTTAATAAAATCCTGGTAACTGAATGTTTCTGTAAACGTGTATGAATTTTGAGACTTGTTGATGCAGAAAGATGAATGGTTTCATTTCTCTAATGTTTTAATTTCTTAAAACTTTGTCTTACAGTATCTCATTATCTTGGAAAACTTTTCTTAAAATTTGTCTTTCAGTATATGCCACACCCAGAGTGCTACCTGAAAATGTAGGCATAATATTATTAAATTGTTCCGCCTAGTCCTTTCTGTATTGATTTAAATTAGTTGTGACATTTGCCAACCTGTTGTTCTAGTATTATTTACAAGTGCTTTTTGGGTTTTCTGATTTTATATTTCCATAAGTAAATAATTCTCACTTTATTTTTATTTTCAAGAAACCTTAATATTTCTAATTTTTTAGCAAATGCTGTACAATTCGTGCAGTACCTGGTATATATGTAGCATATTACATGTGTAAGTTTAAGTTTTCAATTCAGGGGCCTTTTCATAAATGGAAATTCAATTTTAGTCTGAGTGGTAAATGTAGGATTCTAAACAAAATCAAAAGTTTAAACCTGGGCCATTTGTTCCGAACCACTAGGTCATGCAGCGGGTTTATAAATAATAATACTAGTTATAAACAGTCAAAATGTTTAGAGCAGTGACACTATGGAACGCATTTGCAGAGCTTGGCATCTCTGGTCATTTGCCATTTTTGGAGCCGAACTCTTAGCCATTTGTGGAGCCGAACTCTTTCAGCCATTTCTGAAGCCGCTTTCTGTGCATTGCACAGTCTGTTCCAAACAGTCAGAATTTTATCATTTTGGTTAAAACAATCCTGTGGGTTAAAAATAATGACCACAAGGTTGATGACGAGAGTATTTGCTTTCGTAGTGCGTAATGCTAGCTCTTTTTACTGCAGCTGTTTGTGAATCTTGCATGTTCACGCTATCGTATATAAAGCATACTATGATCAAATGCATGTTTCACTTGAATCATGCACAGTGTGTGGCTGTGCTGGCTGAAGTAAACAGATTGATGATGCCATGCCTTCAGTTCCTACTTTTTAGCTTGTTTTAATTCATTACTGAATTAAACATTAGAAGCAGCATTTAACAATGCAACTCTGGGCTATTCTTTATAGCCAGATGTATAGATTCTTCAAGAAATTTGTGCAATTCTATGTACATCGAAATAGATTTATAGCCCTCTGATATAATCTTTAGTGAAAGGCTTGATCAGTGAAAGTTGAGTTGCATAATTGTTTTTGTATTCAGTATTATTTCGTTTGTTTTCTGATGAATAATTTCCTCGTAAATATCCTGTTGTACGACCAGCAGTTCATTTATCTAAAGTGATGTTCTGCAGGGCAATATGTTGTTTATGTTTTTCTTTTCTTTTGTTGTTTTATCGCTTGATGAGTTTTGGCTTGCACTATGATGCCATCAAACCACATATTAAAGTAATGATTATTACGTGATGTATGTTTAATAGACATTAGAGTACTGTAATAGAAATTGTGTATGTAGTCGGACTTTAACTTGTTGTTAACTGTTGATGGGAGTACCTCAAGTTCAAACTTTCTGTTTTATCCCTTTACGCTTATTAATTCCTTGTGTGTGGCTTTGGAATTGAGTCCTTTTAATGGTAATAAGATTGACTTTATGTTTTAGATGTCCTTTTGCCTGTTGAACTTGTAAGGATAGGTGTGCACGGTGAAGTTAGAATTTTTGGAAATGTAACCCTGCTGAATCTGTTAACTTACTAGTCTTGGTAATTCCTTGGTGTTAATAGTCCTGCTTCAGAGACATATTTTTCTCTAGCTCAGATCTGATTCTTTAAGCATTTTCTGCATATTTAGGCAATGCCGTTCAGTGTGAACCTAGGTCCCAAAATTTATGACTACACCAACTGCCTCGATAGTTTTCCTAATGGCTCAGTTCAGTCAGATGATTTATAAGACACTAACGCCTTTCATTTCTTCACACACTTGGGTAAAGGGGTAAAGCCTGTTTATCCTCAGGTGCTGGAGTAACAAGATAATGCCCTTCATATTTTCAGGTGCTTGATAGTGCACTTCTTGTCCTATTTCAAATAAATATATAGTTTAAGCTTGAGTGCCTTTTGGGCATATTATTTGTATGGGGTAGATCTTATGCAGCCGCAGACATTGAGAGTATTTCGCTCAAGGCTTTTGCTTGTTACATAGCTCTTGTGCAGGCTTAAAGGGTTAACTTGGCCAACGAAAGGGTTTAATAATCGGTCATTAGATTAGCTGTTGAGTGCTTATGTCCTATATTAATTCTACATGTTTGATTATGTCGCTTTCTTATGTGTTCTATTAAATATGACTTTTCAAATGACTTTGATAGTGTACAATCAAAATTGCAACAGATTAGTCATTTGAAAGATAAAGGTATAATTTTCCTGTCAGACACACCAAGGAAGAGATGCCAACACGGACATTTGCCTGGATGAACAAGGTCCATGTCCCCAGCTGAGAAACCGTGGCTTGGTCAGAAAGTTGGCTACCGGAAACACGCGGAAGAGAATCAAGGTCGCGGAAGGGTTGCTGAAGGTCGGCATGTGAAATGTGCAAAGACTCGGAGGCACTGGGAAACTGGAACTGCTACAAAAGGAGTTCGAAGTTTATAACTGCAACATCCTGGGATTATAAAAAATGGGATGGACGGGATTGGGAAATATGACGGAGAAAGGTATAGATTTTCTGTTTAGGGCCATCCATTCAGTACGTACGCAACTACGCATGGAGGGGAAGGGTAACCCAAATGCATCTCCTTGCGTATGGGGGGTCTACTGGTGATGTACAAACGCTTAGGGAAAGGGTGAGGAGGTAAACCTCGATAATACTTTGTCTATATTGGCCTTAATTTTCCTTCGAATGAGTCACAGTTTGGCTATCAGACAGTTAGGCTACTATAGGGAGAAAGATGTAGGGCTGTGGAGTGTGGGAGCGCTAACTGGTATCACACAATTGTAGACTTATGCCCGTTACCTCTGACTGCTATTAACTATTGTGCAGCTCTGCTGTGAGTTTGTCCGCCTGCCCCATGGATTAGGCTACTCATCCTTCGATCTGGCCTATAGATTGCTGTTGGCCCAATATTTCAGCTGCCGAGGTGCTTTTTCGTCCTGCTGCTGCTGCTCCGACTAGCCCTAGTTCCTCCGACGTTAAGCCCTAGTTAATATATCTTTTCTTTATTGGTCTGTTATTAGTACAGATGTTAATGATCAACGTGATGCTGTACGGGTGAAGTGCTGCTGTACCAAGATCATTGCAGCAAGATTCCAGAGAGCACCTCAACATTGCAGTGGTCCGGGTGGCCGGCCGCGCCAGGTCTATGTACCAATGTGAAAAGTACAGAGACATTGTCTGTCTGTCTGCTGTCTGCCTGGCGTTGTGGTACGGATAAAAGACTCGATGACCGTTGAAAAGCCGACAAGTACAATGGGCTTCATCGAGCACTTAATTAATATGGCTTTTGTAGGCTATGTAGGCTAACTCTATGGAGCTCCAGCTGCCATTAAGGAAACGATAAATGCTGGGTAGTCATTTAAAGTTTGCTAGCTCATTCCTAAGATCAGTAGGCCCTAGGCATTTTTGCATGAAAATGAAGTACTTCTCAGTACAGCATACAATAGTATTGACTGAAGTAGAATTTCCACTCTTTTTTGGACTAGCTATAGGCCAAAAATTGCAGCTTGCGGTACGCCATTGTTATGACAGGAAGCAAGGACGGGTCTAGGCCTAATTTGATATTCAGAATTTGATATATAACGGCAAGTCTAAGGGAAAATATATAACTATAGGCCTGCACATAGCCTGATATTAAAATTTATACTTAGACGTCACTGTTTTCGCATGTTTTAAACTAGGCCTATGTTAAATCTGAAATAGACTATCTTATTTACACCATTATGCTTCCAATACAGACTTATTAATTATTACAACTATCCAGTGGCGTAGCAAGGGGCAGAGGGGGAAACCGCCCCCGGGCGCAGCACAAGGGGCGCAAAATTAGGTTTCAGTGGTAGGCCTACATAGTACTATGACAAGAACGATTAAAAGTCAACAAGAACATTAAAAGGGGCGTTCATCAACTCTTGCCCCTGGGCGCTGAAACCCTTCGTTACGCCACTGCAACTATCCTCTCTGAAGTGACCCACCTATTAATCACGCAGTAGAAGGCGGATGCGAATAGTTGCGAATAGTTGAAACCATGGCCTAAAATAGTATGTTTCGTGGCACAAGGTGTGCAGTTGCTTTAACTGCATGGAGTGTGCAGTGTGAAGTTTTAAGATTATTTGGCTCAAGCCGATGACCCCATTTGATTCTTGCACCTGACATTTTACCAGTTCAGGTGGAGTTTGACAGTTTGACGGAGAGTGTCAAGTTGACATACGTTAGCATAGGCCTAGGCCTATAGACAGAGGTCGAAACACTTCAGGCGCTTGTCGCAAATATTTGATCGTGCATCTGGAATGCAAGTGTTATATAGGCTTTCTCTGGGTCTCAGATGAACATAATGCTGGAAGGGTGGTGCGCATTCGCTTTGCTGGCACTAGGCTAACTGTGATTTCGCATCCATCATTTTGACCTTAAGCCAAAAGCTCACAAATCCCAATAGAAGGACAAGTTGGCCCATTTTTTACCTACTGTAAATACAACACATTTAGCGTTGGCCAATTGTTTCAACCTCGATTTCTTTCGGACTTATAGGCCTACTTAAGTCCCTTTTAGTGGATGGACCTTCTCTCGTATCCAGCAGAGAACCAACGGAATAGGACGAAACGACAGTAGACCTACAATATATTACAGGGCTTAATTTATTATAGCATGCATGCTTCAATCGCTTCTTACGAAACTCGGCTGATACGAGTCATACGACGCCTTGTGTAGGCCTATATATAAGCTTAGTGTGAACATATGACACCATTTCTCTGAACGCGTTGTTTCTTGTAGTGAACGGGATTGGTGAACATAATAATATGTCACTCTTGGAGTGAACATCCACGGCTATGTTAACTCCGTCATGACATTCATGATCAGTTCCGATGGAACCCAGTTTATGTCGATTGCCAGCAATACCGTCGAATGCGTAAATCACGCATGTTTTGGCGTACAGCTGTGTAAACGGATCGATAGGAAAATTCGGTAGCTATCTATCTAATTAAAGCGTGATGCAATCCAATCGGATCAATGACCCGCGCGATCACCCCAAAGTTTGAGATGCTGGAAATATTCTTATCATCGCAGCGTTAAACTTGGATAAATTTGAAGTAGCCTACATGTAGAAGGCAATTATTTTAGAAGGAGCAAACAGTTAATTATTGATTGAATATAAAATCATACTGGGACTGCGGGATGAATCTTGTAGCCTACATACAGTTCACTGTTTCACAACATGTTTCCCAGTGCTGTAGGCACTGTAGGCGTTAATGGTCTCGTGCTGGGAGAGGACACTTCTTTTAAGATTTCTATCGGTCAGACTGCCTATCAGTAGGCCCTATAGGCTATAGGCCTATCTATCCATCTAACTGTCTCGATCTGTAGGCCTATCTGTCTCACCGCTGTCCAGTAGTTCCTGAATCCATCCATCCATCCATCCATTCATCGACAAACATCATATGCATGCATGCTATTGTGCGGAATGCCCCTCACAGTCCCTTGGTTAGACGATTCGAACCCTTCTTCGTGGTGCGAAGGCAGAGGTTTCTGCTCAGGAGGCAAATAGTCTCGCGCGTCGCTCGAAAGAGCGCAAGTCCGGCGTCTGGAGTATAGCAGACGACTTAAGGCGCTCGCCGTGGACGACGTTCTCAAATCAACCAAGACAAGTCAAAGTCACTAGGTTTTGAACCCGTATATTGCTGCCAAATCGTCAGCCGACTCTATCACGGTCACAAAGACCAGCAACGGCAGACAATCTCTCAATCACATCAACACCAAGTCACAAAGTCAGATGCAGCGCAAGTTACCACAGCACCCCTGCTCGAATATATTCCAACCTAACCTCTACACAAGAGCGTTTCTCTATATAATACAATTGACTGGGGAAGACCTGTCAATCACAGAGCGTGCAGAAGCCGGACTTCTTCGATGGCCCGTGCAAGGCCAAAAAGAGGCGGAGCGTGCAGAAGCCGAGAGATGTGCAAGGCCCAAGGAGGCGGAGCGTGCAGAAGCCGAGAGGTGTGCAAGGCCCGAAAGATCTGCAGCGTGCAGAAGCCTGACGGGGAACTCGTGCAAGGCCCGAGGACTGCGTGCAGAAGCCGAGATTGATGCAAGGCCCGAAGGAGGCGGAGCGTGCAGAAGCTGGACGGGGAATAGATACCCCGTGCAGAAGCCGACCGTCCATCGAACCAAAGGGATGACCCCGTGCAGAAGCCAAGCGACACACACACATAGAAACACTTCGACATGCGTTGCATGTAGGCCTATGTATGTATATATGCGTCTATGAATGTATATATGCATGTATCTATCTGACAAAATTAATAGTAGGCCTATGTATCTGGTCACTTACTATAGCGCCTTCTAAGTACATTATGAAAAGCGCCGATGTATTGTATAATTACATTAGATCAGTTACGTGCTCCAGAGGGACGTAACGAATTCAGGATAGATGACTATCCATCATGCTAATTAACTTTACAGATTTTAAAGTTTATTATTTATGTAAAATCATAACGCCGATCGAGTACCTCAGTTATGTGCTAGTAGAGGTATGTAACGTGGTCAGGGTAAATGCTTAAGCCTGGCATTATAGAAGTTATCTCATAGGCTACTCAAGGAAGACCGTACGAGACCTAACAACAGCCCCCATACGACTT
>JACEVL010000017.1:918876-1001376 GCA_020284085.1 Aporrectodea caliginosa
AGTCGTTCAATAGTTCATTCATTCAGTCGTTCAATAGTTCGCTCATTCGTTCGTTCATTCATTCATTCATTCATTCAGTCGTTCAATAGTTCATTCATTCAGTCGTTCAATAGTTCGCTCATTCGTTCAATCGTTCAATAGTTCGTTCATTCATTCATTCATTCATTCATTCATTCAGTCGTTCAATAGTTCATTCATTCAATCGTTCAATAGTTCGTTCATTCATTCAATCGTTCAATATTTCGTTCATTCGTTCATTCATTCAATAGTTCGTTCATTCATTCAGTCGTTCAATAGTTCGTTCATTCGTTCATTCATTCAGTCGTTCAATAGTTCGTTCATTCGTTCATTCATTCGTTCGTTCGCTCGCTCGTTCGTTCGATCGTTCAGTTGGTCAGTCAGGGATTAGACCTAGGCCTAATTAGGCTTGAAATGGAACTGACTGACGATTGATTGACACATTTTCTTAAACAGCGTCGTCTAAAGATGAAGAACAGAAAGTCAGACATATTCGAGATAGGAAGGCTTTGTTGGAAATGTCTATCGAGGGGTCACAAGTAATTTTCAAGAAATCTGGACTAGAGGAAAGTGCATCGACCACTGTCTTCTCATCTCCTGAACTCATTAATTACTCATTGCCAATCAAGAACCGTTCGAACAGCAGCTGGAATTGGATTGCCTTTCCAGGGTACGACAGACGAAATGGAGGGAAACAGACCGACAGGTAGAAGAGAGAAAAGAAAGGCCTATGCATAAAAAATGGAGTCTGATGCATGCATCTGTTTGTGCATACAACATGCATACGTAATCGTAATCGTAATCGTAAATTTATATAGCGCCACTTCAAGAAATACTCCTCAGAGGCGCTCCCGACCTGACAACACCAAACCACGATCGAAAAGAATGGTTTTCAAACGCCTGCGGTAAAGGGGCAAGGAAAGCCAAGAAGCTCATTACGTAGGTTGCTAGGCAACCCATTCCAGAAAGATGGACCGACCACATGTAGCAAAGCTCTTATGAAGCACCATTGAAGTTCGAGCCACAGGGACAACCAGGTCGCCTTACATGTGCGCATACACATGAACGCATACTTAAACGTGCCTACATACATGTAGATGCATAACCAACTGTAATACACATGCATAGTTGCATGGACACACCCAAACAGCGAAAGAGTAAGACAAATAAAGTACGAGAGAGACAGAGAGTGACAGCAAAGAGAGAGAAGCGAGTCAGAGACAGCGAGACAGAGAGAGAGAGAGCAGAGAGAGAGAGAGAGAGAGAGAGAGAGAGAGAGAGAGAGAGAGAGAGACAGAGAGAGAGAGTCAACAAAGAGAGACAGAGACAGACAGACAGACAGTCACGCAGACAGAGAGAGAGGAAGACAGATACAGACAGAGAGGGAGGAGCATAGAAGAAGTATTAGTGCGAGGCAATCATTTGGCGTATGCGCTTCGAAGCGATCGAGGCGAGAGAGTTATCAGATGATGGACATTTTATGACGATCGTTGGATTATTTCCTTTTCGCGGACGTCATGGATAGCCTTTCATATGCAAACGCCTATCAGTCTGTTAGCGGACGATGTTTAATATTAATCCGAGAGAATTTCCTCTTGCCGCCAAACCACACGGGGTCGTTAGTCGCGAGTAAATTCGTCTGTGGACTCGATACTACTCGGCCGATTAGTTTTTATTGTCGTTGCTAAGAGATTCCTTTCTAGCTCTGCATGGCTAGTGAATAAGTGGCAAGTCTTGCCAAGTGCATTGGTTCTACGGTGTAAGTAACTTAAGGAGGGGAATGATCGCTTCGTCCACGTTACGCTGGAATACAAGTGACTCGCTTTACAGTCGTATACATAATGATATCCTACATGCACTTTAATGTATCTGTGCGTGTGTTTTCATAATATAGATGTTGGTGTATTTATGCATGTGTCTACCAAAATGAGACAATGTCATATGTGCTGGAAAGTGTGTTGTTCCTGGTTAACGTTTTGTCTCCGACCGGCGTTTATCCACAGCTGCCTGTCACTCCACATGAAAGGCTCCACCTCCTCATGTTCACGACGCTTCTTCTATCGAGACAGTCTTTTGTTCTAGACTGAAAACTGACATCTTTGAGTTTATCCCTAGTCTACCTGTGATGCTTCAATTACTAGGCTACTTCTGAGCTTTGTAAGCAGTGCATTATCAAATCAAAGTTGTATGGTATATTGTATTGAATGTGTGCACGTATTAATGACCATGTATATAGACACCTATTGCATGCATGCATGTGATGATGATGATGATGATGATGATGATGATGATGATGATGATGATGATGATGATGTGTAAATGTGTTAATAAAATTGTTTACATATACTTCTTGGTCTACATCTATTTGCATGTGTATACGCGTAAATCTATGTGTATACGCTATGCCTAGCATACATAATATGTATATGGGCTTAGTAGGCAATACAAATGGATGATTCTGGTGACAGCTGAGGAAATGTGGCTGATTCAGTGGGTGACTGAAACCAATGATCAAAACGAACATCGCAGCTCTAATCGAAAATACCGCGAATTGACAAAGCACTCGAGCGTTCTCTTGTTCACGACAGTCACCGATATATTGCAGGCTGCGTCGACTGCCGAGGTTGTTGTTGATGCTGATGTTGTTGCTGTTTGCTGTTGCTGCTGCTGCTGCTGCTGGTGACTGTGTTGCTGTGACAGCACATCTGCATCCGAAGCAGACCAGGAGGAAGAGGGGGAGGTGGGGAGTGGGGAAGAGGAAATAGAGACGAAGGAAGAGTGTATACGGTGAAGGGAACACAACAAAATGAAGGAAGACATGAGGATACGCAGGTTTTTTTAAATTTTAGTATGGGACTCTATTGTAGTAGTTGATCAGAGGATGGCTGTTGTCCAGACAGAAAAAAGTGAGAGAGTGACGGATAGAAACATAGTAACACAGGCAGGCATACAGTCAGACAGACAGAAACTGATAGAGGGGCTTCATCAGCATCCAAGCGAACCACTGAAACTGCTCAATACCATGGCCATTGACTTTTCACATTTCACTGCCAACCTACATAATCACTTTCTCAATCATTCACATTTTTCATGATCGTTTGTATCTTTAATGCAGGCTATGTAGGGTAAGAGGACGATTAGTAAATACCAGAATATTACTTTAACTATGCATGATATAGGCCTACATCTGCATAGTCTTACACACCAACTCTTTGATGTTGTGCGGGCGACGACTCGTGCTGCATACAGGTCCGCATGGTGGGGCTTCGCATCCAAGCATGGTAAAAATCGACTTCAAGCCATACTAACCAAGATGACAACGCACCTACCTGGTGTCCACTTTTGACCAACTCTGCAGCAAGCGGATGTCAACCTTTTCCTGTGATTGTAAACCACCCAGGTCATGTAGGCCTACTTCAAAAATTGCTCTCACACAAGAAACCAAAATCTATAGGGCCTACTTTTCGGCCTCGGTCTTACGATATATTGCTCACTCCACTTGACAATGATATGAGGAAAAATGCTATTGGGATAATGTTGTACTCAAACTGACTGATTCTGTATTTGGTTTTACTTAATTGTTCAATTTTGAATTAGGAGTTTCATTAGACCGTATACACAATTTAGACACAAAATGGCAATAAAATAAGAAGTGAACTCTTTTCATAGAACTATAATTATATAGACCTTCCCTACCAGTATTATATGCCTATGTTCGCTATACATGATGAGTAGCTCCCTTAACTAAAACGAGTTCTTGTAATTGTACGTGTCTATCTTCAAATTTAATCTGTGAATTTCTGGATTCTCCTTGTGAGTATATCAAGTAACATCAAAGAAAAACGGGAATATTCCAGTCTATGTACAGTTTCGCAGAGTGAAATTGGTGTCGCTATATGTTGAACTGTTTCAGTTGTCCTATTCCTATTCGAATGAAATCAAGAGTTCTGCAACGTATACCCACGATATAATGCAACACTCGTTGCTAAGTCAATCAATCAATCAATCAAAATGTTTATTGGCACCAAAGAACGTTGCAACATAACAGAAAATGAGCATCTCACAAAATATATATCAAACAGATTAAGTAATAATAGATAAAGCTGGACAACATTCAATGGGTACAACATTCAGTGGGTACCAAAAGGAGGAGCCCAAAAGGGACGATAGTCCCGCTAAGTAGGGCCACCTATGTAACTAGATCATTTCAAGACAGCAGTTTATAAGCTGTTGTGATTGACATAATGAGTAACATAGGACATTATTTTATTTAAACTTAGCTATCTTAACTACAGACAGATGCATCAACAAAACAATGGTAAAAGCAGTTAATCAGATATCTTAATATTGTTTCATAATATAAAGTTTAAGCTCCCTCTTGAAGTGGGGACGACTTGGAATATCACGGAGAACCTGTGGCAGACTGTTCCATAGAGATGGGCCTGCTATTTTAATTGCGAAGCTCCTTGTATTGGTGCGAGCAAATTCACCTCTGTATTGTGCTGGGTTTCTTATATGGTAGGAGTGGATGTCCATGACTAGGTCAAAATAATTATCAAATGCATTTGGCAGTTCTCTCTTAGTGTAGCGGTACATAAATTCAGCTGTTTGCATTAATTTTATCTGATGAAGTTTTAAAATACCTAGGTAAGCAAAGGCCTGATCAGTATGGGAGTTATATGGAAGTCGCCTTATAATACGAATGATTCTTTTTTGCAATATAATAATTCTGTTGAGTCTTGATGGGTAGTTAGAAGCCCAGATCATATTACAGTAGGTTAGGTAAGGATAGATTAAGGAATAATATAAAGTAAGGAGAATGCTCGTGGGTAATATATGGGCTAGTCTAGATATGATTCCTACATTTTTTGCTATTTTCAATGATATATGGTCAATGTGGTCATTCCATGTGATATGCTGGTCTATATAAATGCCAAGAAATTTTACTGACTTAACTTGGGGAATGACAGTTCCATCTATCAGAACTGAGCCTTGGTGAGATGGCTGGAGTTTCCTGTGTGAAGAGAACAGAATATAGTTAGTTTTCAGTAGGTTAAGGGAAAGCTTATTGGCTTTAAACCAGTCAGATACAAGTTCTAGTTCATTGTTTAACAACTGATACATGTTTTCATACGAATTATGTGAGATAAACACATTCGAATCGTCAGCAAACAATATAAATTGAAGAACCGAAGAGGTATTTGGAAGGTCATTAATGTATATTAAAAATAACAAAGGACCAAGCAAGGAACCCTGCGGCACACCAAACTTAATTGACTTAAAACTAGAAAAAATCCCATTACATTTTACTTGTTGCATCCGATTGGTTAAGTAGTCTTTAAACCACGAAAGAGGGATACCCCTTACTCCATAATTTTCAAGTTTTTTTAGAAGTATATTGTGGTCAACCGTATCAAAAGCTTTCGATAAGTCTAAAAAAATACCTATAGAAAATTCATTTTTATCAATTGCATGTGATATTTTATCCTGAATATTTATGACCGACATTGATGTAGAGTGCCCAGATCTAAAGCCATGTTGGTATGGGTAGAGAATGTTCATTTTATTAATGTAATTATTTAACCTTTGATACATTACTTTTTCTAATAGTTTTGCAAAATAGGCTAATACAGATATAGGTCTATAATTAGTAGGGTCAGTTGTTATACCCTGCTTAAATATGGGAGTAACTGTGGACGTTTTCATTCCATTAGGTACCATACCTGTCATTAAAGAGCAGTTAATTATATCCACTAGTGGACCCGTGATGAGAGATAAATTTGGGCTGATAATGCAAGGGTCTAATTGATCAGGGCCTGCACTGTGTGTTAATTTCAGAGTTGAGTTGAGCTCTAATAATTCCTGAGGTGTTATTGGAGTTACCACAAAAGAATTAGGTAATGGATAATTCATAAAATCACTACACGTTTTTTTAGATCCAGGAATTTTGGCCGACAAGTTCTGAGCAATCCCAGTGAAGTAGTCATTAAAGTTTTCAGCAATAATTGATTTATCCGTGTTAGGCACACCGTTTATGGTCAATGATTGGATGTTAGTAACAGAGGTTTTTTGACCCATTAGTGACTTAATAATAGTCCAGGTTTTTTAATATCGTTACTGGACTTAGCAAATTCCAGAGTGTAATAATTCTGTATTATTTTATTCTTAATAGTTTTGAACCTGTTTCTATACAATATAAAATTTTTTTTGTTAATTTCAGTAGGATTTTTTATATATAGGCTAAGCGGTGAAGTTTGTGCTTTTTATTGCATGACTTTAGCAGTCCTTTTGTCATCCAGGGATTTTTAAATGTCCGACGATTTTTCTTATCAACTTGAATCACTGGAAATGCCTTGTCGAACTGATAGGGGAACCGAAATCCGGGATCAGTGCATCGGAACAATGAGACAGCGTGTGCGTGACTGCGTCTTGGGGGCATTCTTGACGCCTTCTGCCTTGACGTATGTGAGTATGTCTACAATCTAACCGATAGCGATAGCAGATACTGGACGATACACGTGGTGACCGACTGTTCTTCAACATTCAAGAAGGAAACAGGATCCTGAATAAGGAAGCCACTTAAGAACTTCCTGCCCGCTAAGGGGAGGAGGAACCGGCACTTTCACGCGCGGTCATTAAAGCTGTTTATCGCTGCATTAATCTGGAGCTATGTCAGTCGATCTACCGACTGAGCGAGCGAGTACTCGTCAGTGTCTCTCACGACTCATAATGACGAATCAATGAACAGCTATTTCCGGCGTCTGTTTTGTGTATGCGTGGACTGTAATTAAGCGTTCTTTCGAAGCTTGTTGCAACGGCGAAAACAAGACCGCTTCGGGGAGCACAGTCTTTGATTTAGAGCAGTGTCGACGACGATGTCTTGTTGACTCTTGACTCGTGTCACAAAGAATCACGAACAGCGAAGCATTGAATGTCGCAGCCACGTGGTAAACAATCGGGAAAGCCAGATCTCTAATACGTGTTTTGTATTCCAACGTGCACGCCAGAGACTCGTCTGGAGGCAGCTCGTAATGAGCTATCTGTTGATTTGATTGAGCGACAAGACACTGAAATCGATTAAAATGTCCGCTTTCATTTAACGTTCCTAAGGCAAACCTTAATCGAACGAACTGCAGACATTTCCTCTAGCAATTTCACGATGTAAACAGTCCACACTGTTTGACGTGTAACCAGAGATTCCATTGACATATTGCATAGGTCTCTGTATAACCTGGTTTTTTAACCTCAGCTTTCTTTAATCCTGAAAATGCGGTTTGTAAAAAATGAGAAAAACGAAGCACTGAAAAGTTTCAGTTCACGACCTATTGGCTTGCCTAGCGCATTGCCAATGAAGGATGAGAAATAAAAAAATCGCAGGCAGACAGTGAGAAGACGTAGGAGCCTACATAGAGAGAGAGAGAAACTGCCAGACAGACAGAGAGAGGACGACAGAGTAGGCTATAGAAAGAGAAAGTACAAAGTGATAAATTATGTGCGTGTGAAGAGTCAATGAAATTGAGAGAGAGAGAGAGATTGTGCGAGTGAGAGGGATCAGAAAAGAAGGTAGGTACAGAGAGAGAGAGAGAGACAGAGAGACAGATAAGGAGATAGAGAGGCCAAGAAAGATAGGAGGATGTCGACATAGAGAGACATAAAGTACAGAAATAGTGCGAACTGATTACGCCATGTTGATTGAACCCATGGGTGTTTCGTGTGTGTTTCTACGTTGACATGCGATGACATCATCTGGTCTGGTCTGCCTGCATGACTGGACGGGGCTTATGAAGCCACGGGCGACTTGTTTCTGCCACTCGTCAGAAAGATGTTTGTCTGTTTCGATGATGCGATGATGATGTGGATCTGCGTTCCATCGCTTGGCCACAAGTTTATGAAGAGTCTGTTTAGCAGAAGGGATTCTAATGGGCGTCTAATGGCTGAGGAAGGAGCCACTTCGTCTGACTGAATTGTTTGCATCACGTACAAGGATACTCGATCCACTCCATCCGTCCATTGAATATAGGCATGCGTGTGATGTACACACACACACACACACACACACACACACACACACACACACATATATATATATATACATAGGCGTAGGAGGCGGAAGGGCAGGGTGCATTTGCCCCTCCCCAGAAAAAATAGGACGCTTTCGTGTTTTCGGGAGAAAGACGAGAATAAAGGGAAGGAGGAGGCCAATTACTCTGGATTTAGTTTTGTTTCGGGCATAAGTACATTTCGCATAATTCAAAATCTTTTCTAATTCATAATTCAATCTTTTCTTCCGTCTTTACACTTCATGTCACCTTGACATACAATCGTCTTTTCCTTCGCCCATCCATCCATCCATCCATCCATCCATCCATCCATTCATCCATCCATCCATCCATCCATCCATCCATCCATCCATCCATCCATCCATCCATCCATCCATCCATCCATCCATCCATCCATCCATCCATCCATCCATCCATCCATCCATCCATCCATCCATCCATCATCCATCCATCCATCCATCCATCCATCCATCCATCCATCCATCCATCCATCCATCCATCCATCCATCCATCCATCCATCCATCCATCCATCCACCGATCCATCCATCCATCCGGCCATCAATCCATCCATCCATCCATCCATCCATCCATTCATCCATCCATCCATCCGTTCATCCATTCATCCATCCATCCACCTATCCATCTAATAACATTAACATCCATCCATCCATCCATCCATCCATCCATCCATCCATCCATCCATCCATCCATCCGTCCATCAAATCCGTCCATCCATCCAAATCCGTCAAATCCATCCATCCATCCGTCCGTCAAATCCATCCGTCCATCCATCCATTAAATCCATCCGTCCATCCATCCATCCAAATCCATCCATCCATCCGCAGATCCAAATCCTTCCAATTCCGCCCATCAGATCCGTCCAAATCATCCATCCGTCCATTAAAGTCCATCCGATTCGTCCAGTCCGTCCATCCATCCGTTCGCATGAATCTTTCTGCTGTTAACGTCCGTCCGTCCTCCGTCTCTGTAATTCCGATCCATCAATCCATCCGTCTCCGTCCATCCATCTCGTCCGTCCATCCGTCAAATCCGTCTAGTACGTCTGTCACGTCCGTTAATCAAATCTAGTCCATCCATCCATCAATCCATAGTTAAGTTAACATAATGTCAACCATCCGTCCATCCATCAGTTATATCGTAAATCCGTCATCCGATCCACCTATGTTAATCCAATCTATATCTATTTCTGATCAAATCCGTCCATCCGTCCATCCAAATCCGTCCATCCGTCTGTGTGCATCTGTCCATCCCATCCGTCCATCTATCCATCCGATCCATCCCACCCATCCATCCATCCATCCATCCATCCACCCATCCATCCATCAATCCAATTATTCGTCGATCCATCCATCCATCCACCCATCCGTCCATTAATCCTCCTCCTCCTCCTCCTCCTCTTTCGTCACCTTCTTCTCTATCCATCTCCTCCTGCGGTCGTTCTGACTGGCTGCAGATGCACAAATTATACGGCGTAGCTTCAAGCGTTGGCGACAAAACGAACGCCTTCCAGCATCCTTCCAGCATCCGCATCACGACCGACAGCAGCAGCAGCAGCCGCTGAATCATGCGCTGCGTCGGAGGAGACGGAAGAGACGGAAGAGACGGAAGCGTCGCTCAAGGGCCGTGTTTGCCGAACGAAGTATAAGCTACGAGGTGATGCAGAGGGTAGAGAGGATGCAGCGGAACATAACGAGAAGGAAAGAGGTGAAGGAAGAGAGGCAAGAAGACTGGGAGAAAGACGAGGGAATGGGGATAGAGAGCATGCAGAGAAGATGGAACATGAAGAGAAATTAGAGAAGGGATTATGAGTTGGAGGAGGAAGTGTTAGAAAGGCAGAAATCGTAGAAGTAGAAGAGCAGGTAGGGTGACTAATTGAAGGAGGAGAACAACGGGGTGATTACAGGAGGAAGGGGCGAAGAAGGGAGACAGTGGAGAATGAAGATGTGAAAGAGAATAAAGCAGAAGAAGAAGAAGAAGAAGAAGAGACGAAGAATCGAAAGAAGTGGATGGAGAGAAAGTATTGGAGAGATAGAGAGGAGAAGGAAGAGAAGGAATAAAGTCAGAGAACAAATAGAGACAGGAGGAAGAGTGGAAGAAAGGAGAGGAGTAAAGAGATGAAAATAGAGAAGAATAGAAACAGAGGTGAAGAACAATGGAGAGAGAGGGGCGAAGGTTGGGAGACAAGAGAAGGGGGGACGATGTGATCAACGAGCGGTTCCCACCGAATTCGCTAATGACCGCAATCCAGATTTACGTGAGCCTCGCCGGTCGCCCTTCTTCAAACTCAGCCCCATCGAGTCGTATCCCTATCCTCTAGAATGCCACTGATGTCTGCTGCCGCTCTAAGGGTCTGCGTTGTGCGTCGGGTTGGTTGGCGAGGGACCTCTTTCGTGCACTTCGCCTCCTCTAATGCATCTGGCTTCCTGTCTAGATCATACGATTAGCGCCTGTAGCCATAAATGCCCAGCGCGTGCACGCACCATATTGTGACAGCATTGTCCTACAGTACAGACTACAGAGTCACTATGACGTCTATAGTATCTTCGTATACTGCGGATCATCTTCAACCAAAAGCATCACACGTGCGTCAAGGACAACATACGCAACTGACTCCTGAGTAGCTTCTTGAAAGGGCGCTATATAAATGCTCTGAATAAGAATCCTCTAAAACTGGCACTCCCATAACGATAGAGCGGAAGTAGGGTTGAGAATAAAGGAAGCAAATTGATGTTAGGGTATGTCACATGTTAACATAATGTAAATATAAATTCAAGAAATTTCTGAACGCTAGACAAGAGCTGCGACAAATTATTTTATTCATGCGCGCGAAGAGATGGTAAGAGTATAATAAATTATACTGATGTGCGTCCTTGGTCTTCTCTATGTTTGAAACTGCCTCTGATATAGGACTATATATAGGCCTAAGGAGTGCAGTGCACCTTTAGGCTACATATTCCTACCAGAAATAGACCATGACTGCCTGAAGATGCAGTCCAAAGACGCTAGACGGGCTCTCCTCTTAATTGAAGCAATCATTTTAATAGCCTCCTCTCCTTAGGAGGCTAAGCTGTCAGTCACAGACGGGCGACCTTCGATATGTCATCTTGCTGAGACGGGATCGTTTCTCTTCGACAGTGGTTCCATGTAGAAACATGGTTTTATTGTATGATAAAAGTTGGATGGTTGTCATTCGAAGATCTATCCACGTATAGGCATCGTCGTTCTTTCTGCAATTGCTCGTCAAGGAGAGCGTGTGAAGTAATTACAGAAAACGCCGTCGCACGCTGTTCGAGCGCAGCATAATCGCTTGATGGATGATGGCTAAGACGACGCAGACGCCTCAGTGCGCATGCGCCAGGCGGAAGCACTTCTGGAGATTCCGACGGCGATTAAAGAAGCGGAAGAGGAATGGCGGCGGTTGACCAGCGCGAACCGGAAAATTTCGGATTGCTTTAAATTCATGCCTCCTCTTTCCCACTTGAAATCAGACTTATATCTATGGGTTGTTGCTGAATGCAATAGAATTAGCCTCGGTTTAGGCTTAGGTTTGTCTATGTAATACAAATAGGCCTAAATAAAGGTTCAACGCAAGGTACGGTAAAGCAAGTCGGGGTCATGGCCTGATTGACCTCCCTAGAGCGGATCCTCTAGTATTGGGACAAAAAACAGCTATAGAAATTGGCCTAATAGCAATAATTGGCCTTTCTCGATGACCTTGTTCGATTATCCGTCGGTTTGCCCTTGAGGGGAGCATAGAATAATGGTAAAATCACTGGCGTGAAGGGCATAACATCTAGTAGGAAGCGGGATCGATGCCCGCTACCCTCCCAAAAGTTCACTCAGCCTGTAATTTACTAGATGGCGTTGGAGAATTGAATTCTTTTGAGTATGTCCTAAATTAGATTTGGTGAAAATAATAAATGTAAGAATATAAATATTACCATAAAGGGTTAGAGATTAGTTATGTTAGAAAGTTGAAATATTTGAGTTGTGCCTTCGTTCAAAGTCAGTCTGCGTGTCATGACTCGATAAAATTCGATAGATCTTTTATTCGTTTTATTATTTTTATTCGTTGTTCAGCAAATGTAAGTTTAGTGAACCAGTTTTATTGCATCTTGTCAATGTCGTATTGTCTATCCTACTTATTATATGGAATGGAAGCGATGAACCCTACAGAGGAGTCCTGAACTCTTTTGATTATGTCATAAATTGTGAAATCTAAAAAATTCTCGGAGCTAGGCCGATCTTAGATGTGTCGATGGTATTTCCAATAAAAAATTATATGGAAGCTCGTAGGATGAAGGAGCGTTGAGAAAATTAAAAACACGAGATTTCTGATAAAAGTTCTATCGCTATTAACCCTGTGCTGAAGTTTGTTTAGGCCTATAATAATTATTTATGTTATGCTTAAGACATCTGTATAAATTTTGTTGTTTGCAGTTGAGACTATTTCCCTGCAGCTTGTGTATCTACTCTCTTTTTTGTTTGTGTGTACTTCTGCCATGATTGGTGAATTAACATTAATATATTGGTAGCAGATCTATTTATGTAATTCGATTGTTTTTAGCGTTGTAATGTTGGTAATAGTAAATTGTGTCATTTGTAATACTGTCGGCATTACTTGCTTTCGTAACATTATATTTTTAAAATGAAATTACTAAATTTTGGTATCACCATTCGCATTATTATCAATATTATCCTGTGCTGTAAACCAGATGACTCGACGTTGAGAAAAGAGAAATCTTCGGCTGAATAAGTTCACATGCCGGTGTAATTATTTTATGATTGGCAGGTCGCATCCTGCCGCAGCGCTCTGTAATGCATGTCAGGTGACGAGACGAGCAGACTCCCTTGCATCATGGATGCTTGTAATCCGACAGGTGTGAATAAGCTGTCATTTTTTCGTGCAATATGCTGACGCTTCTGTAGAGCCCGCCAAAGACGGAGTCTCTTATGTAAGAGCGTGCCACGTTGCAAGGTATAAGGTGAGGCTATTACAAGAAATCAGACTTATGCAAATGTTATATTACGTATTATGCAATTATATATCATCTGACAGTTACACTTATCATTCATCTGTTCAGCTGCTGCCCACTGCCTTTGAGGCCATATATGTCACAAGTAATGCCAGGACGCCAGAGTAGCAGCTATCGCATGCATTTCAATATATGCGAATATTTCGACTGATTGGAAGAATTGCGCTACATAACTCGAATCTTGCGCTAATGATAGAAACAGAACCTGCAAAGGAAGTTCACGTGGTCAGCCATCGATACGTCTACGTCCAGACTTACACCCAGCTTGCAGACGA
The DNA here is from genome assembly GCA_020284085.1 of Aporrectodea caliginosa. NCBI lineage: Eukaryota > Metazoa > Annelida > Clitellata > Crassiclitellata > Lumbricidae > Aporrectodea > Aporrectodea caliginosa. Next base: position 932,288 of record JACEVL010000017.1, read on the forward strand.
CAAGCTGTTGATTCCAATCAGAGAAGTGCTACTTTATCACAATTCCGTAAATGTGTTACTGCACCATCGCATGTACCCTGCTATGTATATACTGCGTATTTGTCGCATTAAGCCACAGCCGATTACACAACATCCATTCTGTACCTCCGCTACATTGGCTCGTGTAGATGACATGTGTGGCATATGGAATCACATGGCACACATGCAAGTACATCGTATGGATGGCATGTAGGGTAACTAGGGTTGCCAGACGTCCGGCAAAAGGAGGATATGTCCTCCTTTATGGCCTCATGTCCTCTGTGGGGCAGGCAAAGCTAAAAACCTGAAAAAATATCCGGCTTTTGTATGTTTGTTGTATTGGGCTATTGGCTATTATTTCATAGCAGTTTTTGACGACTTTACACGCACATTGTCCTTGAGTTTCCCTGAGCCATACCATGCAGACTAACAGTCCAATCTATTGTACTTATTTTTTTTATTGCGGCTCCAATTCTTGCTGCGGAAAGTTGGCTCCTATCAGAAATACTGATAACAATCGATTGCTTAAATAAATACTTTGTAACATTATGATAAAAGCCTCAATTGATTTCATACAGCTTTCCAATGTGACTTCGTTTCTTGGTATACCTATAGGAGACCATCATCTGACTCCGAAGTCCGGAGTGAAACATTCAATGCATCCTACTTTGTCCGCCTTTCCGGCTTTCTGCTTCCTCCTTAGGCTATATATATATATATATATATATATATATATATTATATATATCCATGTATCTGACAACCCTACATATATATATATATAGTAGCCTACAATAATTATTATTGTGCGTCGTCAGCATATTGCTGAATCCGCGCTCCTAGAGAAGTGACGAGTTGAGCCAAATCAGCCGCGTATAGAGGATGTAAAGAAGCGGCCGAAGCACTCAGCCTTGCCCTTGCGGAGCATTGAGTGACACTGGTGTCCAAGCTGTGCAGTCTGACCCGATTGATATCATGATTGGCCTTCCATTCCATTAATAGCTTGTTCAAAATATCATGATCGACCGTGTCAGAAGCTGCGCTTACAACCAGGAGAGCGAGCAGCGTGACAAGACCAGAACCAATGGCGTCACATACATGTCCTTGATGAGTATCAGAAGAAATATCCCTTCCTGAACCCGGACTGGAGTATAGCGCGTTGGTCATTTTAGGTAAAGCTTTGTACATCTCAAAATTACTTATTAACTTCTAATGCACAAGCAAGGCATACACTGATGGTGCAAAGTACAATTCATATATATATATATATATATAGATTATATATATAATATATATATAGACTATATGTAAAGAATCATAAACTGTTGCAGCCGTAAGAATGATGCTAGTGCTCAGAGTGTAAAAACGATTATTACGTCTGCTTAACTTGTTTATATAGATAAGTATTTAGTAGTCATAAATTGAACTGCAGTACTGCACTATTGTATCTGACTTTGCGGCGCCTGTGTATGTACTGTACTACGTATTAGCAATTATTGTCCGACGATATAATAAGCTATACCGCAATATCGAAGGGATCTCTGTAAAAACGTTCAATGCCAAACGTTCTGCAGTGTTTTTTGTCATTATTAGCCGAATATTTTTCTGTTCGATCTTCCTAGATGCATAAGGCATACGTCACACAGACTGAGCAATCTTCTATGAATTAATATCTTGGCTTGTAACGTTTCTGAGCATAGATGTGTATCTTCGATTCCATGTGGCTGTAGTAATTGCACGACAGACGTTAGCAGTATTGCAAGCAGTAACTGTAAATCACACGATAAGCACAGTCCTTGAGACACAAAACAATTATTAGATGGTATATGCATCGAAGATAGCTGTCTGGTTAAAGGTAATGCAATTCAACTGATCTTAACAAAAACTAATCTTATAATCTTACTTGGCCTGTCTAGAGAATAGTCCAAGATTTTAATTTTAACGTATCTACACATGTATTGCTATCTGGTTATTTAAATGTGGCCTTCTTATAATGTGCTTGCCACAGACATCGATCCTCTTATAAGATTTGGGGATCGACATATGGCGAGCACATGTGCTTTGTAATTCTCGGCTCAAAAGTCCCAGCAATGTCCTTGGGAAAACTCACCTCAAAGTGCCGTAGTATATATATATGAAAATTAGCTCAAAAGCAGCTCAGATATATAGGCCCAGCTGAGATCGATATATATATAATTCTTAGGTATTTCGTTTTAACTGATTGCCTTGTTCACTTAAGACTCGACTGCTGTAACTCCTCATCCATTATATTGTCTCGTATCAAATAAAATGTCTTCAAACGATTTACAACTCTCACGGCCGTGCTGTAACTATATTCCCCAAACATCATCACTCAACCCCGGATCCCAATAACCCCATAACTGTCTTAAGATCCCTCAACGCATCCACTGCAATACTTCTCAATCTTCATGAAATCGTAAGCTGTCTACTCATTCTGAGACCTCTCTATCTTGGGACCCCACTCCATTGCGCTCTCAAGTTCTGCCATCTATCCTTAGACTATGCTGAGCCATCTGTTTTTACGAAATCCCGAAAGACCTCAGTCATTTCGCTATCCCTCATTCCATTCAGTAAATGTCAGCTCTCATGACTACGCCTGTCCCTCTCCTGGAAAATACAATGTATAATGAAAACGAAACTTTTAAAACTGTCCTATGCTACATCTGATAATGGACCATCTTTGTAACAACAGTAGCCGTCATAATCACTTTACACCTTAGCAAACGTTACTTTCTCATGTCTTTCTCTGATCCCAGGGCTCTGACCTGACACCGAACTGACCCACTGACTCTTAACGACTTCATGCATTAGCTATAGCACCGCTTAATAAGCTGGTCTTCCTGACGCATCATTTGTGTACACGGTGCTGAGAAATCTCGTAGATTTACATTTCATTACATTGTACAGAACAGCTATAAAATAGTACCAGAGACTTGCTGCCTTAAAATCAATTGATTTTTGAGCATAATAATTATTGTATCTCTCACGATTTATCCAGTAGCAGAAATACAGCACAACTCCTGCATAGGTTATATATCAGTATCAATAATTTACGTCTTTTATATAAGTTTTTTTAACGTTATTCAAAGCAGAGACTTACAAGTTCGAACGAAGGCGCTAGTATGCTGTAGCCAAGCTCAAGCATAGTGATCCACAGGAGAAACAGTCATTAGTCAAATCTTGGCTGCATTTGAGACTTGTAATATTTTATTTTATTTATTTATTTATTATACATTTATTACACGCCACTATCTAATGACTGAACATCGATTGATAATAATCGTTTATTCAACAATCCGGTTGATCTGCAACCGGTTACAGACAATTATGCAATTCACAAGACACAAATCTTGACTCCTAACAAACAAGCCTAATCTTATCCGCCCAACGGGGGCTCGAACTCGGTACCTCTCGGTCACTTAGCCACATGTTATCCAATGCGCCACTGAGCAATTTTGAGTTCAGGATTTACTTGTCCCTACACAGTAACCGTCTCAGAGGAGGCTCGAACCTCTACTCTTCGCGTTACAAAGCGAGCTCTCTAACCATTCGAACACCATGTAATATTCCGCAGGGTCTGTGTTTATCGTAGACCTTTGCAAAAGTTATTTGCAAAAAACCCAGAATATCAGAATTGTCAGACGGCAATCTATCATGGTCAGCAGTGTGCGGCGTGACTCATTATTCATGGAACAAGAATGGATGAGTGGAGATGAGACTCTATGGGCTTTTCCAGCCAGTCAAGGGGCAAAGATCTGACATCATGTCATGGCTCCGTGGACGCAGAAGTCATGAGCCGGATGGCTCACAACAGAAACGTTGTCAATCATGAACACTCAGGCATTCGACAAAGAAGAAAGAACTACAAGGTAAACTCGTACCATTCTCCTAAAAGGAGTCTTTATTTTCCACGTTTTATATTCTAAGGTCGTATCTCTCTTTGTACCTATTGTCATATCCTTGTGTTTTGTAATACATGTCTATCTTCGTATACATTGTGTTATAATTATACATAACTCAACAAGTGGGCCGAAAGTTAAGAGTTTAAGGCACCCAGTACCGGTACTATATAAAGTTCTCATTGCAGAATACATGCATGTGCAACATAATATATAACTTTGTTTAAAAAAATCACATTTTATATATGCATGCATGATATGAAAGCCTGGACAATGAACACTGGAAACTAGGACAATCGATCGTCACGATCTATTTAAATGGGCATTTAATACCTTCTGTTGTTCGCAATATAGTCGATAATTGCCTTTGTATTTCGAAAGCTATCATAAAAATTATGATAGTCGCTAAAACACTGAGAAAATCTGAGTCGAAATCGCCCTGTAGGCTGTAGGTGGCGCGCCATGCCGTCGTGGTTACAATGGTTTGGTGTTATATAGAACACTATTTCACGATCTATTTTATTGTACGTCAGTGCTATTGAATCCACGTGACTTCTATGCCTCTTACCCAGCACTATAAACTATCGATCGATTAAGATGATATCTAACAGAGATATGGACGACGATGACATTCTTTTTACTGCACTCATCTATCAGCCAGACTCCGCAGAGGACGCTGCAGCTGAGGCGCAGGCTCATCTATAAATTTCACCAGACAAAAAATGGATGACTGTTCTTACGAGAAGCGCCGCGACTCGTCCGCAAAGTGTCAATTTCCTATAACGACGCGGGAGTCAAACCTCGGATGAAAACGGAAATGGTTGCAGTGTTACTGGTCTGCAGACACGCCACCCGTCAAAGTATCTGTCTGCATATTGGGGCCATACATGTAGTACAAGCCGTCACCGTTCGTTGGCTGTGTCCATTGGTGCTTTGGTCAATCCACTGAGACGTCTTTGACGCAACAGAACAAGGCCACTTGAACATGTTTGGGCACCGCAGAAGGACAGGGCCACTTGAACATTTGTGGGCTCCACAACACACGGGTCCACTTGAACATGTGTGGGCGCCGCAGAGTCGACGCTAAGCGCGGTTTCAATGCAGTTAAACGATGCATTGCACCGAATCTTATGAACTGTTTAACAGTTCTGCAACAATATACGCTGCACTTAGTCGCCATTTCCACGGAAAAGCGTCACCAGTGACGTACAAAGTGAACAGATCCAGGCTTCGAGATTGAGCCGGGGAAAAAACGACAGAAAAAAAATAGGTTTCTGAAACTCATTTGTTCTGCCTGAGCACCCTCGCTTGGTCATGAGCCAAGCTCCCAGTAAGCGGCTCGACTTAAAATCGTCGCCACGGGCCCTTTATATTTGTCAGAACAATAACGAAAATGATATGAAAATCCAGTTCGTGGGACAGTAATGGTCACCAATGGACTGCGATACATTCTTTATCTTATTCCTTTATTTCAGATATTTATACATAGCACTCCTGTCTACATATACACATATAGATATAGTGATTGGGTCTTTAACACTAAGCAATCGTACATTGAATTGTTCAGCATTTCCACACAATTAGCGTCTCATAGAGAGTACTTAACATATCACACCATCAGTGTTTCCGTTAACGCCCAAACGGCCGTTTCTTACGTCCGTAAAAAAAACGTCCAAATTTGTCGGTGTGATAGCCAAAAGACATGAGCTACGTCCAAAAAATTCTAGGTCAGGGCGTAAAAACGTCCTCATTTTGGACTCTAACGGAGACACTTCACGCCATGTCAGTTTTGTCATGGGCGCATTTTAGTCAAGGTTTTACTACAATATTCATTCGAAGTAACAATAAATTGAAATTAAGACAAGGTCGACACAAACATCCCTGGTAGCCATTAGATATCACTAGATGCTGAATACTACTCTTTTTATCCGTACAAACAGGTTGATAGTAGATACTAAGTACCTTCAATCGCATATTACATTAGCAGATTGACAGGCAGATAGGCAGTCATACATTGGGCATTTTAATAAGAGACTGCAGCCTTAAATTGCATTGTTACATCGCGCTACTCCCTGCGGCCACGGTCCCATAATCGTGAGCTTCCCATGTTTGACAACCTGTCTCAAAATGCTTTCTTGCCTGCAGATGCTATACAAATAAACTATGTTTTCCCTAGATCTGGCTAATTAAACCCTTCATTTTCCCCTATGACTAGCCCTAGCTCTTCTTCCTCTATGTTCCTCTGATGTACAATAAAGCTTCTCATTCAATTCATTGTTGCATATATAAATTAATTAATTTGTGTTTATTTGTTTGAATGTATTAATCTTGCCATGTACAGTGTGTTTGCTAGTGCTTCTCAATAAAGGATATACTTACTTACTTACTTACTTATTATGCTTGACTAGATTGTCCAGCTATATTGCCTTTAAAAAACCCACCCAACGTGTGTGTGTGTGTGTGTGCCTGACCAGTGTAGTAGCGATTAGAGACGGGGTGGATGTACGGTCGCATGGGGAGTCGGTCAATAACATGTCTCTCTTTGTAAGTGCACAAATTATACGGCCAAATGTTCCTACTGGATCACAAACAGGCTAACAATGACACACTCTGACCCGGCCAGTCACCACATCGGCAATGATAAATAGCATGAGTACATGCTGGGAAAAAGGCACGAAATGCGGCAATAGAGACCGGACTGGCCAGCTGCAGGTTGCAACGGAGCCTATAATATCAAGACTGAGAGAAAGGCACATGAATTGAGAAACTCCGAGGAAGTTATTTAAGTGACATAATTTATAATAAGGTACCGGTAAACGTGGTTCTCTTCTGTATGCTTTCGAGCGCTTTGAACGCTTTTACGATACCATTTCTTTTTGGCCGTGCTGGAGTCGTGAGCGCCTCTGAGTAGTTTTCTTGAAGAGGCGCTATACAACTGTTCGAAATGAATGAATTTAATCATCGAAGCCTCATTTGAAATTTGCTTTCTGGTCACCTTACGTGTCGTGCTTGATCGTCGTCGGCCAAGAAATTAAGCTTACTTGTCCGTTAGCATTATACCGTTGCAGTGAAAGCTGCAGTCGGATTTCGTCAAGCTTAATCCTTAAAGTGAATTGTCAACTGTGTTTGGTATCCATTAGTTTGTTTCTGGGTGTGTCTGGGTTTCACCAACTCCTTGGTAAAGTCAAAGGCCATTAGTCTAATGGTCGGTCTATTTATAAGAATGACCTTAATAACTCATAAAAAGCCTATACGCTGTGTTAACGAATGGCCGAACAGTGAGTTAAAAATAGTCTGCCTTTGGCGAAGGACCCCATTATAGCCTGACGTTACTTCTCATCCTCCATAGAAAATGGTTCAGAAACGCTGAACTTGAGCTCCATACTATCTACTCTAGATAGGAATCAATCTTTTGAGCATTGTGTGAACGAGGGAACCGGTTGCTGGTAACTTTTCAACTTATCTTAACATTTCATATCGTTCAAACTAGCGTAGAGGTGTCTCACCTTAGTTCTCTTGAAGCGATGCTAAGTTTATATAAATTTCAAATTTCATTTACAAGGAGAATGAATTTATGTCGGGAGCAACTAATGACTTTCATATAATCATCATCTCTGATTTGTTTTCTCATCCTTTATGTTTACCGCTTTACGGTAGACCCTATAATAAGTCCAGATTAGCGAATCACATACGTAGTAATGCATTTCACGATGTAGGCTAACAGGTTTATAGTTCGCGATTCGAACCATGACACAGTGAATAAAAGTCACAGAATTAGATCGCGACTGTCTTGTTCTGGCTTGACCGCCCAGCATGATGCAATCTGTAACGTGTGGTGATATAGAATGATGCAGGCTAATGGAGCCTTTATGTCGAACCATATTGTCTAAAGGGACTTGCCACGTCGACAAAACATTAAAACGTTCGACATTTTTCTATGTGGCACTATCGCATAATATTATGTTCTTCGGTCATTTTCACGGTTTATATCTCTGTCGTCGTAAGGAATAGTCGCCATAACGCGAGTCATAACCGACTGTTCGCAAACGCGGCTTTCAGCCAATGGTCATTAGTATATTAGTTTAATGTTTGGTCCATTCGCACGAATTATCTTGAACTTTGCTATTTCCAAATAAATATTGATAATTAATTAAATCCATGGTTGGTTCATAGTAAGGAATGGCAATCTTTTTTTCGCGTGCAACTGTGAACATTTGAAACGAGTAATGGCAAATAAGCTGCAGTAAAAAGACAAAAGTGTTGCGAAAGATTGCAATTCTAATATGTGGATAGAAAGATTGTCGTGCTTTACGGAGATTTTCAAGATTCAATATGCAAGGCAGAAAAGAGTAGTCAGTTAAAAATAATACCTAACTGGAGCAGAAAAAAACATATCTTCAACTGCGAAGTTGTTTGATATTACTAATGAAAATTTGCTCTTTTAACGGCACTTATTTGAATTGATTCGTCCAGTGCGTGAGATACAAGTAACATACAGCTACCGGAGAAAAACAAACAGCTTTTTGTGTGTAATAGTGTACTGTAGTGGTTAACGTGCTGGATTGTCAACCAAGAGAGGTCGGGGTTCAAATTCCTGCCAAGATAGGAATTTGATTCGAGATTTCTGTTCCACTTGGGTCCTCTGGTCACTTAGCTATAATGAGTACACTGACCGTACACATTCGGCGAAGATGAGACGGCGAAGTAGAGAACTAGTCACCTGCCGTCATATGCCGAGGCTAAGAAAAATAAAGTCGCTAACACTTAATCTCTCACGCTATAGCTTAGGGGACTTTATCTTCTTCTCAGCGTTAGCGTATACGTGCGATAAGCTAAGCGCCAAAATCCTCGCTTCTCCAAAGAAAAAATGCAGATCATCATAGATGGACATTGGACAGTGGGTTATGCGAACGACACACAAATTATTTAGAAGCTATTTTACATTGCGAATCCTTTTAAGGTAATTTAATGTTAAGGTTTAGGCCATGAGGGATTCTAACACAATTATCAGGGTGTAGTCTGTGAAATTGGTGCTAAATTTATGGTTGACAACAGAGGAGGGAGAGCGAGATGTAAAAAAAATGTATCTCTAATGACAGAGGTGATTGTGTCCAGATGGATGGATGGATGTATGGATGTATGGATGGATTTGAATGGATGGATGGATGGATGGATGGATGGATGGATGGATGGATGGATATGGATAGATAGATAGATGGATAGATGGATGGATGGAGATAGACAGACAGATAGATAGACAGACAGACAGACAGATAGATAGACAGACAGACAGATAGATAGATAGATAGATAGATAGATAGATAGATAGATAGATAGAATCATCATCATCATTATCAGGTATCATCATCATGTCATTTATTGAAACAGACAATTCAAGAATGACACATAGACAGACAGAATGGTAGAATTGTACGGGATGATAGATAGATAGATAGATAGATGAACAGAAATCCTCATCATTATTAGGTCAATCCACTGAGACGTCTTTGACGCAACAGAACAAGGCCACTTGAACATGTATAGGCACCGAATGGTAGAACTGTACGGGATACAAAAAGCATAGCCAAAATGAACAGAAACCCCGTTTAATTAGGGTCACCTACATGTAATAACAACTCTAGGCAATAAGGTGACAAATTGACATGGCTATTGAACGAATAGCACTGAAGATTAACACGAAATTCAGTGAAAAATCAAAAGGGTAAAGGTAGAAATTCATCTATAACTGAGCCGAATACCTGATACCATAGGCAGTAAGAAAATAAAATGACTAAACTAACGTATATAGGCCCCTATATATTTATATATTATATATATATACTGATACAGTGTAGGCCTATACAAGTTTGTAACTAACTATAGGGGCCTATATAATGCACAGTCATAAGAAATGTTTAAGTGCTGACGCATCTGCTTCTTGAATAGCCGTAAATTTAGCACTGAGCGAATACTTATTGGAAGTGAGTTCCATAATAATGGACCAGCAAACATTTAATTGCAAATAGCCTTGTATTCGTAAGGAGGAAGATGTTATAGAAACTTTCTTGCGATCTAGTAAAATTGAAGTGGCATTCTGTATGACTCTTTGAAACAATTATTAAGGAGTTACTGAATTTCACTGAATGGGGTAGTAGTTTACGTTCAAATCTGTACATAATTATAGATGGAAATTAGGAACTTATTTATAGAGTCAAATTTCAAAATGTTCAAACTATGTTCAAACTAGGTAAGCAGTGTTCAGTGTCCATACCATACAATTTCTTGGCAACAATTCTAATCGCACATTGTCGCAGCCGCAGGACAGCTAAAATTTTCAGACTGGAATGGTAGTTGTGAAGCACTAACTAGTATAAGTTTAGTCAAGCATATTGAGGCAGAGCAAAACGAACATTATACAATACTTTTGAAAATTTTACAAGATAAATGACTATCGATATTAACACCAAGAAATTTACATGAGTTCGCTTGAAAAATCTGCTATTTGTCAATTGTCAATACGTATGCTTATATTTAAATCAGGAACTGGTTGTTGGTTGTTAAGTGAACAAAACAGAATGAAGTTGGTCTTGCTTATAATAATATATTATACAAGAATAATCTACCGATGATATGCATCTCGATTACATGCATGTATTCGTTCATTCATTTCAGAAATTTATGTAGCACCCCTTCAATGTGTCAATTTAAAAATACCCAACTCCCAGTCCAAGGGAAATATAAAAGATTTACCATGTTCTTCATATCGCTACTTTGCTGCAACTGATTGCGATGATGATGATTATGTTAATGATTATGGCGATGGTGGTTGTGATTTTTATGGTCTTTTGACCATTTTTCGTGGATTTTTAAAAGTAAAACTGCTAGTTTTTCTGTTTCTTTCTTGACACTGCTTATGCTTATTATTAGGTCCACTACTCAAAATATGCAGATGATATATTATTTTTTGGTTGGTTCGTCACACGATGACACTGTAGCCAGCATTTAGGACTGGGTTGAGACGAACAACCTACGTCTTAACCACAACAAGACTCGTGAGATGGTTGTATTTCGGAGAGGCAAAGGCTCCTCCATTTCACCGATATTGCCTGAAGCCAAACGGGTTGAATCAATGCGGGTTCTTGGAGCTAAGCTAAGTCAAGACCTTCGAATGACTACACACATTGACCACCTCCTAGTAGCTTGCTCCTCTTCAATGTATGCTCTGAACGTGCTCAAATCACATGGACTTATTTCAGCAGCATGGCAAATTGTTGCTCAATCCACAACCTTTGCACGTCTCCGGAATGCCTCACCAGCTTGGTGGGGCTATACAGAAGCCGAAGAACGGGACCAGTCGGGCAGCTCATCAGACGCATGAAACGCAGAGGATTTCTGCATCCTCAGCAAAGAACATGTCTGACCTAGAGCACTAGAGGCAGACAGACGTTTGTTCGGTACCATTTCCTACAACCAACATCAATGCAGGTGATGCTTCTTAGAGCGATGATTTCTGCTGCTTGTGCATCTGGATGAAACAATTAATGCTTCTCTTTCGCTTATATAAACAGACGAAGCATATGCATTTTATCATATGCATATGCATTTTATCATATGCATAATTATGTAGGCCTATTTTATCTGTACACGTCTCTGGGTATCTGTGTGTCCGAGAAAGTACATAGAAGAAACAGAAGGATTTTCCCAGTGATTGCTCTGGTTAGTTCAATCATCAATGTTGTCGCCGTCATTACGAGAGGAACTTCATAAATCTCCTCTATCTTCATCTTCATCGTCATCAGTCATTAATCTTCCTCGCTGCTGCTGCCGTCTGTATCGACTTACAAAATTATTAAGTATCATTTAATTTCGAACAAACTTGTGACTCTTCCAATACTCTCGTCTTGGATTTAGCTCATTCGAAAGCACTTTAGATGATTCAATACACACAGCTGCTAGATACAGGTCTACTGTCATATGTCCTTAAAATAAATGCATGGCCAGGTCTCGGATGCTAATTGCACACGTAAATCGGATGCCATACGTTGGCCATATTCGAATAACACGAGCCACATGTACGATGGCACCAATTCTGCTGCACGTATTTCTTCCTGGGTCCGTGCGTGTATTATAGGTATCGATCGATCGATCAGGATTTATTGACAATCTACTTGATGAATTAATTTCGGCGATGGCTGAGGTAGATACGGCGACGTCCGTGTACGCACAGATATTGGTCTCGAACGCTTTACAAGATGTCATCCCCGTCAGAAGGAGGAGGCGCTTTGGTGACGCTGACTGGCTCTATGGCTGGTTGACTGGCTGGCTGGTTGGCTGGCTGGCTGGCTCGGTTGTCAAGCAGCAAGCAGCGTTGATTCGCGTCTAGAGCCAGCCTATCTCGTTCATTCGTACACATTGATTTCCATTAAGTCAGATAATATCTATCATGAGTCATGATGGCGCCTGCGTCGTTTACGCGACGGGGGGCAACGCGAGAAAGACGTATTCGACGTATATGAACTCTGGCCATAAATTACAGGAGACAGGACGATGTGTAGCGTTATGAATATATATAATTATATATATTATATATATATATTATATATATTTACAGACACGCGCAAACACTCAAGTATCCAAGTGTTCTCGACATTTATTTTCTGCGTGGAACTATGATTAATAGATGGAAATTGCGGCTCAGCGTCAGTTCTGCCGTACTTGGAGATATTAAAAAACATAGACGACTGATACTTCTTTTCAATTCCAAATGAAAGTGGTCTTTTAACGTATTGGCAGGATTTATATCGCGCTTAATTCGGGTCAGCAACGTCTACGTCTAACTCGTGCATTTATTAAATTGCGTCTATTCTCTATCTGTTTTTTTTTGAGTAGTGGATGTGCAAAACAAGATGTCGGAAGAATCAACACCGATTTTATTTATTAATTTATTTATTAAGGTAACTTGTTATAGCGCCCCTTCAAGATTTCTACTCAGAGGCGCTCCCGACTACAGCGCGGACACTGAATCGGAGTTTCACGCCGAAGCGCATGAGCAATTGCGAGTGAAGGATTGCCCATGTCCCTACGCGGCGGCTTGAGGTGGATTCGAACCCGCAACCCTCCGGCTGCAAGGCACCGAACATACCTCTACACCACCGCGTCCCACAGACAAGGTAAGGTATTATAATAATAATTTATTATGATTATATTGATATTGCAACAATAATATAAATAGCAAGAGATTGTCGGTCGAAAGCTTGCTTATAGTCCATACGTTGTGATCGTCTATAGTGTCACTAATATCATATTGCAAAAGTTCAGTTAATAAGTAAGCATATTTGTATGTGTGTATCCCAGGTTGTATGCAACATTTGTATTATTGTGCAGTTATTAGGCGCAACTACTTAGTAACCAAACACCAATCGTTGGCGATGAGCAATCGTGAGTGAAGAACTTACCAAATGTCCCTACACAGTATTCATCTAAGAAGGGTTCGAACCCGTATACTCTCCGCGTTAGGAGATCGCTCTAACTCTCGGACACCACATCCGACCATGAGGTCCTGGATATGTTGCATTTTTGCTTAAGAACCATCAAGTATGCATCTGTCTGGATATTTATATAGCGTCATTAAAAATGGTCACCTTACAGATATGGAAACGTCAAATTTTCAAAAGCACGGAAAAGATTGCGTGTCAGTCTACAATCCAGAAACAAACTTATCAATTTTAGCGTCGTTATTTAATTATTAAAGAAAATGCAAAACCCTATTGTCTTGGCTCTTTTAGCAACTCAGATTTAATGGGCTAACCCATGACGTAGACTATGTTAAATGAAAAAGGAATAGACGTAGGCAAGTAGTCTGTGGAAGCCAAACGGAAACTAGGAGGAACTTCAGAGGAATGTGGAAAGGGTAAGGTAGTCGATTGGCAGTGTGTATGGTCCACAGTGTACTTTAAAGGGAAGTACATAATCATGAGGTCGGGGTCGTAGTATATTGACGTACTAACATACGCCAATATATAATGCGACCCCGACCTCATGATTATGTACTTCCCTTTAAGGACAAAGAAATTTTATTCTTCGTGTCCTTTACCGGAAATTGGTACCAATAATCTGAAAGTCTTTGTCAAAATGTACCATTTAACACTAAATTCCATCTTTTGAACCTTCCTGTTAACATTAGTTTTATATTTTGATTCTATCTTTATTATTCTTTTGAATTAGCTGTAATCAGTTGCGGTGTGTCAGCTGTTTTTTGTGTGCCAATAAACGAATATAATAATAATAGTGTTCTGTTTTACAGTCGAATAGGCTATATTTAATTACCGTATAATTTCGTGATCCTGCGCTTGCTCGACGATGCATATGAACGTTCTAGGATCGCCTCAGCAAACAGGGTTCATCGAACTCATCTGAGCGATGTATACGATTAGGCCCGACTAATAATAGGCCTAAAAATATGTCTAATAATATGCCTAATAACAGGCCTAATAATAGTACTACTAATAGGACTAATAATAGGACTAATAATAGGCCGCTTCTGAGCGCTCTCTCAGCGTAGTGCATGGCCTGCAACAGAAAGCCAGATACGACATCAAAGGAAATCCGCGAAGGCCGGAATGACTGGTTTTGCCTCAAATGCGCGGACTAGATAAACATATCCAATCGCGTCATCCGTTTATACCTAGGCCAATAAAGCAATTAAGAGCCGTAGTAATGAGATGGTTAGATAGATGGTCCGGATTGTTCTATTTGTGGATACAGATCCGTATAATCCTTATGATCCACATGATCCATTCGTGGTAGTAGGATCAGTTGCGTGCGATTGTTGATTGCCGTTAAGCAGAAGAAATAAAACATGTCAAATCGATGATAATTTTATACCGAGAAGCCAATCAACAATTATAACCAAACATTGACCTTAATCATAGCTATTCCCACTGCCATTAGATGAGACCTCACGTGGACTCTATACAGGTTCCATATGGGCACATATGGGTCCTAGATATAGGGGCTTCATCTGGGAATGCTGACAGGGTGGTCGATGAGTAATTTATGAAACGCTAAGCATTTCTATTCGTAGGTTTTGTTAGCATCCAAGTCTAAGCAAATCACGAGGAACTGATTATGCCAAGGTAAAGCTGGCTTGTTTCTTGTTGGGCGATGATACTTCGTTCGGAGTTATGCATCAAATTAGCAGCATTTAACCCATCTCACTTACATCAGCCGTGGGTCGATCGCACCCATAACAGGCAACATCACTCAGATGTTCGGTCGCGCTCCGTTGAACGATGATACAGATATTATTGATCTGACGGTCAACTTCCGGAACCTTGGGAACCTAGACTGACACCAGATAGAGAGCGATTCACCGTTAACGACGCTCAAAGCGACCATTGTCCAAATCGTTGATCTCCAATGAACTCATAAAATCTGTCGACGCTCCAAAACGTTCTGTTCAGTCTAAAAGGGACCGAACGTCATCCTTTGGGCAGACATGTACTTCGCTTCTGCAAGACAGGTTATTTTGAAGCTCTAAGCTTTGACGCTTCTTTTAGCAACAACAATAACAACAACAACAACAATAACAATAACAATAGCAATAGTAGTAATAATAATAATGATGATGATGATGATGATGATGATGATGATGATGATGATGATGATGATGATGATGATGATGATGATGATGATGATGATGATGATGATGGTGATGATGATGACGATGATGATGATGATGACGATTTGTTTAGCGCCGTAGTACAACGGATACCGAAGGAAAGGGCGTGGTACATGAGTTCAAAAAGTCAATGACAGTCATATGATTGTGTAAAAAGATAAGTCTTGAGCTGTGATTTAGATGGCTCCATAGATGGTGTGTTCTTTACATGGTCGGGAAGACTGTTCCATGCAGTGGGTCCTGCAACAGAGAAGGAACAGTCGCCAAATTTCGTAGAAGACCTGTATATCAGACTTATATAAGATCTTTTTGTTAAGGATCGTAGCCAACATCTGTCTCGGAATTCTGCTGCCCGAATGCAGAAGTCTACTCTTAAAACTCAAATTATTAATTAATGAAGACGATGCCAAGCTTTGAGTTTTTGATGATATTAGTTATAAATTAACAATGATTAACAATGATTAAACTATGAATTTTTAAGAGCGTGAGATGATATTCTTACAGTCGTTTCGGAGTCGTATAAAATAGCATTCCAACATAAAACAAGCGATATTCAGATGCATTGAGTGGACCCATATTTGTTTAGGGCAACATCTCTATCGATCACATTGTTAAAGACAGTGGTAGATCAGCTATTGCATATCAGAAACATGGAATAGGACCTTAAAATAACAATTTTTCTTGAAGCTTAGTCTACGTAATAATAATAATACTGTTTATTTTTTGACGATCATAATATGGGCCCTATCTCTGGCAATAAATAATAATAAAGGGCTACGCTTTAGTTTTCACATTACTATCATTATTAAAGACGTACGTTCTCTGCCACTGACCGTTGGCTGGTCCTTATAAACACTGACCAGAAGCGCATCAAATGGGCAATCATTCCGCGATTATCTTCATAGATTTTAGACGTAGCAAAGTCGATAGAAGTCGACGTCCAGCGCAGCGATGTGTACCCCCTCGCATGACTCCTTATGC
This sequence comes from Aporrectodea caliginosa, assembly GCA_020284085.1. Lineage (NCBI taxonomy): Eukaryota > Metazoa > Annelida > Clitellata > Crassiclitellata > Lumbricidae > Aporrectodea > Aporrectodea caliginosa. Next base: position 948,886 of record JACEVL010000017.1, read on the forward strand.
CGGGAATCGATTTTGGGAAGGTAATATACAGGCGGAACATGTAAATTGCCAGGGCGAGTCTTTTTGTGGATGAATGAGGTTGCCAAGAGGTCGATAGTTACACGGCCATTTATCGTAGGCCAGCAAGTCGGTCATGGCCATTGGCCGGTCCGTTTGTTTATAAAGTCACGCTCTTGGGTCGGGCTTTTATGCTAGTGTCGACATAACTCCTGTCTCTAACTTCATTTCACCGGATTCCCCGATTGCATCGCCTTTGTTGGCATATTTGGAGCGGATAAAGACGTTTCGTGGCGCTGATAGCCAGTCGACGTCGTCAGGCGGAACCTACGGTACTTCAATTTAGGTCTGGCCACCACTGATTAGATGCATCCGTAGGTCAAGACCGTGTGTTTTTAGGCTAATAATTCTTACATTTTTATGACTCCGCGTCATGTAATATAAAGGAACATTTATCTGACGCCCTGTCAGGAAAGCAATGTCCCAGTCTATCTGGTTGGTATATTGGCTCACGCGATCTAACTCAGGCTTTACTCGTCTGGATCGACTGCAGGTCTACAATTCTTCACACTGTGCCGTCTTTCCAAGTTGCTACAATATGGTAAACAACGCCATGGATTTTATATAATAAAAAGGAAGGCACTAGATGACAACCTCGTAATCGTAAGTGCACAATTATATAGCGATTTTCAATAAAACTGCTTAGAGATATCTACTACCTGACGAGACACGACCACGATCGAAGAGGATGGCCCTTAACCGATGGTGAAAAGACAAGAAGCTCATTTAATTTAGTACATTGCAACTAAAAATGCGCCATTTGCACGTCTCTGATTACACATGCATTATGTGAACATCAGCCTACACAAGATATTTTAATACTTTAGCTTCCTGTCACTTTCACGCAACTATTTCACGCGTGACCTGAATAACTGCAACTTTGACAACATAGACTGATAATAAAATTAACTAGATTGTTTATTGATGGCCATAAGTCGGCCAATAATAATAAATGACATTAAGAACTATACTTGCTTTTTACATTACATTGTGATTGTGATGTTTCCGCTGTAAAAGTAAGTAATTTCAAACTTAGTAATGGCAGGAATATTAATGAGCATACGAAGCAAAAATTTAACGCATCATAGATCAAGAATGATTGATCATTTGTTCGAAGAGCGTGCGATTAAAATGACACATCTTTAGAATGCACATTTTTCATTGGAATTCATGCAAGCACGCACGAACGGTAGGCCTATTTCCCGATATAAATTGCAATAGAAAAACTCGTTAAAACTTCAAACATCATTGACTAATTCCTGCTTTGCTCAAAACTTGTGATAAAAAAATCCCGTTTCTACTTTCAGCTTACAAAAAACACAACTGGAATGAATTAGGGCCTACTCAAGTAAAGTTTATATTCACCTACCTACGCTGCCCCAGTTTAAGGCACACACTGAAAACCAAATGACAGTAGGGAACTATCAATTTTTTTAACCAAGAATTAGAATTCGGCTGTATAGAAATCGTTTAAAGAAGAATGTATATATAAAAATTGATTTATATGGAAAAAAGTGTGTAATAACATTTTTAAATATATGCGTTACAAGCGATGATACCCCTCATGCAACCTATGCAACTTATGCAACCCGTGTGGCAAATGCATTTTGATTTTTACATTAGGACATACGCAAACATCGAGCCCTATCTGGTGGCTTCGGAGTTCTTCTTTTGAACCTAACATTAGACTTATGCGATTTCATGTATTGCCTTCAACTTTCTGATGATCAGCGAATCTGTACAGTTCCGTTCAGTGCATATTATGCTAACGCAGGTCGCTCCACTGAAACAACGGATCTGAGCGAAATTTAGTTCTTCTCTCACACAGCGTCAATATTCGATTAGGAATCTGGTGGCCGCTGGGAGCGGAGAAGGGACAGACACAGTCGTCTGCATTCTATATTTTTATATCTGGTGGCTGTACCGGGTGATGGGTAATTAGTCGAGGGCATGACGAGGTCTTTAGACCATTCAGGCGCCTCTGTATATATACGCCCCCATCGACGGAAATTTCTATTCCAGAGAGAATGTTCTGTCTGAGGCGCCTGTAAACAAGACTACATGTTGACGATGACGCTGTGTGATGCACATATCTCGTGGACAACTATCGGCCTCTGGTGACTCTCACCCGTCGTCCCCTGCGCAACGCAATGCAACGACTGCGATGCGCTCATAACATGTCGAATTGTATCCGATGCATCTAATGAAGTTGTGCAAGCACAAGGAGAAACACTGAAAGCCTCCAGCTCATAATATTATAGGAAAATGACGTTTAATGGAAGAGCCAAAATAGACATGCGCCAGAGAATTGTTTCATCTTGGGAGCTGAAATGTCATGATTTGAGATGAGAAGGATGCTTAGGAGAAACGGGATATTCGGATGAACCGTTATGCAAGGAAATATGAGCCATGTAGAAATAGCCAGTAGCCTGATGATTAGAATCTTAATATGAAATGTTGCTTGAAAAAGAAGCAATGAAGTTCTCCAGGGATGGAAGAACATGCATAAGACGTGCGGGTATGACCAGTGAACGAGAAAAGCACGTGATTAGTTTTACGAGTATGGTGACAGAAGAACTTTAGGAAAAAAGTAGACCAAAGGCTGAGTTCTGAGAAGTGTCGCTAGTACAGATACTTCGTATTTTAAAGATGATCGACGTGTTGCGCTGATTCATTAAGATTGACAATTATTTGTTATCGTGTCTGAGAAAATGCGACCTAAGTCCGAAAATCAATAGACACGAAATAAAAATTCCGAAATTGTTACATGCGTACCTTAACATTTTACGAGGAGAGTGTACTAAAAGTGAATGAGAAACCAATGCAACTCGTCGTTAAAAATTTTAGAACTGCGCACTATGTCGCCTCCTCTGATCACTCAAAACGTCAAATTGTTAACTTTCTTCAGGGTGGGTAACTAATTTTTCATGTAAAACATTATCTAGCTTACAACGGAGAGCTAAATACAACGTTAATTTATTAGCGTTTTTTTTAACATTTTCACGAGATGTAGGCCTACATATTAAATATGTGTATTTTTTCACTGTTTATGATAAAAAAACATACAATTTTCACCGAAATTTTCAGCACTTTCATTCCAATTCAAGGCATTGTTGCAATCGATTTAAGATTTTTCCGAAATTAACCTGGTTTTCTCAGTTTCACTGACATTCGCTGAAATGTTTACGCAAACAGCCGAGCTATTTGTCAGAATCAGTGTTGCCGTCTGCCTAGAAATGTTCTGCCCAGTTACCTGAAAAAACCAAAGGCATCACATTTCTATTTGCAGACGAAACACACGCATTACATGCACGCATTCATATTTCCTTTACTAAATGTGTGCGATGGAGACTATAATATCAGATAATTGTTGCACTGATCTTATCACATCCATCACATCCATCAAAGACAGGCTGAAACCGAGACACTAATAAGTCCTAAGATCCTTTTAGTAGTTTCGACTGTATCCAATATGTACTTCATGCCCCGCCATCACGCATATGACAGCCGAGAGACGGACAAGAAGATGATTGTAGAGATACAGAAACAAGGACAGACAGAGACAGTTGTCTCTCTCCCCCAAGGCAGAGGGGGACAGCAAGCCAAACGATGGCAACAGAGAAAGAAAAGGAAGACGATGAAAAGACTGGAGAAGAAGGTCTTCACCGGTTTCGATTCGTTTCTGCTGTTCAATGCTTTCTTCGGATATAACATGATAACGCAATTCTGCATGATTGCACTCTATTCTTCACATTTTCATTCACACAAACCAGCGCTGTACATAGATAAACATGCGTCGTATTCAGCATCGATTGCCGATGAACCGGACGCAAATAATATTTGACCTGTGATCACAGTAATCTAAAGACTTAACTCAATACTACATCAACTTTGTTACGCACTAGATGTCGTCCCAGTTGCAACGTAGAGTATGCGAACGTCATCAACAGGTTCCTTCTCTCTACTCCTCCTCGTTATTTTTGCATTCTCGTGTTGCTGTTGCTGTTGCCAGTGGTTGTCGTCGTTCCTATGAGCCACTTGTGTATGCTGTTCTGCTATAGCTGTTGTTGTTTTTCATCCTGCCTATATTTGTTTTTGGTTTATGCTCTTGTTTTCCGATATTTGTTTTGACTCTTGTTGCCATTGTTTTTGTTGTCGATGGCTGTATAATAGTTGTTCCCGCTTGGCAACGGTGTGGTTGATAGAGTCTTGGATCTTCTCTTGAAAACGGTCCTTTCTAGTTGCTTTGCAATATAGTGCATATAGCCTGCGTCCTCTGGGAGCGATGATGAATCAGGCTTTGATTGGGCCTTGTCTATTTTGCTGAGTCGAGTTCGTCCCACTCAACAGTTTCTGGCCCGTAGTAACGCCCGTCTGTCGTGATAAACGCGACTATTGCATCTCGATGTGCATTGTTCACATCAGGAGTCATTTCATTCAACAGTGAGTATGCAGTGGCAGAGGATTTCCTGCGTGGGACGACAAAAGCACTCCAAAATAACCTAATGCTAATATCAAATCATAAAGTCGGCCTATATTAAATCATTCGCAGGGTAGGCGACCTACTAATGGAGTTTTCGAGGAAGTAAATTATTATTTGCCTTAAAAATTACATTTGCAAGCATAATTGATGACTTAATTCCAAATTTCATTTTTTTACTTGTCAATACTATCAACAACGCCTCCATCGCTGAAAATCCATCGTCGAAACTTCCATAAATAGCATTCCGCGAATTTTCCCAGAATGCAGACGGCTTCCATGTATTCAGAAGGCGAGAGCATTGACTTCGCTATTCGCTTTTTTAGGCAGGCCATTTCTAGGTTACAAACAACTTTATATCATTGATAGCAATAGGTTCCTGATACTCGAATATAAACACTGGCCAAGGGTCTTGCGTTGCGCGCTGGATCCCCAAAAGTATAACATTTTAGCAACAAGTAATTAATTTACAGGCCTTCATGAACTCAGCCTTGCGCATCAACAGCTGAAAAATTTGCGCTATATGAAATCGTCGGTGGAATCAAGGTGGAAAGGGCTTTGTTACCGCGTCTTAGGCGTTCCTTTCTCACCCGCCAACTCTGTCGTCCCTGTTGGGCACCCATAATTCCACCATTTCGGTCGACTAGTCCCAGCTGAGGCCTCCTGCTTAATCAGACTTATGCGGTCTATTTTGCGCATGGATAATGCGGAGAGCGGAATGTTATTCGCTCGATTGAAGGTGGAATGGTTTGGCTTTCCTGTCCGGAGACCAGAGAAGGAGGGAGTTGGAAATCACGGCTGATTACGTGGGAATTTAAATAAGATGCCCATGATATCGAACTGTTTTCTTCGTTTGCATAAAGTGCCCTAAAATGCAGTACATTTTTGTAACATACACGTATTGGCGTACTCAGGTCATGTGAGCCTTGTGCTATGTATAATCAATCAATCAATCAATCAATCAATCAATCAATCTTTTTATTGTTTCCGGAGAATAGTTTACAAGTAGTGATCCAGAATAATCATTAATCATCGATCATAAGTTTGGAAATTTAAAACAGATAGATCACATGATTATCTTATTAACTTTTGAGGGAAACAATCGGGTACCCAGAAGGGACTGAAGTCCCGCTAAGCTAGGGATACCCGTGTACCATGTTAGCAGAGGGATGACGGTTGAGTATACACAAATAGCATTGTGTAGACCTATACACAGTGTTTACATATACATAATTATATATTATATACATAATTATATATATATATATACATAATTATAAACTTTCATAGTTGTCAATCCGTCGGGCTTTGAACCTTAGACGTTCTCGTTTGTAGCGTAACGTTATGACTCGCTTAACGACTTGCAGACTTTGATTTTCTGGTGCTTAATTAATTAAATGAACTTCAATCACCGATGTCGCCATCTCAGCAATGGCCCTTACCAACGGCATTTGTAATTAAAGAGTCAACTTAGTGCACGTCAAACGATCTCCATTGCATCCTTTCGCACACTCTCCAAGAATACATTTGTGACCGGTTTATGTAGGCTTTTTCCGCCGCATGAACAGGCAGCTCATCAGCGAAAAATTTACGCTCAGGCGGTAGGCTATAGGCTGTATATATATATATATATATATATATATATATATATATATATATATATATATATATATATATATGGGCTTTAGTTCTAGCTCTTTAATTAACCATATATATACATATTATATATACGTCTATAACACACGATTTTACTGATGTTCTGCAGCTTCGAGGCAATAGAGCAAATGGTTGAGGATGAGCAATCATGGCTTGAAACGTGGTGACGGTAAATAAATGATAAACTGTTGAGGTAACTGCAAAGATTCTAGAGTTTCTGTCCTCGTAGATGGTGAAATGTAGCTTGGCTTTCTATCTTGCTTGCGACTAATTCCAATATCATTTGGGCGAAAGCATTTTCGAAATTAGAATATGAATATTGTAACAGATTATAATCACAGTCGTGTGGCGCTTCCTAATACTTACGGAGAACTGCTCTAAATCGGCATTTTACGGTCATTCAGTGCAATCGTGCGTCCGTGCTGTTGTGATGGAAGTAGCCTATATACACAGTGGCGGCGCCAGGGGGCTAGAGGGTGCTTAGCCCCCCTAACTGCGGCTCAGCCCCCAAAAGTGGGAAATCACTGCAAATCACAGCGAGGAGGGGACAAAAGGGAAGTTTTTTAGCTTTAGCCCCCAAACCTGAAATCCTGGCGCCGCCACTGAGCCTACATGTGATGAGTTTATCGAAGAAGGTCTATAGATTCAAAAATTACGATTATGATCAAATGTTTATGTCCTTAGGCCTAATAGTCAGCATACTTGTGTACCAAACTTTAAGGAGTATACGCCTACTACTAGTATCCCTATAACAGTGACCGCATATTCAAACTTTGAAAGTTTTCAAAGGAATGGAGTTAAGGATTGGTCATCTACGTTGGGTCATACACCGAAATAAAAATGACACTGTTCATGCTGTCAGTGTCATTTTGTTCTTAATAATTATGTACCGCGAGAAAACAGTTACCTCAACAGTTTGTCATTTATGATTCTTGGTCATTTGCGTTAGTATCGGAATAATAGCCTACATTTAATTTTCAAAGTGCACGTTCTCATCTGGCTATTTTCCGTTACACGTGTGCATGCAATCTCGTCAAACAGGTTTCAAACGAAATGAAAAATGTTCTCACCTTTTATGGTTTCTATTAGTGCGCTTACAGCGTATATGTCGACTTAATTGTCTACCTCATGACTGATTATATTAATAATGTTATACTGTATATAAGCCTACGTAAAATTTTACAACAGACCTGAGGTTGAATAAAGATTCTAGAATAAAAGCGTCTCTTATCCTGTTAACACGATGTACATATACAGCTAGACGTCGATGTAATACTTGTAATAGGCTAAGTTATAAACGTAAATGTAACAAGCGGTTCGGTACCTAAAGAAAAGTAACCTCTGGCATTTCCTGTTTTCCTTTGTTTTCGTTATTCTGGACATACTCTGTAACTCAGTGTAATGCCTGCAGATGCGCAATCACAACACATAATAAATACATAATAATATATCCATATTATTGCGGAATGGTCCGTTGGTAATAAAGACGCAACAAGTTTACTCCGCCATGTTACCTGCGAAGACGCGGCTGAAATTGCTTCGACCATGCACGCTCAAAGGCGGCTCCGTATAATACTCGTCCTATAGTCATACAAATACTTATTAATTATTTCTGTCACAGAAGCTATGAATATATGCATATTCATGGTTATTTTATGTACAGTCCGTAATCTACAATGTAGGACATAAATGTGTGTTTTATATGAAAACATAATGTTCGTATTACCGATAGATGGGATATTGGAACAGGGCGTGTAATTAGCGTGCATTGGGGCTATCTGTTTCATTTCATCTGTATCTGGTTGATGTATGCCTGTTCGTGCGGATCAAGGTGTCGTGCCACCGTCTTCTTCATTTTTCTCGGCTTTATGCGTGAGACGACCATTACCCGGCGGCGGTTGACTTGGACAGGGAGACATCCGTTCCTCCTCCTCTGCCGACCGACCGACCGACCGACGGACACATCCGAACGCCAGTCGTTCGTTCGTTAGAGGCCGTCTATTCTGCCTTACGAATTTAGGGACTGTCCGATTTTATCTGCCTCCTTCCTCTCCTCCCATACACGCTCATCCTATTCCCAAACGACTCCGCATAAACACATACGCAGACGGAGACAGACGGGCTAACGGACACACGCAGCTAGACGCGCAGGCTTCGCCGCAGGGTCGTTCGTATACACACACACATCGCTCATGCAAAGGCATCGCAGTCAGACGCCACTCGCTGCATGCGGAGCGCTGCTGCAATGCATAGCCAGCTCTGTGTCCGTGTGCGTGTGCGTCTGTATGTATGTATGCGTGTGTGTGTGTGTGTTTCGTGTTAAAGCAGATGTGACTGAATTATACGGCGTGCAGTTAGCACAAGGGTGCCGTGACAATTGCACACTTTCGCTGTTGCATGCATGCAACTCTGGTTGACTATGACTTGTTGAGCGAGAATAATTGTCGTCTGTCGCTCTTCGGCAATTACATGTGCTGCATCTTAATCTATGGCTGTTGCTGGCGACCGACTCGGGATACAGCGTACACAGCGAAGGGATGCAGCCGTTCTGTGAGTATGATGCTATACAACAAGCCTTCAGACTTCTCTAACGTTTATTTCAAGTCGCGCAAAAACCATTTTTTCATATTTATTTATGCGCGTGACGCTGTAAAAGATGTCATTCTATTGTGTAATGTTTATGATGAAAGAATAATAGAGGCCAAATGAATGATTGTCAACACAATAAGCAATTCGAATCTATTGAAGTTGTATTAGTAGCCTACTACAGTTTCTCAACTGTGTTGCTAGGAGCCAGTGCAAAGACTTTAAGCTACTCCTCCTTTCAAGCTACATCCCGTTATTCTGACATCAATGTCATATTACCCGGGATAGCCTGAAACTGATTTCATAATTACCTCTGCGCTGTTCATATTACCCCTCTCTAATTTAGGTAAAACGATAAATTGTTATGCTTGGGTCCATAGAGTAATGGCAACATCACTGGCGTGAATGTAGTAGAAAGCGGGATCGATTCTCGCTATCCACTCAGCCTGTCATTCGCCAGATGGCGTTGGTAACATGAGTAATAGGACGTGATGTGCGCCTTGCATGGCTGCCAAACAGTTAAATTCGACTCCTGTAATAACTTGTGATCATCCGTTCATACTATGAATTGTAATCATACTGCGTAATTGTCAGTTTGAAAATATTAAACGAAGATTACTATTAAAACTCATGGTATACGTGTATTAAAAAACACACGCGAAACATACAAGATTGAAAGCTATAGTCACAAATTGTGGAAAAATAAAAAAAATGTCACAAAATGTTTATTGCATTAAAACCATTCATACTCTAGTTCAAAGTGAATGACATAATACACACCCTATATATAATCCTAATCCTATACCCTATACTTTAACTCTATATCCTAACACTGAAAATATTTAAATAAACATAAATAAATAAACGTTTTGAGGGGTAGTTCTATCCTGAAATCGTATAGGGCGTGATGAAATTGGCCTCGATTAGCTACAGTTAAAGTCTTTGCCCTGGTCGTTGTCCTGCCAGAATTTTTGCCCTGCCCAGAATTTGCGACTCGCCATAAATCAACCTCAGCACTGGTTACTTGTATGACTGCCCTGTCTATGCCCTGGTTACAAAAAGTCTGGCGCCGCCACTGATTAGCTACCCTCGGGGTAACTTGAGATCGATTTCATCCTACTTCCTGGTAATCTGAACGCGGTTTCAAACTGCCTTGGGGTAAGGTGAACCGCGTGAAGTAGGGGTATATAGTCTGAAATCGCTACGCCGGTGTGGTGCGACATATTGACGGGGTGGAGAACTGGATATAATATGTGTCCGACTCGCATTCCTATCAATATTTCAGCTTAACAGTGGCTATTTGATGTCATCGGTCACATGAACCAATAACGATATTTTGGGGACACTCTTTCACCCTGGACAATATGTCGCATCACACCGGCTATTTACGTTAGAATTGGTCCCATATAATTTAATATACATTGTATATATATATATATATATATATATATATATATATATATATATATCGACAATGCACTAGATGATTGTCATTCATTCACTTCGCCATATATAAATTCTGCATGAAATGATATTTCTGCTTAGTATATAGACTATGCGCGGTGGATTCTGAGACATGTATGAATACTAATAGCACGTAGGATTGTTTTAAATTGGTCATCAGCCCAAGGTATTATGAATATTATAGCTCTTTCTTAGCATCGAATTGCGCTAAGATCGCTGGTTTGGGTAGAAGTATCGAGAGCATATAAAGCGCTTAAATGGCTATCAAGATTGTACAGTTAATCGTACATAATGGCTATTAGATTCTGAAAGAATGAATTTATAGGGCAATAGCCTTCTTTCAGGCGGAATTTATTTGAGCACACACTGTACCTAGACTCGTCGATACATGTTTATGGTCGCATGGTATACTATGGTGTGACTTAACAATGGATCCATACTGTTCAGGTATGGACGCTGAGGAAGTTCTAAGGAACACGTATACACGGCCCGGCTTTATGTAGCATATTACATAAACCATAATCAGTTTACGTAGTATATATATGCTAGAATGGCAGAATAATAAATGCATATCTAAACAATGTCACAAGTTCAGGCCTTATGGTCTCTTCAATTTTTGCTAGACTCTTTCACTTGAGATAGACCTGCAGTTTTTAGTAATTCTAATTAAACGCCATGGTACAAACTTGTATACCCTGCGAAAAACACTGAGGCTTTATTCAAGTTGTCTATGGATTCACATAGTTTTCACAAGTCAGTTTCCGAGTTGGCTTTTACTGCTTCTGCGTTGGGTAGCTAGCTGGACGTAGGTCAGAATTTAAGTCTCAGAAACGAGTTATCGTTTTGCGAAAGGTGCGGGAGGTTCATGATATAATATATGAAGCATGCAGTATAACTATGACTTATAAGATAGAGTTTTAGTGACATTATTTAAACATCTTGAGACTTCATCTTTAAATCAGAGCAGCATAGAAATTACGAAGGATAGACACTGTGTTGTCTATAGATTATATATATATATATATATATATATATATAGAGAGAGAGAGAGAGAGAGAGAGAGAGAGAGAGAGAGAGAGAGAGAGAGAGAGAGAGAGAGAGAGAGAGAGAGCATACTGCAAGCATTTTGAAACGATAGAAACAACAGCCGAGTAAAAACAACGACAGTGGTATCAGCGTCTCCCATTCAACCAAATCAGAGCAAATGGCTATAGGTTCAGTCGATGCTTTCAATTGTAAGCTCCGCTGCTCCAGCTGCTTAACTCTGGAGCCTTCTGCTTGGACCACTTTTGTCAAACATAAAATCTCCTTGCCGCCGCTCTGCGCTGCAGTGCGAGAGGCGCTAGTCGAGGAAGCTTTTACTCCAACCCGGCGAATCTCCGACCAAACCGCCCAATGTCTTATTTATAAACCTATAAAAAACGGTCGATTGTTTCGTGAAATTATACCCACTGTGCCTATGATATACCTCATTGGCTGCACTGGATGCCATCGCAATGGGCTCTTGTCCACTTGGTTTTCGCACGCCCCGTTTCGTCCGAAGCATTTCTCCGCGCATCGGAACAGTCGTAACTTGGCTCGGCCGACGATCGATAGGAGAGAATCGAGAACATAAAATTCATCGCCCAAGCTGCGCCTCCCTTCCGACATCATTTCTTCGATACCTGCGTCAATGGCTTCGCTAATTGCTCGACACCTCGACGAACAGTATCGAATGAATAGTGTTAATCTTCGCTATTTCTTCTCAGTCACGAGTTGTCAGCGGTTGATGAACCGACGCTGAACTCAAGTTGCACGTCGGAAGAGAATGCGACGAGCGCTGCATCCTAAAATGTATGGCATCCAGGAAATTATATCCTGGCATTTACTCACTATGGCGGCCGCGGAGAAAATGCTCAGTTTAAGGGCTTGGTAGATGAGCTGCAGATGCACTTAAAAGCTTAAAGGGAAGATACCAATATTAAGTATACACAGAGTAAGGTGATCAAATACAATCTATGATGCAATAATTATAATATATATATTTAAGGTGATATTATTTATTATTTGTATTGTCAGCGTTCTGATTTTTGAGTAATTAGTGATGCAATATAAATGCATATATTTAAGCTGATATTATTTCTTATTTATATTGTTAGCGTTCTGATTTTGAGTAATTAGTGATGCAATATAAATACATATATCTAAGCTGATATTATTTATTATTTATATTGTCAGCTTTCTGATTTTTTGAGTAATTATTGAAATTTTCCAAACCCATCAAAATTTTCGTCGTAGTTATCAATAGCAGCAATGGTAGCGGCAGCAGAATCGTTGTCGTCGTAATGTCATAAATTATCAAAAACGCTTTCATCATCGCCATTGTCGTTGTTGTCATCGTTGTCAATAACAAAAGCGACAGTGGAACGCGATGCTACATCATAACCGAGCATGCGCAGCCTCCTCCTTAGTCTGCTCTGGTTGCAGATGGTGAGCCAGCGAACCAAAGACGTTTGCGAATAGAGTTACGTTCAGGGATGGTATCTCAGTCTGCGACCGTCTTTCATGTCAAATCGCTCCGTCTTCTGCAATTAGGGAACGGATATATCTATTGCGTCTGGAACAAGGGAACTAGGGAACGGAGAGGCCGCCGGTCTGTGCATCTGTCTACGTTCGCTTGAGCGAACATACACAGCGGCTTTCGGCCGAGATTTACGCCATACAAGATCTAGCCATTCGTCTTTGTAAGCTACAGACGCCACGGGCGGTTCTGGTCCTACGCTGGCTCCTCTTCCGGCGATCATCTGGGCACAGATGTTTTGTGCAGATCCATATGCCTTTCTGTGCTCACGCATATACAGAAATACACACTTAGTATACGTTTACCTATACACATACAATACGTATACACGCATCGTATGCTGCCTTCGTCTATATGCATACAATGCGGCCGACGTGAGGAGAAAATACATTTTCTGCACGAGAAAGTAATAAGCTCTGATTGATTGCGCGAAAATGCCACGAAACGCCATAAATTTCTTCATCTCCAGTTGAAGACCTGCTATGCACAAATTACAAAGAATATTGAGTTCGCATATCATGGACCGACCAGAATGGTTTACGGCCGCGCTAAACGCAAAAAGACATTTTGGAAAGCTAGACCGATCTATTTTCCCTGGACATAAAATGGCGTAGTTACTCTTGTCTGTAGGCTATACGTGTTGTATCCTATTGAAAAATCCATACTTTGCCAGGCGAAGAGCTACCCGCTGCTCTATACTGCCCGGGCGAAGAGATGGTCAAATGGTAATAGGCTGGCACGAAGATCAGAAGGACGCGAGTTCGATACCCGCTATCCCCATAAGGTTGACTCAGCTTTTCACTCCCTGGGGAGGCGACAAATTAAAATGGGCAGTAGGACAGATGGGCGCCTTGCAGGCTGTCGTACAGTTAAATTCAACTCAACTCCTGTTAAACTTGTTATCATCTTTTACCACTATATAATGTAATCTTACAGCGTACTTGGCAGTTTGAATTAATAAACGAATATCATTGTTGTTGTTGTTGTTAACAGAGGTGGCTATATTATTAAGAACACTAAAAAAATTTTTATCGCTACTACAGTAACAGATACAGACAATGTTAAATAAGTTGAAATCTGTAACGGTACAGAAAATGGCATTATTTGTGCTACCTCTCATCATTCATTGCATTTCGTTTCTAGCGATGGCAGTGACGCCGAGTTCAATTTTGAAATTGCAATTCCTCTCATACTAAAATTAGATTATTGGTTAAAGAAACCTAGGAGATTGCATCAAAGGCGCCATTAGTCTCTTCTTATGAGCCAGTTTATTGCAATTAACGCCATTGACACTGAAACTCCAGAAGTTATCAATTAAAGATCTCAATATTCTTGTACCAAGAGTTCCTGCTAAGAATGTCTAAAACGATTAATTTAAGTGTATTTGATCAGATCTTGCCTTATTTTGCTACGTATCAAAATTTGGCAATTAAATTTAGTTACACGAGCGTAGATAAGATTTTACACCAGACAAACCCGATCATGTCAAAAGTTGATCTGCAATCAGTGAAAGGGCGGCGCAATCGACACAGTCATCTAATTAAACTCTGGTCGCATTTGATCGATCGCTTTGAGAGCAGCAAAGTCTTCAATCCCGAGGAGTCAAACAGCTGCTGTCATGCTTAGGGAAAACCTCTTTCCAGCTTGACATTTCTAAAACAGCGAAAGTTATCGTACTGTTGCCATCGTCTTTCTCTAACGGATTCTAGAGTAAAGTAGTAGACTTAATTAATGATATTATCAGCAGCAGCAGCCTGTATAGGTTACTGGGTACAGTTGCAGGTTATGAGATCAACCTCGAGCTATATACTGACCTTGAAAATCTCAGTTCACGTGAAAGTGAATTTTGATAGATACTACCATGGAATAATTCATGGCAACAGTCACAGTCCTGGATCCCTTCAGCTGTTTGTCAGATAATAAAACCAAATTCAACTCACCTAAGCCTGCTCAGAAATAATTCCTTAAGCCTCAATTTAAACATATCCTGTGAATCACTCCTGTGAAGAAAAGGAAATGTTAGCGATTAAAAAGATTTTCAACAAAAGACAGTGCATAAAAATCCTGTAGTTTCAAACAATTGTAGTGAAATACTTTAAAACAATTTGCGATTGTGAAGTTCATAAACATGGCTGTAAAATCTGCTGAATATCTAACATTGACAACACGTTTTGTCATTGCAATGCAACGTCAATAATAGGATGCTCAGCTAATTTCACTTTCATGAGTAGCCTACTACTTGTTTCGATTTTCCGATGTGATATTCCGTATGCAAATATTTTAAGTTGAACACACATTAGTTCTTAGATAAAAGTGAATTCGCACTTTTATGGCAGCCTATGTAAACACTTTAACGACGTGCTGCATTGGTTTCCCAGTCACTTTTAGTACACACTGCAGGTCGTTAAAGCGTTAAGTAGCTGAGTCAGGCCACTGAGACAAATAGGTTGTTTTGCTGCCTCGCTGGATACCTTGCATGTTAATGCACCTTTGTCACAGAGGTCAGTAAACAGAGTCACTGGTCGACTGTATATCTCGGCTGCAGTGGCAAATAATTATACGACCTTAAGGAAAAAGACTGCACCCCAAGCGTGAGACTAACACAGGACATGTATACAAAATACACCTAGTACTTACGGTTGGGGACTCTTTATAGTCCGTATCTTTGCCGTTTCACTCATATCACTCCATCTGACGTATGGCTATTAATGTTTTATGTGCGTCGTTAAAGGACGAAGACATCATTGGATAGAGGTTCTCAGTGTGTTGGATTAAATGGAAGCCCTAAAATACCTCGACAAAAACCCAACATACATAGGCCACTTTATGATCCATATGCATCCTGTCTCCTGTAATTATGTTTTGCAACATCGAGTTTTCGTAGCCCGAGAATATTGTTTCCTTCCGCAGCCAGCGGCAAGGCCATCTAGACTGAGGAAAGCATGGACGCATAAGAAAAACGAAACCCGAGGCACATGTCAACAATTTCTGCAAGAACGGTGCATTTCTTCTGCAGTCAGGTAGCAGACAACCGGAACAGATGTCGGCGATGATTGTCCTCTAGAAATCAACAACAAGTGCCACGATCTTCAACGAGGTTTGCCCACTGTTCCTTCTCGGTCGCTGGACCCACTGCATGGAACAGTCTTCCCGACCCCATGTGAAAAATGCGCCATCTCTGGAGCCATTTAAATCACAGTTCAAGACCTATCTTTTTAAAGTATCCTATGACTGTCATTGGTTTATTAAATCATGTACAGCGCCCTTTCCTTCGGCTTCGGCTGTGATACGGTTCTATATAAACCGACTTATTACTATTACTATTATTATTACTATTATTATAAATTTTTTACCCGAGGAATCAAGGATCCCTTGGTTTTTAAGAAAAATTGCTATAGGCCTAAGGAGCAGGAAATCTGTCTCGAGGGTCAGACCTCGTCTCCTCGGGGTATGTAGGAAAGGTGCCTTTGAATGCGACCAAGTTATTATTATTATTATTATTATTATTATTATTATTATTATTATTATTATTATTATTATTATTATTATTATTATTATTATTATTATTATTATTATTATTATTATTATTATTATTACTACTACTACTACTACTACTACTACTACTACTACTACTACTACTACTACTACTACTACTACTACTACTACTACTACTACTACTACTACTACTACTACTACTACTACTGCTACTGCTGCTGCTACTACTACTATTAAGGTCAACATTTTTTGCTTTATTCAGTTTCCATAAAATATTGCAGTCAAATGCTTACGTCACTGAATTATTGATCGTTCCATCGATCACATCGAAATCATACACTCCTTCGTATCCCACGATGCAGGGTATATGTGTGGTAAATCGCCAGATATATCCGCCTTGGAAAATACCGCAGCGCCTGGTGCGATCAGCCTATGTATGGACAGTGGTGCTGAGATGCTCCCTTCCGGCATAAATTCCGTCTGACATTTGCGAGCGACCGTAGACTTAAGGTCGAATATACAGATCGTAGAGTTCGTACGTAGCCGAACGACTGACGAATAATATATGTATTGTATACGCCTAATTCAATCTCGTCTTCCATTTGGCTTCCAAAAAGCCTGAACTTAAGCGAGATAAGTTTGCATTCCGCTGCTTTCTGTAGCTAAGATAGATTGAAGAACGAAACTCGTGTAATCTGATTCACGTGACATCACGTGACGTGAAATGTTGTGAGGCGAAGTGGTGTGACGTATTTAGGATATTTGATGTGATGTAGGGTGCGTTATGATTGGCTACCATTTCGCGTGTTCTGATTGGTCGGCGTGTGACATAAAGTGTGCCCTGTGACTTCAGGGTTGGCCGGAAACAGCGGGAAGCTGCGACTGAAGGAACTGGTTGGAGTTTAACACTTTACTAGCTGCATTGATTTTCCAGTCGCTTATTATAATACATCATCGTCGTTAAAGTGTTAAATTGAAGGTATTATGTCTCGTGGAACTTTACTGCAGTCATAAATTCCAAACTTATAAGCTTACGGTCTCATGTCAGGGCCGTCCTAAGGTCGTCTTAGGCCCTTGGCACTCTTGCATTTGTAGACCCCATCTGCTAGCTCTGCGTTAAAGCTAAACGCATAGTTACGCATTCACATGTTTAATCACATGATTCACGGACACACCAAGTTTTGATTTTAAATCTCAATTTACATTTTGTAATGTTGATTATTTAATATATTGGATATATCCACTAAGGTCTAATGCAACTTTTTTCAATATCTTATTTTCAGACTTGCGTAGACCCATGAAAGGTTCGTAGTAAGCCCTAGGCACAGTGCCTACTATGCCTAATGGATAATACGTCCCTGTCTCGTGTGGATTAAACATGTCCTGCTCTTACACATCGTAGAAATTCAGTAACTCTGGAAATGACAGAATAATTGCTACACTGACATTCATAGCTGATATCTAGCCTAGTAAACCGGTAGTATTAGTCTAATAGTGGTTGTACTATAAAAGAAACGAGTAGGCCCTACAGTTATTACCTGAGACTGCGAGTAGTCCCCTTTATTACCTGGGGCTAGCTTCCAGGAGGAAAGAACCCGTAAACATGACAAAATAGAATAATAAACAAATTATTCGAAGTGATACGAGCAATAAAGATGAAGAAGACTAGTCCCTTAAGCTAGCCGGAAAGGCAGACAAGAAGTGTTAGCGACTTCATTTGCGTAGCTGTTAATGTTATTCTACAGATGTTAACAGATTATTCAGAGAATGTGTCACAACGCAAATCTTTTTTTATAATTTATGCTCTCATACAGGGCAATATAAAACAAATGAGTCTTTTTAAAGCACGTCGAAACGTGCTTTGTTATCACAGATGCGTCGAGAAAAACAGGAAGACGAAATGGCGAGATCGAGAATGAAAAAGCACCGTATACGTACGGTGTCTTGAGCTGATTCCCATCAATTATTCATGGTTTTTTGCCATCGGCGCCTCCTCTACTATAACCCACATCTCAGCCACATGACACGGCTTACTCGCCCCAAGCACTGTATACGAGAGCCGGGCGTCAAGCATTTGAAGGGTTGCGCATTGGCTACTGTAACGAGTACGCACCTATAGTCTGGCGGATTTCGCATAATTGTGCTATATCGCCATTTACTTTCAGATACAAAACAGAGACAGCAATATGAATGCTTGAAACGACGCCAGTGAGGAAGAGGTTTGTTCGTTTGTGGCTTCCGAGAAAGCGTAAATAGATGGCTAGAAAATAAATAACGAACATAAAGCAGTAACGAAAGTCTCCCGAGAAAAGCTTAATGAGAAGCGTTGAAAACAGAATAACGTTGACTTCAAAGTAAGCCGGGAATTGATTTTGCCAGGTCCAGACTGCCGCAATCAAGATTCCTACAGGCTACACATCTATATTGTCAGCTATTCTTATAAGACTTTATTAGTATGGCTATTTTACTCAAATCAATCAATGTTAATAAAAAAAAGCTCCTGTGGTAGACTTCTCTTGATTATTTCTTTGAAAAATGATTTGACTTCTAGTAAGGCTATTTCAACAATAAATCAGCTAAACTTATTTAATTAAGCTTCTGTGGTGGACTTCACTTGATTTTTGGTTTGAGGCAAGATTCGTATTTTGTCTTAGGCTTGATGTCAATCCACTGACTATCATGAATTTCACGCAATTTCCACGTTCACTGAGGCCTGATTTTCCGGATACCCAGGGACTAGTATTATTTTTTACTCCTAAAAATTACACTTACCTCGGATAAATAACAACAACAATGATAATAATAATAATAATAATAATAATAATAATAATATATAATAATTATTATTATTATTATTATTGTTGTTGTTGTTGTTGAGGTGAGGATGACCGCTAACTCCAGAACGAAAACGCTCTTCATATGGTTTCTAAAGCCTGAGGGATCATATATACCAAAAAAAAAAAAAAAAAAAAAATAATAATAATAATAATAATAATAATAATAATAATAATAATAATAATAATAATAACAATACAACGCTATAACGCAATCGCGTTCCGAGGCACTTTCGCCAACCAGGACACCGACGAGTAGGGTCATCTCCAGACAAATTACATCATATAGTAATCTCTAAGTCCCTGAGGGATCCTGTATACCTCGGGGCATAAAAAAAAAAAAAATAATAATAATAATAATAATAATAATAATAATAATAATAATAATAATAATAATAATATAGTAAAATAATAGCATGTGCCCGTTACTATCCAATTGACGATATAAAACATGGCATAGTTACATTTTTAAAGGTTTTATTGCTTTTATCATTTTTATGGACTTTTGTGGTCAAATTTGCCCCAATTTCAATAAAATAATCGTTACATTTCGAGGCTGTAAGGTTCATATCACGTCTTTAATGCCATCTATGATGAACGAAATCCGCGATGATGTAATTGTTATATTTCTAAGTTAGGCCCTAATCATTGCCCAGGTTTTTCTTGGTTCGTTTTAGCAATTCGTTATTTGTTTCTCAATTATAAAATTTTTCTGCAATTTCCTTTGTTGATTGCATTTATTCATGTAAATAGCAATGCTACCTTTTGACTTCTTTAGTCGTTTACATTATTCATGTGAACAATAATGCTATCTTTTGGCTTCTGTTGGGTTTTAAAATATTTTAGGTGGGATCTGACCTTTTTCCTGCGCGATTTAGACAGTGACATTTGTCATCCAAGGTTGTTCAATTATTCATATAGGGCGAATAGTCCCGGTGCAGCATTTAGACAGGAAGGAAGGCTGTGTCGCATGAAAAGCCTGTATTTCTCCCTGTACACAGTGCATGCCAGTTAAATGTTGACCAATCAGTATTGCTTAGTAAAGCTTGAAATTTCCGTGAGGCCTGATTATCAATTTATTCTTCTTGCATAGGTAGTAGGTACAGAGGCTCTAACAGACGAAAGATGACCGCTCAGTAAAAGAGGAAAATGGTATGAAATATCATTCACCAAGATTACAGAAACACAAGTAACTAAATATGGCTTTGCTTATATATAATTGTCAATTAATGTCGCATTTTAATAGGAAATTCGAGTAAGCCACAGAATGGTTGGTTGAAAGTTATAGGATGACAGGATATTAAGAAATATGTGAGATGATGAAACTCGATCCGCAATAGGTAGGTCTATAAATTGAGATCTACTGCCGAGAACACCTAGTTAACTAGAAGGGTCGCTTTTAGAACAGGTGATAAAAGTCCCCATTAAATATGTCAATGTCAGCTCCACGGTGACGATATACTGCACGAATATTCTAAAGTTTGCCCTCAGTGTAATCGAGTGGTTTTGTATATGGGCTGTCAACAGATTGGAGTTCTAATCCCTACCAGGGCAGAATTTATTTCGAGATTTCTGCTCCACCTGCGCCCCCTAGCCAATTCAGCTATAATGAGTACACTTACTGTACACTGTAGTAGTCAGTTCGGAAGGCGAGGGAGAGGAGTAGCCATTCGCCCTTATATGCGGAGGCTAAGAAAAATGAAACTTCTAACACTTTATACCCATGGCTGCCTCTCATGCTAGCTCAGGATGCTGTTCTTCTTCTTCTTGCTGTAACCTTATAAAATAACCGACTTTCCTATCATTTCGTGAGCAAGCTTTTCAACAATCTGAAATACAACATCCTTTCTCTGGAAAACCCCCCAACCCATCAACCCTTCCACCGTACCTGCTTTTATGTGTTAAATTGTACCCTGTTAAAACTACTGTCAGCTGAGATCAAGCCAAGTTTCTGTGACAGCTAAAACCGTAGAGTGAAACTGGTGCAGCAGTAGCGAATGTCTAATAATTTGTTGTAAATGCTCTAAATGTGCATAAAGGAAAACCGATTACCAGTTGAATCTTTTTTATGAAAGATACATGTTCACCTAGACATATGTACCTGCTCGAACAAGGTGCTGTCAAATCCTAATAATTAGTCTCAGGAGCAAGACCAGACCTAATTACGTAGCAGTGCAGGATAATTTTCTTCGTAATAGGCTTAGTCAGAGGGATGCACTACTACGCTATTCAGTCTAACTACAAGGTACTCTGCATCATTACAAGCTCACATTATGCTATGTCCTTACTGAACTCAACATCATTTTCAATGGGATTAAATCGGAACATAGAATGGATACAAGATTGATAGCACCACAGTGACTGTGGATCGCAATAGTCTGCTGTTGAAGGAGAATTACAGTATTAAAGAAAATGTAGAATATAGACTATACTTATGACAGATATCAACGAAGAATAGAGCAATCGAGTGCATACAGAACAATAGACATTAGTATCGTCCACTGGTTTAAAAACACACCAGACAAAGAAACAAGGCTTTAAGTCGGCAATCGGATCAGAGACAATGACTGGAAGTAAGAAAGTATTCTTTAGAGATCGAACCATTGATTAGGCGGTCAATGTAGAACGAGTATCAATCACCCTTTTGACAGGTCGGCAATCGAATCAGTTTGTCCAAGCCTCTCTCTCTCGGTTAGTGATGTCGTACAGTGTCACTTTACTTTTCTTAATATCTTTTGTCTGCACAAAAGACATTTCAGACTGACCATTGGACGACTCGCCCAGTACGATTGACAGACATCACAGTACAGACATCACAGTACAGATCAGGGAAATGAAAGTAGCTTAATATAGTTTCATTCGGCTCTAAGAAGATCCTCTGCTCTGTGTTTTCCAGGGATTTAGTTGAAAGAGAAGCGAAAACCCCTCGAGACTCATCGCCATGACTCTGCATTAACGACCAACGATTTTGCGCTTTACGAAATTCCAGGCCTGTTGATCGACGGAATCTAAATAAGAAATGCGGAGGAACCACTTCACGGCACACACGTGAATTTCAATGTTTATCCCTGGATTGTGTTCCGATTCTTATTAATCTTACGTCAACATAGCCGATAAAGGTTTGTAGAACAATAGAAAATTAGATACGGGAACAGTAAAAGTGTTTAGGAGTCGTCTGATAGGCTTATTCAACAAACCACAAACATTTTTGATGCAAATCTACAAGGCCCTGCAGTGTCATCTGAATCTTTTGAGGACCTACATGGATAGACCTGATCCCTATGAAGCCGATCGGATCCTTATTCGGAGGGAATCCCCTCCGCTCTATGGAACGCATATGTAGCGTCTTCCAGCAACTGTTTCTAGTCAAAGTCCTAGCAGTTGCGTTGTCCATGGCCCTCGATCGCCCTCTAGTGTACAACCTGGTCGAAGAACGGCCGCCGGGAACGATAGTCTTTACCGACCTGGCCACTGATGCTGGACTGACTGCAAAATACCCAGCAGAGGTACTGCGCCTCATCAGCTACTCCATAATCGGTCAGCAGGGTCAGACACGTGACTTTTTCAAACTGGACGAGCGGACGGGTCAGTTAAAGACGGCCAAGGTCATCAACCGCGAGGCCATCTGTCGACAACAGTGGAAGTGTCTCATTGGTCTCGACATAGCCGTCCATCCGGCACAGTACTTTGAGATCATCAAAGTGGAGGTCACGGTCACGGACATCAACGACAGTCCGCCGATCTTTGCTACCAATCGCCTTCCGCTGACTCTGCTAGAGTCGATGCAACCGAAGGAGCTTGTTCAGATCATCCCGGCAACCGACCTCGACAGTCCACCGAACGGAGTCGTCGAGTATCGGCTTCAGCCAAAGACGGACCGCTTCGCCCTTCGCGCTCGCAACCGAACGACGGCGGGCGAGGTCGACCTGCGCCTCGTCCTCCTTCAGGCTCTGGACCGAGAGGAACAGGACCGGTACCAGATGCAGGTGCTAGCCGTGGACGGCGGAAGTCCTCGCCTCACGGGCACTCTCAGCATAGATATCAACATCATGGACGTCAACGATAACAGTCCTCGCTTCGACAACGCCTCGTATGTAGCTGGCGTGACCGAGAACCAGCCGGCCGGGGCCACAGTCCTTCGAGTCCTCGCACGCGACCTTGACGCTGGTCTCAACGGCCACGTCCGCTATCAGTTCTCACGACGGACCCAGGCCGTCCATGGCGACGCCTTCTCCATCGACTCCGTGACGGGAGAGATCGTGCTGCTGCGTCCAGCTGCGTCGTTGGCTCACAGCGTCTACAGTCTGGCCGTCATCGCAGAGGACCAGGGCGAGAACAGCGTCCAGTCGATGGTATCAGTCACCATCACTGTACACGACGTCAATGAACATCGACCATCCATATCCATAGATGGGAATCACAACGACGGTGGAGTAGGAGGAGGTGGAGTAGGGGGAAGCCACGCGGTGACTATTGAAGTGGCCGAACACGGTCATCCTAACACATCCGTGGCCAGGGTCTCTGTGACGGACGAGGATCGAGGTTTGAACGGCAAGGTCGCCTGTTCGCTTGAAGGAGCCGGAGATTCGTTCGCGTTGATCCAGGTCTTCGAATCGGAATACAAGGTCATGACGACAAGGTCACTCGACTATGACGTCGAGAAGCTGCACCACCTGTCGATTCGTTGCCATGACTACGGCCAGCCTCAGCTGACGACCTTTCGCAACCTCAGTGTGGTCGTGACCGATGCCAGCCTTGACGCTCCAGTCTTTTCGAGCTCTACGTACAACACCTCGATCCGTGAGAACAACGCTCCGAATGAGGCCATCTTCTCCGTTTCCGCTTCCGTCAGAGGACGAAAGAACAAGGCTAAGGTCTTCTACAGCCTCGACCAGGACGCCAGAGGTAAGTAGGAGAGGAGGTATTGAACGAATTGCTGGGAGGGAGCAGGTTTCTGCTGGCAGAGGGTGATATCATGGACTTGTCTGTGAAGTACATAAGAAAACGCCTGTGTGTAAATATGATAAATATGCATCGCGATGGTTGGAACGATTCGTTTGGTCAACAATTATTTTTAAAGATAGAAGCGCTTGTAAACATTTATCAGTGAGTGAAATTGGCAAAGTTAGGCCTGCTGGTCGAATTATCTACACTGCTTTTGTCTCTTGACCTATTCACTGTATGACCTGTTTACGTGTAAGTGACTGAACTATTACTCTCTGGTACAAGGGCGGTAATATATGGTATGGTATGGAATATGGAATGGTATGGAATGGTAAGTTATGGAATGGTAAGGTATGGAATGGTATGGAAAAGCATGGCATGGTATGGTATGGTATGGTATTTTATGGTATGGTATGGTATGGTATGGTATGGTATGGTATGGTATGGCATGGTATGGTATGGTATGGTATGGTATGGTATGGTATGGTATGGTATGGTATAGGTATGGAATGGTATGGTATGGTATGGTATGGTATGGTAAATATGGTATTGTATGGAATGGTATGGTATGGTATGGAATGGTATGGTATAGTATGGAATGGTATGGTATGGTACCAGATCTGGAATGGTATGGTATGGTATGGTATGGTATGGTATGGAATGGTATGGTATGGTATGGTATGGTATGGTATGGTATGGTATGGTATGGTATGGTATGGTATGGTATGGTATGGTATGGTATGGTATGGTATTTTATTTATGGTATGGTATGGTATGGTATGGTATTTTATGGTATTTTATGGTATGGTATGGTATGGTATGGTATGGTATGGTATGGTATGGCATGAGCAATATGGTATGGTAAGGTATGGTATGTATGGTATGGTATGGTATGGTCTGGAATGGTATGAAATGGTATGGAATGGTATGGTATGGTATGGTATGGTATGGAATGGTATGGTATGGAATGGTATGGTATATGGTGGAATGGTATGGTATGGTATGGTATGGAATGGTGGGATGGTATGGTATGGTATGGAATAGTGTGGAATGAATAGTATAGCATGGAATATGGCATGGTATGGTATGGCATGGAATGGTATAATATGGAATGGTATGATAAAGTATGATAACACACCCAGTAACAAGCGTTTGTCGCCTTAGTTCCTCAGAGGCGTGATCCTGGTTTTGAAGCACAAACAAGACGCCAGTAATTCGGAGATCATACTTGTGGCTTACAAAGCTTGACAATGAAATGACAATTTCAAATGCACTAAAAGTTGATCACCAAAGCAGAGGTAGTGAAGAGTAAACGCATTAGCAATCTGTCATCTGCCGGTAATAATTAAGCCTTTAATTAATAGAGACAACTCTATGCGCTTCAAACAGATGTCACGGTAGAGATAAAAGTGCCCATTATGATCTAGTACTATATTCTTAGACAAAGCGCATCATAAAATATGTGCTGGTGAATATAAAACAACTAACGTACATGTAGTCTACTCCGGTCTTTCCACAATGCATGCTCATGTTGGGCATTTGCCTAAAAATTCTAAAATTCTAAAAAGATTAAACTGTTAATTTTTCAGCGAAAAATTATATTTTGGCGTATAGGCTACTTCATTTGCATGGGTTGAAACAAGACATAGTAATCTATTGCTAATTGCAAGATTTAAAAACAGAATCGGCACGATTCAAATTAAATGACAAATTTAGCTTAGAATTTGAATACCATTTTAGCTTAGAATTTGAATACTATTTTATGACAAAATGTAGGTTATAATTTGAATACTATTAAATATTTTAGCTTACAATTTGAATACTATTTTATGACAAATTCAGGTTAGAATTTAAATAGTATTTTAGCTTAGAATTTGAAGACAAAATTTAGGTTAGAATGTTAATACTATTTTATATCGTCGATGCATATGCACTGTTCTCTCTTATGACTGATTTCATGTAACTCTTGGGTGACTAACACATTGGGTAAATATTTATATAACGATTTCTTCGGAAGACATTTCTGATAACTGTTTAATCGGGACGAAGCTACAGCGTCCAAGTATTGCTGTAGGCAGATTCAGCATCGAACCAGACAGTGGACTCATCACAGCTCGGTCCATCTTCGATCGAGAACAGACGTCGGTCGTCGAGTTCCACGTGGCCGCCACGATCCTCGGTCCAGACGGAAGTCGTTACTCGTCGAAGGCCTTGGTCCGTGTGACGATACTCGACACGGATGATGAGTCTCCACGCTTCGCTCAATCTAAGTACACGTTCTTTGTGTCGGAGAACGCCACCGTACGAACGGAAATCGGACGAATCTCAGCCGTCGATCGAGACCTTCCTCCGTTCAGTAAGTTCTGGTATGACGTTGAGCACGAACCTACATGGCCAGTGGCTAGCTTCGGGGTGGACCCTCTGACGGGCGATCTCTTCACTCAGACGCCGCTGGACCGCGAGAAGAAGGAGGTGTACGTGCTGACTGCGAGGGTCTACAGCAGCGGACCTCTCAAGGCCGCAGACACGACGACCATCAACGTCATCGTCACTGACGTCAACGACAATGCCCCGCAGATCGTCTTCCCGTCGCATAGCAACGACACCGTCAAGATCTCGCAGAGCCTCGCCGTCGGCGAGATTGTGACGTCGATCGTCGCCAGCGATGACGACATCGGTCCGAACGCACACCTCACCTACGTCATAGCAAACGGAAACGATGACGCCGTCTTCCGTTTGGCGTCGGATACGGGCATTCTGTGGCTTAACTCCAACCTGTCTCCTAACAGCCTTGGTACAATATTCACCCTCGCGATAACCGTCCGAGATGACGGTCTACCCTCCCTTAACACGTCGACGCTGTTGCGCCTCGAAGTCTCCGAAACACAATCAAAATTCCCGCTCGACTATCACAAGCAGACGACTAAAGATGGCGGAGGCGGAGCGACCGGAAGTGGATCGGGATTGGACGATAACCAGGTCATCATCATCGTGATGGCGGTCGCTGGGTGTCTGGCCGTGTTCGTCGCCTGTGGTCTCATCGTCGTTCTGATTCAGAAGAACGTTCGCAAGATGGCGGACCGGAAGGTCGTCTGGAGTCAGCTGATGGCTTCCAACGATGTCGACGGTCTTCATCACCAACGACAGATAAGTCCTCATGTCAACGGCAACATCCGGTCTGGACCGGAAGCGGATCCAGAGGACAAATCGTCGATGCAGGTCACGGAACTTTCCGACATCATACTCAGCCTCGAATCGGAACCAGTCAGCTTCGCGGTATGTTGTTCGTTGCTCTGGTCATCATCAGTCACAACTCGACTACATCATCATAAACATCATTATCATTCTTCATTGTGTTTTCATTTATTTGTATCCTTATTATTATCATAAGTATCTATGGTTGCCAGTACAAAATTATCTTAAACATCAACCATTATCATTGATTTAAAACAAATCGTTACCATTATTAATAGTATTATCAACAACACAACTATAATTGTAATTGTAAATAGAAACTTCCATCGTGCTAGTGTCTAATGCGCACCAAAACCGTAATCAGCTCAATATCGAAAATATCAGTTCGTAAAGGCGGAGAGGGCAAGTCTTATAAGTTGTGAACGAATGACACAAGCGACTGAGCAGAACGGACAGACAGATACAGATAGGGGGAGAGAGAGTGTCATCACCACGGTCGTCGTATCTATGACAGTCGCTGTCATCTTACAGATTTCAAATTATAATAAGCCTTCGTCTGGTAAATAATACAGACGTTTGCGGTTACAAGTGAGGTTCAAATATCGACATTTTACCTAATGAAACCTATTTAATTGCAACTGGTCACGTGTCTGTGTTTAAACAAGACATTATACAAGTCACACCCCGTTACCCGTTGATGCCCTTGTTGCAGTATACCTTTCATTTGCATTTCTATCCGGGTTTTACCGAGGTATCAGATTCAGATATCGTAACTAATTAATTAATGACTATAGGTAATGAGAAGAAGAAGTGAAGTCACAGGTTTGCAGTGTAACTGCATTTGTTTAACCTCGGCGAGTGAGTGTGAACTGGCCAGTGTACAGTTGATGCGTTCTCTTTATAGCCGAATTATTTCGCCAGGGGCGCCACTGGAATATAAATCGTGTTATATTTTTCTGTGATGTCAGGGATTTAAATCCCCTACATCTGGGCTGACGGTCCGAAACATTAACCATAGGATTATCGCGCGTCTCCCGCTCATAAAGGTTTCATTAATTTTTCGGCACGAATGCGACTTGTATAATAGTCATGCAACTTCGTGCAATATTCTTTGTAATGTAACGTAACAACATATTTATATAGCGCCTTTCAAGCGTCTATCAAAAACGTTGCTTGTATGACAAACGAAATAAGTGCTATTTTAGGTAACCAGAAAGCGTAAATGTACATGTCAATGCAAATGTATTTTGCTGGATTTCATTTAGCGACCGTATAATTATGATCTCGACCCTGTTCATTTTTCAGTGAATTGATCGGGTGAGATCTTTCACCACTGCTCGCCCATTTGAATGGACACCACGCCATTTTAAGGTCCCCGTGCAAGGACCATGCTAGCATGAGATTTAAATCTCTGAAATAAGACAACTTCTGGAAGCGACCCGCGACCCGCACGTTCTCTAACACAATGTAGCTAACTGGGCCAGTGCGTGTATAGCTGAATCAATTGGAACAGGGCGTATATTAAAGGAGGATCAATCCGAGAGGATGTTCCGATGTGTGAGAAAGCTCGATGAACTTGTATATATGCTGAGCTTTTCCTCGCAGAAATAAACGGCCTTGAAACGTGTGACAATGTACGTATGTATGCATGTATGTATGTATTTACATGAGTACTTGTATAGCAATTATGCGGCGATCTGTCGCCAAACAGTCACAGGGGCGCCTCATATAGTATAAATCACAGTTGCTAAACTGTCGTGCGAGCCTTTAGTGGACCTTCAAGCAGGATCGATGAAAATGCTGCGTGAACTGTGTCGCCAGCAACACAGTACATTTTGATTCCGCCCACTTCTTTACGCAAAATCACTATCTGGCGTGGAACATATACTTCTGTTCAACCATTGAATGTATGTATATTCAGCAAAACTAAACAACACAGTATTTAGAATAATAGCTTTGTACGTGAATAGAGACGTCAACCCTACAATTTATCTTGCTTTTAGTCGTTACTGATCCTGGCAGCATTTTCCATCATACCAACAGTTTGTGGAACATATGGAAGCATCTTGCCATTCAGTCCTTTACTGTTGGTCTTTTTACTGCATTGAGTGAAACCACCATTATTAGACCTATTGTATTGTATTGTATTGTATTATATCTATCAATTTATATAGCGCCTCTCGCAGTGCACACCAATCAGAGGCGCTTATCGTTGACGTTATCGTTGATTACCTTTATGATTATCGTTGTCATTTTCTCCATCTCAACACTCTGCCCTCTATTCAGGATTGTTTTACTGCATCCTAGAAAACTTAAAATCCTGTTACCAGTTGAAAAGAGTTTAAAACCGCTTGGAGATTGGACTTCATAACAGATCTCTCCAGAGGACTGCATGAGTTCCAAAGACGCGTTTGACGGCTGTAGGAAGGAAAGCATAGGCAAACGCTGTATGTATACAATGTTGTTAATGGGTCTTTGACCCTTAAGGCAACAGATCGGCACCCCCTCCCCATCTACTCACACAGGTCTTATCCCACTGTGTCCATTGATCGTCTGTGCACAGTCACCGCTTGAACTGATTCAGGCAGACAGTTGAACCGACGCAGATACGTACAAAACGGAAATTATTCGCAATTGAGAGATAGATGGAGAGAAAAAACAGTCCAACGCGAACAATCCAGGGCCAACGACCAGCGTTTGTGTATGGTGTGATCGTCTAATAACCATACAACGTGGATTACTTCCTCCATCCGAGTTCTAATTCCATGCTGCACCATTCACACGGCGCTGAATCGCTGGATGCAGCGTATAGTCGCAGCTGACGGTGTTCCTCGTATATAGGCATCAAATTCGATTATATGTCTTTATTCTAGAATTGGAAACATAAATTATTCATAGTTCTAGGCCTTCGCTACAGACTTTCCTATCCGGACGCAGTAATGGCAAAATCTTTGTGCGTCCGCTTACCTTAACCCAGTTCGAGAAAAAAATATTTAAAATAGACCTACCAGGTCTCTTCTTCCTCGACACTTTACACCAAAATTGATGTTGTCAGTAAATCGAGAGCAGCGGTTTTATCGGAAATAGCCAGTGGTGCGAAATTGTCTGGAATGACCAATCTGCCGGGACTGTTATAAAGACTTATAGAAAGCAGTCCGAGAATGGATAGGCCCATTACGGAGCGTTGCCCCGTTGCTAATTTTCTTATGATCAATCACGCACTGATTGGTGCGATTTCGTAGATCGGATACAGGCCACACAGTACAGTGGGTCTCCTAATTCATTGCCAGTCAGTCAGCTCCGTCGCAGCAATACATTATCTAATTACGCTGTGATTTGCATCGGAAAAACTCTTCTAGGCCGTCACCAACGGGAGTCGACGTCCATGTTGAATATATTATGAGTGTGGCGACGACGTGCGACTAATCTGGTAACTAAGCGCTTCAGACGAATCTTCTCGAGTCCATCCGTTCGTCCGTTTATCCGGAGTAGGATACGGAAGTCCCTGTGCGACATAAACTCAATCGTAGCCGGAGACTGGCCGCTTGGATAAGCCTACCGTCTGGGAGGAGGATTCCATCGCAGGCAGATATGCTGGTTACTCTGTTGACTATTGTTCACTGGAAGAAGGTCGTTCTTGGCATCGACTACGATGGGCAGATAACTGCTTTCTATGGCACAGACGTCCCTTGCATGCAAAACTCATCAGAAGCTCAAAAAACGCTAGCTTTGTCCGGCGTTCATTCACAGCTGGCGGTCCCTTCATTCGGAACTCTCTCACGCTCGAATCTTTCCCACTGAGACTGCATGCCTTTCGTACTAAACTGAAGCTTACCTTCTGCTTATAGCTCTTAATGTTTGCCCGGCTTCAATGTGCACTCGTGAACTTAGTAGATTATCGATTCACATTTCGGTGTGACCGTGCGCGCGTTACAAATTTAATTACAATAATAGTAAGAATATATTATTAAATTATCAAATTACAGTTGTGTTGTATTGTATTACATGTTTTGATGTATAAGCCTTTTCATTTAGACATACGCATAGAATGGTATATTCTGTGGACGTATACGAAGTGGCATATATGCAGCCATAAAATATAGGTAGCCCTAGTTAGAAGTAATGTATTTTATTGAGTTTACTTAATTAGTTTCGTCAATGTAGCGTTTTCGGCTGTATAAAAACTAGAAACTTAACTTAGACTGAATACCTTACAGATGCTGGATATATTGAATTGTATAACAGATTACATCTGAGTATATTTCGATTCATCCTAATAGGCTCTAGTTTACAAATTATTGTCTAGTTTCTGTTCGATATTTCCTGGTTTTACTTGCAGTGTACTGTAACGTATATGCATATATATGTATATATTATCCTATTGATATCACTTTGTAACCCCAATCCTTGCGACGAAGCGAACCATCCCCCACTCCATCAAGGGTCATCTTCCAGCTATTCTTCTTAGACGGTGGGGGCAACCGCCCTCAGCCGGCAATAGAAGACTGCGCAATTCATAACAGGATATGACTGGAACGTGAAAGGACTCCGACATGCGACGGAACATATGAAGTTGGCAGGATAGCGGTTCAGTTGGGTGCAGTTTCGAGTTCAGTTGAGTTTCAACCTATATATTTAGAGCGGAAGTCGACAGCCGTTAAGAGTTCGAGTGTCTTAACAAGCCCAAGGGTCAGTACACAAGACGACGTAATAAGGAATCATCGAGGTATACGTCAACTCGGTGCTAATGAGTATCTCAGCCCTGCATGGGGTCTTCAATGACAAATCGTGGGACGTCTTCGCAAATTATATTCTTCGCTGCAGGGCAGTGTGACTGTCCCGTGGAGTTCTTATAAGAGCTGCCTTCATCGTCATCTGTTCGTTCCCGTGGGATGGGGATGCCCCCACCCACCCCACCCCTCTGTGGTCAACGTTATTGCAACTCATTTGCCTCCTCTCTCTGGTCAGTCTGGTAAAAGGACTCGATACGCTTCATTTGGCATCTCCGAACAATCCGTCTGTCTTGACGCAGCACTCATAAATGAACTTGAGCTCTGCGCTTAGCTTTATAAACTTTGAGTTTACGATTACGATTACGGTCCAGCGACTTCTTCCGAGAAATCAAATGTCGTCATCACTCCCTAATATCAATCCTCGTTTTGTCCTGTCTTCGGTTTAGGCCTATACGCAATGTTATTCACCGAATCTCGCTTCACCCATTCCTCTGGGGTCCACCGCAGTGTATGTAATCTACACGGTTGTATTAGTGTAACTGTGTCCAGGTGACTTTGAACTTTCTAATAAATACTGGATTTATAGAATTGTACTTTTGTAGATTAGTACATGTATGATTTCGATTAATTAATAATTTTGATTAATTTTGTTCCTCTTTTGTTATGATTTTCGAGCGAAATTCTCAAACTGTCTCAGAGGTCTTATAGGTTAGACGGAGGACTTAGTAAAGCAACTGTTAAAAGGGGATAACCACAGCATGAAGAGAAAACGCAATCATCATTCTAGTGTCTGTGATGATAATTAATCAATCAATCAAAATCAAATCAATCAATCAAAACTCTTTTATTGAAGACAAATAAAAACACATAACATTTCAACATAAAATATCAGGATTGGCCGCAAGAGGAGTCCCAAAAGGGATCAAGATCCCGCTAACTAGGGACACCTAGAACAACATTTCAGACATCTGAATTAGCTAAATCCTTGATAAACGTTAGATACATAGGCCGTGTATGTACATCACATTCGCATAGGCCTAGAAACAACTGGAGATGGTGCGAGCAACTTTCGGAGTGAGGGGGCCGAAGACAATACAATACAGGACAATACAATACAATACAATACAATGGTAACGTATGCTCTGTACTGTAGGATTCATTTTCAATAGCCTCATCGTTCGAAAGAAGCGAGCTTGTTTCCAGTCGCTCTTCATTTAAGGTTTTCTATAGCCTACGGGTTACAGCTGCACCGCAGTTTGCTACCATAATCGTCTCGAATACGTTAACTGTAGTACTATATATTATACTCTCTGCCACGTCAAAGCGTCCTCTCAGATCCTCTGACCGGCTTGACCTTTTTGTTCCCCGTGTTAGGACCACAATGGCTAAATCCAGGTCTTTTGTGTGCATAGGTCCCTCTCTATGGAATCGACTTCCTCCTTCTCTACGCTCTGCAATCCTCTCTACTCTCTAGTAGCATCTCTACCTCTTTCTCTCATTCATTCATTCATTCATTCATTCATTTCAGGAATTTATATAGCGCCCCTTCAAGAAGCCTACTCAGAGGCGCTCACCTTAAGACCTTCCTTTTTTTCCTCGGAGTACCTCGCACTGGGAGCGCTTCTGAAAGGCTTATGCCATGAGAAGCGCTTTATAAATGATCAAATACAATACAATACAATATAGGAGTTCGCGCTTCGAAGACCTAAGTCTTGCTGATAAGGCTAAGTCGTCGGAAAGCTGAGAGGCTGTAAACGTGTATTATGGTGCTCTGAGTTGGCATCTGACACCACTCACGGCCTGGATAGGATGAATGGATCGTGACAGATGCCAACATCGAACAGCATCAGTCAAACATGGGTCATGAACGATTGGCCATCTGCAAAGCTTCGAACAGAGAAAATCGACCAAGTCGACGTCGCTGGGTTACATGACCTCTGTGGGGCAGAGAGACTGGCCAGGCCACGGTGATGTATGGCGGCTGCGGTGGTCGTAAAAAGGCTAATGGATGAGATATCTAACGGGTCCAGTGGCGCCCCTATCGGCGTCCGGTGGAGTTATGACACGTCACATTCGCAAGATTTTATATCTGTTACTTGTATCGGTTTGACTAAACTCACAAGAATTTGTTTACAGGCAACTAGATAGCAAAGTGACATGAAAACCCGAAATAACATTTAAGAGTCTTAACTTGTTAAATAATAAGTATTAAGTAAGTAATTAATTAAACATGCATGCGTGTGTGTGTGCAAGGAAGTATATATGTGTATGCGTGTGCTTGTGTAAGTGTGTGTATTATATATCTATTATTGCGTTTATGTATGTATGGCATTCATGTATCCACGTATGCATGCAAGTATTCTTGCAAGTACATGTATGACTGCACGTATCCTTGTACGCATACATTTGTGATTGCGTGCTTACAAGAATACATGCTCTCAAAATGTGGCATTATGGTTCTGAGGAGCATGTTTTGTTCTAATTCATTTCGTCGGACATGAATTGAATTGCATGTTGTTGTTGTTGTTCTTTCTGTCTGCAGACGAGACAACGGTTGTCTAAGATAAACAGCGAAGACCTGAGTCCAACCAGAACAGGTCAGTCTATACAAGTCCAGAGCAAAGGACGTCGTCGCCTCTCCACTGTTTATTGCTTCCATCATGCATTTCGAAGCAGGATGACTGACCAGACGGACGGACCCAGACAGACAGCAAGACAAGAAGACAGACAGGAAGACAACATGCACGGAACTCGTACACAACAATAAAGGCTGAGCGGTATTGGTTATGTTCACGCGGAAAGGAAATAGAGAATGAGGCAAGACATGGATTAACAACTGCCAGGGAAAGGTAGAGAGTGAGACAGAGACCAAGTAGGAGTGAGAGCGACATAGGACAGTGGAGAGTCGCCAAGAAACGGGCAGAGAAGAAGCGAGGCAAGATGGTCGAGATGTCAATAAAAGGAAGTGAGGGTAAAACAGAGGCAGGGAAGTGAACGTTGGCCGACACACAAATGGAATAATAAGGAGGGAAACTGGTCTACATGAACAGTCGAATTAAGCTTACGTCGACAATAAATCAGCTAAGTTTGGAGAATATCTGGTTAATGGCACGGATTCGTAACATGAAAACTATGTGTCAGTAGAATTGGATTCGAATTGGACTTCTTCTGGCCACGCCAGCATACCATGAACATGTTATGGGACCCATAAGGGTCTCATATATGGGAACACATGTTCTATGTGGGCCTCATGCTGGCAGGAGGACTAGCTATACATTAACATAGACCTGACACACTATTCAGTTGATCCATAAGCTGAAGATTTCATGAGTGTCTTCTTTGTACTATAATTATAACAATAGGGTGGAGCGAATTTAAAAAAATTAATTGTTGTAGTGGTCAAATGTTGAAAATTGGTCAGTTGACCAGCTACGTAAATGTTTCTCAGTTTAAATTATATCTTTTGCACTATAACAGATGATGTCATTGGTCAAATGCTGATATTATTTTTGTAAGGAGTCCCATAAATTGAGCAATATGTTTTTGTAGCAGCATTGAAATTTGAATATAGATAGACCAATAAAATACTTGTTCAGATATGAATCAAACAAAACACAATAGGCTAAAATAATTCAGCGGGAGATTAAAGTTAGAGAAATGTACGAACCATGTCTGTTCAGTGTTCATCCATAATTGTGAAAACAGGGAGTTTTTAAATTAGGCCTACACAAAGTGGAATATCCCTATAGGGTAGTTAACTGACTTAAACTTTGTAGCCTACTCTTTTATTAGGATTTAAACAGGCTGTTTCACACCTTTGTGAAATACTTAGATAAAACAGCCGTGGGTAACAAATGGTATTTTGTTAAATTAAATTTAACACATAAAAATGTACACCTGTACAACAGTGTAAATTTCTTAACGTTTAACATGAATTAAAAATTAAGTGCTACAAACCTAAGTCATGGTTCACCAAATGGCTGAACATACACTGTAACAGCATCGAGTACCACTGGCAGAGTATACTGACAGACCGTACATAAATTGAGTAAAGCCGTAATGCCAATTACAGTGCAAATGTCACTCTTTGTGTTGGTGGACAAAATTATCGTTCTGGCAGTATTTCTTTGCTCTAATAAAGCCATCTCCGGCTTCTTGTTTGATGACCGACTGAGATGTCTCAGCGACAGCTTTCACGCATCTTTCCGCTGTTTGTGGGTGGCGAGGAAACGTGGAGAACCAATGACTGGTGTTTCACTAACACGAACAAATCCCTTTAATTCTTCACCAGACTCAATTTCGTTCGGAGGTTACTGTTATTGTACAGCTGCCAGTCAACGACGCCAATAAAGAGTCTTACTCCACATGTCTGTCATTTACAAACCTAAGCTCTCACATGATTCATCCTAATCCAAGTTTTCTTGCATTCTGTCTGTCGTCCGTTACGATGATGAGAAGGATATTCTCTGGGTGATCGAAGTAACTGATTGCGTTCAATGAGTGGGTCAACAACCGCTCTTATATATGCTAACGGTTGGATGTCGAGACTTACGAATTGTCATCCACAAGTGTTTCGCTACGTTCTTACTCGAAAACTTCGATTTTATTGTAAGCTACATAGGCGCACAATCTGTCATCATAAATGAGTTGTTGCTTCGATAACATCACGTGGTTCTTCGGTGCCAACGATATTCTATTGAGTAGGCCTACATTTATTTCCGGAAAATTTTTTACGTCAGTTTTCACTCCAACCTACTCTATTGTATACGCTCAATTTGTGATACTCGCTGTGCATGTAACGTGCGTTTTTTGGAATGTCTATCAAAGAAGCCACGTTGAGTCTAATAGGCTGTTTGTGTCATATTTTTTAAACCAT
The DNA here is from genome assembly GCA_020284085.1 of Aporrectodea caliginosa. Classification (NCBI taxonomy): domain Eukaryota; kingdom Metazoa; phylum Annelida; class Clitellata; order Crassiclitellata; family Lumbricidae; genus Aporrectodea; species Aporrectodea caliginosa. The sequence continues at coordinate 985,766 of JACEVL010000017.1, forward strand.
ATAGGCCTATGACACAATGCACCTCCCTCACTATAGCTGTCTTTGTCATACTCCCTCCATTCAATTCACTGTCAGTCATTCGTAGCCTATACGTCTGCTCCCATCTCCCTAGCCATCACCTCATGTCGTCCTTGGAAACAACTCCTGTTTTATTCACTACTAGCAGTTTTTACCCGGCGTTCGCCCGGGTTTTCCTCAGCGCCCGTGTATTTGAATTGAACGACATCTTCGTCAGCGCCCGTGAATTTGAATTTAACGATGTGCACATTTTTCGTGTATCCCTCTGGCGAATTTACGCGCTTGCTTGAAATTGTTTAATTCTACCTCTACGCAATATATACTCTGCATAGCTTTCAATGTCATTGAAACAGACTATGACCACATCGAAACGTAAAATGTCCAAATATCGGAATTTAGAGTAAATTTTGAGTTGATATAAAGTTGGGTTGAGATCTATAGAAATTCAAATGAAAATGTTCGTTAAAAATTTCGTATCCCTAATAAAAGTGTTGCATTAGCAAATTTTTAAGTCCGATGACCTAGAAATTCTGCCGTGGGCGTGACTTCTGATTTGAAATCAACGGTCATCGTGATTGGTTGCGAATCAGAGCGTTGACCGCGTGACGTAAGATTGCATATTAAGCATGCGTGACGTGGACAAATGGCTATAATATTACTATGGCCGGTATTGAGATATAGCCTCGATGAAAAAGTTGTAAATTTAAAATGGCCATATATCGGCGTTTAAATAAAATTGCGAGCTGAAAATAGTCGCGTTGACCTAGACTTTGCGTAATAATGTTTTGTAAATTTTTTCAAATCGCTAAACCGTTCCGTTTCGGAGCCTCTAGCCGGACAGACAAACATACGGAAGGACAGAAAAATCAGACTTTGGATTATATATATAGATACTTCTGACGTCTGCTCCGTTCACGTCAAACAACCGGTCGTGTTTAAAATACTCTCATGCTTTTTTTAAAACCTGGTCTGTTCCTTCACATTCTCTGTGTTTTCCCAAAATCTCCATCTGGTACCAAAACTCATCCGATTTTCCTGTTGCTATTAGACATTTTGCTTTCTTCTTCTGGTGACATTGAGCTTAACCGTGGCGAATTCCGTCTTGAAATAATAAATTTTTGTCGCCTCAGCATCCATTCTATTCGAAAAGGTTTACTCTAATTAAAATTACTTAAATTTGGACAAAGAATCTTTGTTTGACGTTACCTTATTAGGCAACTCGCCTTCGTAGAAGAGTTCATAGCTTACAAAGGGTTTGTATGGCACAGATAAATGATGGAGCACTAGTATTAGGCAGAAACCCTGCTGTCATTTCTTGGATACTGATATAGATACTGATATGGATAACCCTCTCTCGCCAATCGGCGTGGGAGGGTTAATCATACGATCGCTTCCAACTGATCGCTAGGTGGCGACATTAGCTTCGTTACAGCAATCACCAATCCTCTTCGCTACGGAGGCCTCACTTCGCTTCTTCGTCTTACGTCCGTCGTAGCCGTGCTAAAGTGGCTTCATTCGATTTGCCGACTTCATTCGCCTCCTCGACCAGAATTCGAAGCCATCCCTAAACCTCTGGCGACCTGGTCTCGTTACAGCTGTCCACTCGGCCGACAGCTTAGAGGCGCCAGCTAATCCAATCGGCTCAGCAATAACGTACAGCGTATTCCCTAGGTGGCTGCCTAGTAGACGGCGTGGCGATATCTATCGAGGGCTGTCTGCCATGCTCAAGCCAGAACCAGACGATGGCGTTGCCAACAATGCCAAGTCATTGCCGTCAGTTTCCTTAACAGAGTGCGGCGGCGATATCGCAGCGTAGATCTGGTTAGTTTTTATTTCCGTTCGCCTGATACTCTTGTCTTTGTGGTCCGCGGGAATCTTTTGAGACTATACTCCTTTGCTCATTACCATTCCTAATCGCAGTCTTGAAATATCTGGCTCTATACAGCAAATAAAAACTAAGCCGAATGAACCAGCTGATGCAGAGGAGCGAAACAGGAGAGCACATTGCCCTAAGACCAATGACGCATTTCTCCAAAGGCTAATGGCGCATTCCTCCAAAGGCTAATGACGCATTCCTCCAAAGGCTAATGACGCGTTCCTCCAAAAGCTTATGACGCATTTCTCCAAAGGCTAATGACGCATTTCTCCAAAGGCTAATTACGCAGTTCTCCAAAGGCTAATGACGCATTTCTCCAAAGGCTAATGACGCATTCCTCCAAAGGCTAATGACGCATTTCTCCAAAGGCTAATGACGCATTCCTCCAAAGGCTAATGACGCATTCCTCCAAAGGCTAATGACGCATTCCTCCAAAGGCTAATGACGCGTTCCTCCAAAGGCTAATGACGCATTCCTCCAAAGGCTAATGACGCATTTCTCCAAAGGCTAATGACGCATTTCTCCAAAGGCTAATTACGCAGATCTCCAAAGGCTAATGACGCATTTCTCCAAAGGCTAATGACGCATTCCTCCAAAGGCTAATTACGCAGTTCTCCAAAGGCTAATGACGCATTCCTCCAAAGGCTAATGACGCATTCCTCCAAAGGCTAATGACGCATTCCTCCAAAGGCTAATGACGCATTTCTCCAAAGGCTAATGACGCATTCCTCCAAAGGCTAATGACGCATTCCTCCAAAGGCTAATGACGCATTCCTCCAAAAGTTAATGACGCATTCCTCCAAAGGCTAATTACGCATTCCTCCAAAAGCTAATGACGCATTTCTCCAAAGGCTAATGACGCATTCCTCCAAAGGCTAATTACGCATTTCTCCAAAGGCTAATGACGCATTTATCCAAAGGCTAATGACGCATTCCTTCAAAGGCTAATGACGCATTCCTCCAAAGGCTAATGACGCGTTCCTCCAAAGGCTAATGACGCATTTCTCCAAAGGCTAATGACGCATTTCTCCAAAGGCTAATGACGCATTTCTCCAAAGGCTAATGACGCATTTCTCCAAAGGCTAATGACGCATTCCTCCAAAGGCTAATGACGCGTTCCTCCAAAGGCTAATGACGCATTTCTCCAAAGGCTAATGACGCATTTCTCCAAAGGCTAATGACGCATTCCTCCAAAGGCTAATGACGCATTCCTCCAAAGGCAATATCCGCTATCCTCTCATAATTCGTGACGCATATTATAGGCTATTCCCAAGGCCAATAACTCACTCTCCACTCCTCAATGGAGTCTTTCTCCTTGTTAGCTCCTCGTTTGTTGGAAGGCAAGCTGACAAGTCGATTAAAAAGTAGTTAGAAATATTTTAGTCATCGTGATATATCATACGACTATCATAATTTCTTATGATCTGTTTTAGTCTATACAAATGTCGAAGGTCTAAACCGATTAAATGTATTTATTAATTAAGCATACTGTTTCACGAACTGATTATTTAATAATAAGGGACTGATGCCGCATTGCATACCTCGATTCCTCATCAAGTATTTAACACTAAAGTGAATTCTCAGTCTCTCACTCGAAAATGGTGCTCATAAGTTCGCTTCGTCTAAACTCGATAGGGCCTACCGCTATCCCTTTCACTTAAATTCTATGCATGGAAATTGCGTGCCAGTACTCCTCTAAGTTAGACGCCCGTGGAGTTGAACGAAGACAAGGTTCGCTTCCTCATCGAGATCTTAGTGTTGGTCAAGTAGAAGGGCATACAGACGGCTACGGTGTAAGCTTATAGTGTTAATTATTTAGAGTATGTTGCTAGCATAAAATGTTTCTAATGCACGTCTCATCACTGATTAAGCCAGCTCATATCTGCGAAATTGATCGACTGATTAATGAAAAATTTCTGTCCTTGATTCAGTTAATTGATTTGATATGTTCTATTCAGTTCACTGTTTTCAAGATGGTTCTAGTTCTATTCAGTTCACTGTTTTCAAGATGGTTCTAGTTCTATTCAGTTCACTGTTTTCAAGATGGTTCTAGTTCTATTCAGTTCACTGTTTTCAAGATGGTTCTAGTTCTATTCAGTTCACTATTTTCAAGATGGTTCTAGTTCTATTCAGTTCACTATTTTCAAGATGGTTCTAGTTCTATTCAGTTCACTGTTTTCAAGATGGTTCTAGTTCTATTCAGTTCACTGTTTTCAAGATGGTTCTAGTTCTATTCAGTTCACTGTTTTCAAGATGGTTCTAGTTCTATTCAGTTCACTGTTTTCAAGATGGTTCTAGTTCTATTCAGTTCACTGTTTTCAAGATGGTTCTAGTTCTATTCAGTTCACTGTTTTCAAGATATATATATATTCGTTTAATTGAGAAAAACAATCTGACAAAAACGCAGAAATGCTAACATGAGTGATAATGGATAATTAAAGTTCATCAGAAGATTTTAGAATAAACTAGTAAATATTTTTATATAATGATCTGGGAATAAATTGAGAGTTGTCCTTGGGTGGGAGAGTATGGTTGTGTGCTCTAGGTCTTAATTGGTGAGAGGAGAGGGGTCGGAGTGGGGGTAGGAGTTGATGAAGTACATGCTTGGGGTTGTGTAATATGGAGAAAAGGAGTTTAGCATCGGCTATATTGGCAAGTTCAGAGACTGTTGGAAAGGATTGCTCTAGGTATCCTAGGCGCTTGGCTCTTTTTAGGAGTTTTTCCAGGCGTTCTTTATCGGAAGCCAGGGTGAGACCCCACCAGGATGGGGAGGCATATAGAAGTTTAGCAACGGTAGTGGCTTTGGTTACATTATGGATGGATGAGGAAGAAAGGCCATGGGTTTTGAGTTTTCTGATAGCATAAAAAGAGGAGGAGCAAGTAGCTGTGAGGTGGTCTATATGGGCTGTGAGTTTGAAATTATCTTGAAGGATGACACCCAGTATTTTCAAAGATGGTTCTAGTTCTATTCAGTTCACTATTTTCAAGATGGTTCTAGTTCTATTCAGTTCACTATTTTCAAGATGGTTCTAGTTCTATTCAGTTCACTGTTTTCAAGATGGTTCTAGTTCTATTCAGTTCACTGTTTTCAAGATGGTTCTAGTTCTATTCAGTTCACTGTTTTCAAGATGGTTCTAGTTCTATTCAGTTCACTGTTTTCTAGATGGTTCTATTCAGTTCACTGTTTTCAAGATGGTTCTATAATTCAGTTAACTGTTATCAAGATGGTTCTATTCAGTTCACTGTTTTCAAGATGGTTCTATTCAGTTCACTGTTTTCAAGATGGTTCTATTCAGTTCACTGTTTTCAAGATGGTTCTATACAAACCGTACGACATACACCAATATCATTTGCATCTTTCTTGTATTTTTGTTAAAAATTCACTGTTTATTCTTAAGAATTAAGCATATTGAAGCAAACTCAAAAGGACAGCGAACTTCTTGCAATATAAGGTCAGCCGGTGCATATATGATTGCGCAATCCCGGTCGACCAATGACTCCGAACGACAGATAAACGTCGTCATCGACAGCAAGTGGATTGCTATAGCAATTCACTTTCTGTCGGACTATTCCTGTTGCACGTCGTCGGACTCTTGTCTTCAGACTCTGCTGCATCCGTGTTGGCTTTATTGCTGCCAGGAATCACTTGACGGACCTTCGGGGTCACCGTCGCCCGCAGGGTTCTGCCACCGAATAACGGTAATAAAACGCGTTAATGGGTGCTGCTCTCTGCTGGCAATGTCGTCTGTGAATGACGGTGCATGGCGCGGATCTAACGGAACGCCGCTGACAGTCGTAAACTGTGTGATAATCCAGTGCACTAAAGTGATTGAGACCCTTAACGAAGCATAATATGCAGCTGCTAATCCTACCGTATGTAATCATCCAAACAGAAGTGAGCAGTGTTTATAGGTTACAGAGGATATATTATTCGATCTCAATTGTACTTAGTAGATGCTGTGTATGTATAATTATGCCTCTGGTCTGAAGTTTACAACTAAGTTAGGTTATGTGCAGTGATTGATTTGCACCCGTACTACGGTATCTATACTTGCCGATTTGTGAAGTGCTGTATTCATCCCTCGGGCTTTCCACTCAAAACTGAAGTCTCACCTCTTCAAGAATTCAGACCCGACTCATCTGATTCTTCACCTTCCAATCCCACAGTCGACAACCATCACCTCTACAGCTGCTCTGCCCTCTCTGACCCCCTTGCAACCGGACTCGGACCCCCTTCTGACTATTCTTCGGACAACCCATCTGACTCGACGCAGCGCTAGTGAATAAGCTGATGCACTGCGCTTGGCTTTAAATGGCGCTTTAGAAATTTGGAATTTACGATTACGATTACGATTATTCTGCCTATGTCAGTCCCAACGTAAAGAATAGTCTTTGGCAACGGCCTGTTAGTGCAAAAAATTCATGTTTTTCATGAGATTGTCGTGCATCACCCACCAACAGTTGATCTTTGTCAGAAAAAACTTCGCTATAATGAAGATTCCACATTTCAGCTATAAATTTTTTTCAAAATCTGCGAGTAATAAAGTGCGGGCGGGGATGAGGAAATAGGCGACGATGGATTGCAGGGTGCACTGTATACGCCACGCAGTCTGCTGTCTACGGGTATGAGTCTTTTGGTTCAGCCTCGTGTAGCACTGTCATGGGCTCTCGTGCATTCCTTGTCACTGCCCCTAAGAATTGGAATAGACTATATAGTCACCACTATACCAATAGGCCTATAGATCTGTCTGAAGTTCGAACGGTTTCTCTTCAATTAATGGATACCTCAAAACTGAGGTTCTCATTGGCTTTCAAACACTAATTTGATAACTTACAGCGCTTTACCTGGCGACTGACTAACCGCGCCTCATATTCGCATCTCTGTGTGACTTTGTGCTCGTTATAATAAGACCTATTGGATGAATTTAGATCCTTTAGATTCCACGCTTCCAGTGTTTGCTTTGAGAATTGCTTAAAAACTCTGTTCAGCGCCACATCTTTTTTCACTGGGCTTAGGCCTACTTAACATAAATTTGCATCTTCTACGGTAAACTTTGTTTTGAATTACGTCGAAGATGTACGTCATCACGAGTTATTGCATAATGTTCGCTGTATAGTAGGGAATGTTCACGTGGGCCTATTAGCGTTAGGGGCCTATCGGTCGAGAATTGTGAAGATATTTTTCAACTTCGAATAGTTATGTTTAAAGTACGCAAAGCATGGGTTTAGCATAGATTATGTAGGCCCTAATTATACAGATAAACCATGGCTTGCTTTTCACTTAGGCATATAGGCCTACTGCCAAGTGCCAACAGGCTTCGATGTGAGCTGTTTATAGGCCTACTTTCTCTGAATCTATGTAGCTAACGGTTTAAAGACCTTTCTCTGCGGTGGTGGTATTGTTTTGCCAGGCACGAAACACCTTTAAGGGGCTTCTTGAAAAGGCGCCACATAGACATAGTGTTTAATTACATTAGAAGACTAATATGCGTTTCTTTGTTTGTTAAATGCAGGTGAGTTAAGCTGTCGGTCTTCAGGTTCTCCGGTGCTTCTGTTCAACACGAGCGAAGAGCAGCCGCAAGTCTTCTTCCTTTCACGTTCCCTGTGCACTTCGCCCGTGGCCTCAGCCGAGGACGACGACCTCTGCCAATGTCCTCAGCATAAGCACTACTTAAGCTGCCAGACGAGGGACATGTACAGCCAGTCAAAGGCATCCCACTCACAGCGGAAACAACGAAGGAAATCGGACAGAGGACATGATTCTGAAGAGGAAGACGATGAGGAGGAAAACGATGCGGATGAGGAAGAGGAGGAAGAGGAGATGCTAAGATTTAAGGACCGACTCGTACCTTCGATACCGGAAACAGGTTGCCATCCTTTGCTGCCGATGGAGAACAGTGTGCGGGCGGAGGATGAGGAAGTAGTAGGTGATGAGGAACTGCATGGACGATATGATACGCCCGATTTAGCGTCAAGCCATCGCTACGGCCAGAATCTAACGCCATCTGTCGAACAAATGATAAAGTGGAGAGACAAGAAGAAGCAAGTCCACTTCGCTCACTGCAACTGAGAATCAATCACTGTAAAGGTCTCTGTAGGTCTACTCTACTACACTATGTTACGACAGAACACTGTGCCCTACATTGCTGAACCCATTTGTACATATAATAGCATCTTATAGTATGTGATACTTGTACTGGATTAACTCTATTTATTGGCTCCTGTAAATTAAAAAATAAGATTTAAACTGGTCTGTTTCATCTTTAAATTCCTTAGCGTAAATACTCATTCTTTCTTCTAACCATTAGTCTTTCATTGTATTCCTACGCGCAACCTGCATTCTTGGAATGTTGGACTTTTGGTAGAGCCACGATGCAGAACTGTCATGGTTCTTCGTGCATTGCATTCTGGTGACCTCAAGGAATGGTGTCGACTACCAATCTCTAGTCGAAGGTCGAACTCGTTCAAGAAACGCCATTTCCCACTGACTTTCAAATACCTGCCAAGAGTCCTGCATCCTCATCTGGCGGCTGACTAACTAAACACGCCTCACAGTTGCATTTCTGTTTGATTATGCACGTTGCAAAGTTTCGTCGTTATAATGGCAATGCAGGTTAATAATATAATTCTTCGGTTTCATATAGACCTTTTGCCTAAAAGGAGCCTAATTAAGTGAGACTACATAGGCATATACAGGCTAAACTTTGAAAGGATGGTCTATAATTAAACCCTGTTTATAACTGTGGGTGTGCAAGTAAAAAATGGGACAATTAGCGTATAGGCCTGCTACAGGATATACGTTGTATTTTATTGAATACAAGACCTGACAAAAGAACTAAACGTCAGGAAAAGAACCTGAGACAAACAAAATCTCTATGACAACTGAGTCAGATCGCTATCATATAAACACTTTAGGTCAGGTTCAAATCCTGGTTAGGTTGCATAAGATAGAATACCGAATTCTAGTTGATCACACCACAGATGAATTAGATATACAGAATAATTGCAGTTTGTGAAAGAAAAACTATCGAAATTCACGCCAGCAATAGCAGGTTGAATTTCATCTTCTTTGATGTAATGGCGTCGGAGTTATTTTATTGTTCATTTCGAGAAAGCATTGTTGAATGAAGCCTCGCTAAGTCGTTATCTAAATAATATTTTCCAACATACATGTACTAGCACAAAGCATATGACGGGGCAGAATTGATTTTAATTCCTGGTGGATGCGCATCAACAGCTCAACGTATTGATTCTACAACCGAAGAACTGCTGACGATTTTATGCACCCATATGGTGCAACTTTCCCTTCAATACATCTCCAACCTATACATCTCCAACCTATACGCCCACATAAATATGAGTTTTCGCTGTTTATGCTGACAAGTAGACATAAATCATAAAGCGAGCAAGGCTTTATGTGGTCGACTGCATGAGGAAAATTGTATGCAAACGCATGATTGATATATATGGTTTAGGTTCATATAGGCAGACATTTAGGTCTCGGCTTATATGAACTGGTTTCACTCGAAGACCCGAAACAGTGCTTATTGCTAAATTGTAGTATACAGTTACGAGGACAGGTAATTATATGAGGTAAGAATTACCTTAAGCTAAGGTAATATGAGGTAAGGTGATTGTTTATTTTTTACCGTACAAAATACAGGCTTATAAAGAGGCGCCGTTCGATATATAATATATTGAACTTCCGTTAGAAATGCGGGCACACTATTCGAAAGCGTAATGGCACTCGCGAGTTATGTAGTTTGACAACGAGTTTTTAATCTGCATAACCCAGCTGCCGTGATTTTAGCCAAAGGTGTAGAAGTTAAAGACTATGACGCTTTTAAACGATTTAGTCAACGTGCGTATACGCCAGCAATCGAGACCTCTTGGAGCATGTATAGGCTCCTATAATTTGTTTGAATCCCTCTGCAACTTTCTTCAGCTTTATCGAAACATGACCAGAAATTGACTATATCGCTGATGTCAAAATTAGAAACAACGCCGTCTGCTGGAGATTTAGAGATCCACAATATATGCTGTTTGATTCGATGGAAAAATATCTTAATCGTATTGCGAAAACCTCTCACTCAGAAGTACACGACCGAAGCAGCTATTCAGCCATCCATGAAGACCACGAGACTGTTGTCTTGGAATACGTAAGAGAACCGAACTTCAACTGAAAAGCGGATTCATTGCTGCTATGATTGAATCCTTTTGACATTAGAAATTGCTTAAATGCCAGTATATAGGCTTAATAGGTCTGGTTAGGTTAGATTTTAATGTCCATCATCGAGAAGCTTGGTGTAGAACTGTAGATGAATCAAAAAGACAAAGATTCGAAATAAAAGTTTATAAATTTAAATTGCGACGTCTTAGGCCGACTGGCCTAACGACATCAGATTTGGCGCTAAGAAAGTATATCACGCCATGAACCATTTGAAGCACTGACGGTGGAAACCGGAACAAACAGGCTTAAGACCAGATTCTTCCAATTCATCGCTTAGAACAAAACACTATGCATGTCAGACAGTAGTAGTAGTAAGTCCTTTAGGGCGTCAAAGAAATTTGCTTTTTAAATGTCCAAACGAATTGAATAATGCCAGTAAATGAGGTTAGCTAGACTAAATGCTATTTGAGGCCTGAAGAACAAACTAGCAAAAGCGTCAAATGGTTGCTTTAGTGTTATAACTCTAATGACATGCAATTCGCCGAAGCATATATTGACCCGGAGTGGGTTCCGCATGCTATAGAGTATATAGCACTGACTGTCTCTATTATAATGAATTATTTATATAATCCTAATATTATATCCATGCTGACAGTACAGCGACTCATTATAGACTAGATTCTCTTGGAAATGTTGAAAACTATTTCCATTTCCATCAAATGCTGTTAACATTGGGTTACAGCCCACTTGGCCATTTTAAAGTGCATATAATATTATGTTCCCGTCATCAAGACATGCTGGCGTCAACAATGACATTCATTCTGACACTTCACTCGGCCGTGTATTGTTGTCGCAAATTCACGGCTGAGTGAACTGTGAGTGCAGAAGCACCGGTTTCTTTGACTGGAGTATAGACATGTCACCCTTCACTGCTTAATTTCTTCTGCACTTGGAAATTCTGTCATTTAATTGGATCGATACGGCGAAGCTTTTATATAATAAGGTCATATCGGTCAATAGACGCAGACTGCAGCGTGTTCATTTGATTCATGTAGACGACGACGGAGAGAAATAGTTTCCAGTGTTTGCAGACATCTTATGGCTGCCAGTCGCCCTCCTCCTTCATCCAGGCTTGGGACTGGTACTACCAGAGCACGGGCAGTGGCGCAGTCCAGAATAGATTGGAGCGACCTTGACTGATATATGGGCCTATATATATAGGCCTATATAATGCCCTATATATATATATGTATATCGGCCTATATGTGTATTATAGGCTTATATTGGATTACACAGCAGACACAGAACCGGAAACTGAACTGACGGCGATTTACGCACTATATAAATGAATCGGTCGATTGTAGACAACACCATCAATTGAATATGAAATGCAAGTGCGTGTTCTGCATTTCATAGGCCCTACCACCCGACGCAGAGGCAGCCGACCGACCGCCCGCCCAACCGCCCGCCCGAAGGACCCACCGACCAACGGACCTACCGACGGTCAATGGCCGACGAGGCACACACGACGACGCATGCGAATCGCTATTGATTGAGGGTCGTACATCAATACGCTCCCATCGACCAATAGTCATAATTTATTAATTATGTAGCGCAAATACTGCTGTCCTTCGCCGGAAAGACGTCGAGAAAGAAAGAGTATTAATCGGACATCGTAAATCGATATCCGGAATTTCAGTCTTCAGAGATGAGTTTGCTGATAGCCTACATAATAACAGCGTTTCTCGTTCGAGTTATTTAATCACCAGGCGGCGGAAGTGGTCACCAGTTTAAACTACTATTCGCCAGATGGCAGAGTTCCAACATTCTGGTGGCGTTATTATAATAGCCACGGGTATCCTGCGATAACGGAAACAAGTCGATCTGCTCTGGATGTGTCTGTCATTCTGGTAGATCAGTCGTCTATGCCGAGGCTGGACAATCGGCGGCGTTTCCGTTTCGTTTAAGATTAATGAGAAATGGTCATCATGGCGATTTGTCCATCGTTGGACGATGGTTGGATGTGACGCTTTCGTCCATTCTTAATTTCGCTAGAATCGGAACAGGAGTGGCCTTGATGCCGGTAAGTCCAGAAATAAACAAGACATCGTTTAGCTATAGCCTATGCCCACTTAATGAATTTACACTTAAATGTTTACCCATAGGCGTTAATTAAACAGGTAATCTTGAGGCAGAAAATTTACAATTCACAGTATTGATGTTTTAGTTGTAGCATGGGCGCCCGCATGTTTGAACAGGGCACTTGCAACCTGGATTTTAAACATAAATATGCAATATTTAAAAGATATTAGTAGTAAATAATTAAACTTGTTTATGCCGCCATCTCGTTTGCCTGGTTACTGACTTGGCACAGAGGCACATGTCATCCTGGATTTTAAATATAAATATGTAATATTTAAGGCAGAATTAGTATTACATAATTAAAGTCGGTTTATGCCGATATATGTCGTTAGCCTGCTCAGTAACTTGGATAAATAGCATCTATGCGATGCATGATCTATCAGTGACACAATGTGGTTGCTTGGCCTCCATCTGCAATAACTTATAACCTCTTTAGCGTTAGGTTGAACGGTATATACGGCAGCTGTGGCAATTGCTTTCCTAAGATGTGCTATTAATATACAGAGCACAGACAACCCATCATCAGAATAATACGACGACGGTGATAAACGCACTTGGAGTTGATTGATAGCAGGATGACAACATAGCAGATGCTTTGGTCCATTGGAGGAAAGGTAAAGCAGTGTCTTAGCGTCGCAGATTTTCATCGTGCGATCTTATAATCAGTGCCCTTTGTGATGCTAATGATTCCAATAATGGATGTCAAGCATAGCGCCTGGATTGTGATGGTTAATGGAGCATTGTGATGGCCAGTGGGGCATTATGATGGCTAATGGGGCATTGTGATGGCTAATGGGGCATTGTGATGACTAATGAGGCATTATGATGGCTAATGGGGAATTGTGACAGTTAATGGGCATTGTGATGGCTAATGGGGCATTGGACCGATCAGAGCAGCTATACAATTCGACATAAGGCCTCGTGCAATCGGAAAGTGTTGACAGGAGTGACTGAACGGTATAGACCTTACTTTTGGCATTAAAGACATGTCTCCATATGATTATGTGATAGGCCTATTCAATGTATACATTACATCATGCTCTCAGCACTTTTTAAAAGTATTATTTGACAGTGACATTGTTGATCATAAACTTCCGTAGGAATTCAGATTCTTTATAAATCAGATTGTGTGTAACTCTGCGGACATATTAGTTGGGTGCTAATACTATCAAATTTGGTTACCAGCAACAGAAAAGTGGTAGCAATGAGTAATAATAATTTGGAATAATGCACTTTATTCTTCTCTGTATTCACCGTTAAATTAGGTCACAAATAGCCGCAAGCAAAGTTTCTTATTGATTAGAAGGAGTAGCCTAGATAGACGTAATTCCACTGATTCAGAGGAAAAGCCAAATCATGCGCTAATAATGAGCTATTCAACAACTGGAATGTTCCCGGACGATTAAGTCAAAGGGCTAAGATTCACTATGTTGATCAAAATGGTCTTCGGTCCAGATACAGCAAGTTCATCTACGTGCAATGCGTGCCTGCAGCAGGACCCGAGACCTGAAGTACATATATATATATATATATATATATATATATATATATATATATATATATACATACAAATATATGTATATATATATATCGATTTGCAGATCCGGTTTTCATTTCAAGGGACGCGCAACCGCGCACCGCCTCAGTCCATATTCGTTGCTTGCAGGAAAATCCAATTGCCATCTAATATAGACTTGCACAGCGTCCACCGCTTGCGCTTTGGTTTCCTGGAAATATGGGTCTATATTGACGCTACGTGATATGCCAATTTTTCAGGAAGTATTATACTGTGCGCTCAAGGTTGTGACGACGCTATATACCTTGTTGAAGAGTATACCTTGTGGCTGCTTATTCTTGCCTATAGCTTACTCCTATCTAGTTTATTTCTTCCTAACTTCCTATCTTACACCTGTGTATACCTGCATGGCTCTTTCCTAAATCTTCCTACCTGCCTATTTTATTCCTGGCAATTGTAATTGCAGTGGTAATGATAATTGCCAATTTTTATAGCGCCACTTCAAGAGATATTCTATTCAGAGGAGCTGTTTATTCCTGCTTACCTTATTCCTGCTTACCTTATTCCTGCTTACCTTATTCCTGCTTACCTTATTCCTGCTTACCTTATTCCTGCTTACCTTATTCCTGCTTACCTTATTCCTGCTTACCTTATTCCTGCTTACCTTATTCCTGCTTACCTTATTCCTGCTTACCTTATTCCTGCTTACCTTATTCCTGCTTACCTTATTCCTGCTTACCTTATTCCTGCTTACCTTATTTCTGTCTTCCAGACGTTTAGTATTATAGACATTCAGCCTATAGTTGACCTACATTCTACTCTCTGCTGTCTCTTCCCGCCCTCTCCGCTCTGCGTATCGACTTGACCTCCTATAGTTCCCCGGGCAAGGACTGCCACGGCCCAGCACCGTGCCTTCGCCATCGTAGGGCCTTCTAAGTGGAATGACCTCCCACCCTCAATCCGTAGTAAGATTTTAGTCAGGGTCCCACCTTCATCCCTTCGTTGCTTGAAAACTTTCTTATTTCCTTGTGGCTGTCACGCTGAGAGCGCCTCTGAATAGCTAGTACTGTAAGAGGCGCTTTACAAATTCTCAGATACGATACGATACGATTAAGAAACTATAGTGATTAGGTATGATTTTAGATCGTTATAAATGTCGCCTCTACGCTAGATAAATTTATGGATGTTTGGAAATGTATGAATCTCGCTGTCTGTAAATAACACAGGCGACTCATAATTTTACAGTGTAAAATTTGGAAGGTAAGAGAGGCAGACAGACAGACAGACAAACAGACAAATAGACAGACAAATAGACAGACAAACAGACAGACAATATGCGTACGCTGTAGGCAGACAGATACTCAGATACATAGTAAATCACATAGTGCATGGATGTACTTACTGCCTGGCAGATACATTTAGACAGACAGACAAGCAGACAAACATATTATTGACGCACAGATAGATGGACATACTTACGGAATGAAGGCCTTGAGCCTGAAAAACACTGCGAACGATCGAACAAATACGTAGACATGTATAGCGTCTGTGCAGCTGGCGCCACGGTATATTGTATTGCTGTATAAAGGTTACCCAAAATACCCGAAATTTTGATGGATTTATTACATGACTTATATACTTATCTTCTTATATCAGTTTCCCGACGATGAGGCCCTTATGAAGCCTCTCCAGTGTTCTCTATTCCGTACTAATCTTCATTATATATATATATATATATATATATATATATATATACAGTCAAACATATATATATATTATAAACCTGTAGCCTATCTTATATACATACATAAACCTATAAACATAATAAAATAAGCCTATATCTGCATATAAAGTGCACGCGTTACGGTCTATGGTCTACATAACGTCTA